>ML777947.1:494929-580423 GCA_009831015.1 Picea engelmannii | reverse complement strand
TCCCTAGATCCACCTGGATCTAGAACAAAACGTGACAGAATAATACACTTTCCCTAGATCTAGCCTATTGAATGAACTAAGAGATAAGGATTATGGACATACCTTATGAATGCTTTCCTTAGGTCTCTGTTGTTCCAAGCTTCGCTCCAATGCTCTTGCACCGTTCAGATCACAACAGTACAAACCAATCGAAGTGAAGGCAGATTAATATATTCAATATCTAGTCTATACATATGATCAAGGAATTATGTAATAAAGTGACATCATCTTTATGGGAAAGGGACATATTAATGTATTGAATTAATTGAAAGTGAAACTTACAACCTGAGCCTTGATGTCGTAGGTCTCCTTTCGATGGATCCTAGCTCTGACACACACACTTGCTCATGCATGAAGAAAATCAACTACTTGTGATGACCTTGCTGGTGTCTCTAGCTGTTGTAGCATCAGTCCTTCATACAGGCTTCCAACAATTCTCCAATCAACCTCTTTCTATCTTGCTTCTAACTTTTTCCATGAGCAATCTCCTCAATATATAGGAGAAGATAATTTAGTTACTTGGATAGAAAATGATCCCAAGATATCTGGAATGCCAGCACTTGAACAACCATTCGTTAGCCAACTCATTCTTCTCGAAGATTCTCTTCTAGAAGGCTCGAGAACTTCATCTTTTTCCTCTTTAAGAAGATGTTCGCACCCTAGCCTTTGTTACAGTGTGAACCATTCGCACTCTAGCTTAAGGCAGCCTGTGAGAATCAGGCATTCTTGCAGGCAAGCATATAGGTAGCCTGCGAACTTCTTGAAAAATATAGTTTCTGGAAGCAGACAAGTGCAACTTTTCTCAGGAAAGTATTCTTATTGAAGAGCTTCATTTTCCATCATCATGACATAATCATAACATCATCATGATGACCAAAATTGTGGATAACAGAATTCCCCCCAAAGTCTGAGAGTGGAATCAGTGACAGACAATAGACTTTGTAAGCTGCATGTGTGTGTCAAGAACCAAAAGCGCATCTAATCGGAAACCTGCAAACATCTAAGCATCATCAGAATATTATATGCATCCCTTCTGAGGTAGGCATACCCATGATCAGATCATAGATTGATGATATCATAAAAAAAGGTCATGGCCACCAATCATACACTATGGATCCATGCCATCACCATATAACATAGCCACCTGAATACACTGTGGATCTATGCGACAAATTTTTAATCAAGATGACATAGCCACGAGACATACACAGTGGATCTATGTGTCATAAATCATACATATACTCCATCGCAACCTAGATCACTTAAGATGATACCCAGGGTCTTCAACCTCATACCCAAAGTACGAATCTAACCATGTGATTACATGTGTCGAAGTCGAACATGGTAGAACCCACTTGATTACCGGTCATTAATGTAACCGTTAAAAAGTGCGAGGGAAATCACCATTGATGTCAATGACTCCCAAGGTACTAAAGTACAATCCATCGACTGTGAATAAATGAGTTGATGTTGAACAATCGACGGAATATTTCGATCAGGGGTCATTGATGTAAACCCACTGTCGAAAACGAGGAAACTTGCCATTGAGGCATGCAAGCTCCAAGGTACTGAATGATTTCTAAGTATTAATCCCGGATAATGTGTTGATGTCGACGGAACAAGACTCGTCATAGGAGGGCCTTGATGTATCCCCCATCAATGACGCGAAATGAGTAACAGAGTTTGAAAGTGAAACAGAGCATGTAACAATTGGACTTTGGACACAGGGAAGGCTGACACAAAGAGGATAAATAACTGCAGATGGTCGACTCAAACAAAGGTTTCAGAAAGACTTCTCTTGAACATATGAATGACACGACCAATGATTTGGCAGCATTGACTCAAAAAAGACACATGGAAAGACCTTGATATCAAATCGAATGAGAGACAAATGGATTACCCAAACCAATTTCAGATGATGAATAGGGGGTGTCATGTTCAAGAGCGGCACTTACTGCCAATTAACACAAAGATGAAACATATCCCTTTCCAAAATTTTCCCCCACCATTTCTGGCAAGTACCTCTTTATTTTTACGCAAGCTTGAAGAGGATCACATATGCTTGTTGATATAAGCTCATCCTTCGGACGAGTCCTTCGGAGTATTTTTAACGAACCCTAAGAAGGAGTGGTTCGGTCCCATTACGGGTCTGTAAATGTTTGTTTAACGAGTCCAGAGATAGTAAAATCGATGGTTTTTCAATATTATAGAGTTTGGAAAAACACTTAAAAGAGAAATCTCTCAGTTCCTTTTTCGTACAATAGTCCAACGAGACCGAAAAAGGGTTAAACTATCGCTCGAATGACACACACTTCAAATACTTTAGCAAGCGTGAAAATAGCAAGATCGCTCGGCAATCTTTTCTTGTTTAGAAAGTCTGAAAAGAGCTTAAAGATAACTCCAGGGGGGTTCCTTTTTCGTGTAACCACAGCGATCTCGGAAAAGGGATAAAACGATGCTCGATCACGTTCTTATGTTTTTGACAAGCGCAAGAACGGATAAAAAACGCCCGAGGTTTTATATCAAAACCCTAGAAAACAATCAAAAATATTCCACACCATAGAAAAAATCATCCAAGACCCTTCATGTTCCATACCTGTAAAGCATTTTACTCATTTCCTCATTAGAAATTAGGGTTAAATAAAGAATAAATAAAAAACCCTATTTTTGACATAGTAAAAAAGTAATAAAATGAATTCATAACATAATTTACCATGTCATTTTACCATTTTACCATTTGAGTGCAAAAAACTTCCATTTTACCCTCTACCTTCATCATCGATTTTTGGGAGCTTCAGGGCATCATTCCATGAGCCGTCTGGATCATATTGGTAAGTTCTCCATTCTCTAGCTTTTCATGGTTTAAATTCATGATTTCATTGGTTAAATTTCAAGTTTTAAATTGGTTTTTGAAACCCTATGCGTGTAGAAGGATTCTCGCAAGCTGCCCATACGGGACCTACAAGAATGCTTCATTCTCGCAGGCGGGCCTAAGTTAGAGTGTGAGAAGTTCGCACTGTGTGCCATAGGCCACCTGCGAACAACGTAAAGTTCAAAATTTTATGCAACGTTTAGCCAATAAAATGAATTTTTCCATGTTTAAGATTATTAATTATCTTTATATGTGTGCCATGTAGGTTAATAACCATCATCATGGTGCTTGAATGGAGAGAATGGGAACACGAGGAAGACAATACAAATGCCGAGAATCACCCTCAAACCATTGCCGCTTTAAGAGATTGCGGTCTCCTGAAGTATTTCCGAATCTCGGGCATGAGAGCCCAAGTGCGATTGCTAGAGTACTTGATCCGAATGTGGGACCCGGATCAACAATTCTTCAACATGGGAGCTCACACCTTGACTATAGACATCGAGGACATCTATTTCTTGACTAGGTTGTCCAGACGGGGATCCTATGTCAGTTTGACCGGTAGCCGAAGGGGTGGTCTAAAAATGAGCGAGTATTGCAGGCAGTATTGCGTGCCTGAGGCTGAACGTCAGAAAGGGAAGGTGGCCATTTGGGGAGTGACTGATATAACTCTCCATACCATTCTCTTCACTATCGCTCGGATGGAAGGAAGTGCTGCCCCACATATGTCTCTGCAGAGCTATTTTCAGTATGCCATCGAGTGTACTGAGCCCCGGGTATTCAACTGGGCTGACGCAGTTCTACGCAGTCTTAAAAAACAACTGACCAAATGCAGGCATGGAGATCTAAAACAGTTCGGGTATGGATCTCTTTTAGTGTCCTTCTTCTGTGAGAGGGTCCCGGTGTTTAGGCTATTTGGTTGATTGGCACTTTTCGGGTCCCAGGGACCCAAGGATGTTACGATGGTGCCAACTCATGGCCCGACATGTGGCAGGACCGATCGTCAGGTATGACGACATGTTCTTCGACTAGCTTCAAGGCCAAGTGCTGATGATAGAGGATTATGCATATGCTGGTTTAGATTTCCGTGGTGATCCTGACCTTGCACTGCCTGAGGATGCACAGTGGGGAGACCTCGGTAAGAAGTACACCAATTTTAATTTTTTTTAAATGTTTTTGTATTTTTGATATATTTAAATGTTTTTTGTTGATAGCTTTATCTGAAGACTGACACAAAAAATTTGTTGATAACATAAGCGTTGGAGCATATAGACCTGCTGGTAGTTCTCCCGTTCAGCGTCGAGGAGAGGCAGCAGTAGTAGTTCCACAGTACGCCGAGGACTATCTGACAGTGGAGCAGAATTTAGAGGGCCTTATGGCCGATGTTCCAGATATGCCCCTAGAGGAGATTCCATGACGCAACCAGCGTCACACTGTGGGAGTCTCTGCATCTATGGGTCACTTGCTCCGTAGAGTTGATAGGACATTAGTCTATTATCGTGAACATCATTAGTGATGTCATTTTGTAGAAGCCATGAGATTCAATTTTTGATATTTTGGTCTTCGGAAAATCATTTTGTAAAAGACACACTTTGATCGTTATATATATATACATGGTTTCTCCTGGCTTACTTTACATTGTGTACATCTTAATGTGTTTGATTTATAAAAGATTTAAGTGCCTATCCAATACATAATTAGCTAAAGCATCTGTCAATGTATTAAGACATCTAGGAATGTGTTGGTATTCTATGTGATCAAAGTACCGTTCCAAGAGGCGAATCCGCAAATATACCCTTAATAAAGTAGGACTTCAAATAGAATATACATTACTGAGTTGTAGTACTACAAGCTGCGAGTCAAGTCGCACAACCAAATGACGAATTCCCAGAGAGATAGCATCAACCAAAAGTTCAACAACGGCGCTATACTCTGCGATATTATTGGTTGCTCAGCCAAGACATATACCTCGTAGAGATATGAGTTCATTTGTCGGGGCATAGATTGCCCAAGCAACGGAAGCTAGGTTCCAAGTACTATGACTAGCTCCATCAACGAAGCTAATATAAGGTAGTGAATACTCTGACATCTGGCAATCAAACACAACATCACGTAAGGGCAGAGACCAGATAACGTCAAAAGCAAAATTAAAGTAACACACACGCAGTATGATACATAAAATACAAGTACTCACGCACAAATAACTTATGCATAGTAATTCTTTAAGTACAACCCATTCCTTGGTTCACTCAAAGGCACACCATCATAATCCACTAGTTCATACGCTCCTTTTTCCAACACTTTGATGACAATGTAGGGACCATGCCACATAGGTTCAAATTTCCCGGCTCCTAGGACATCTTTATCTTGTTCATACAGAAGAACAAGATCTCCTTCAGAGAACACGCGAGGCTTGACATGCTTGTCATATTGTGCCTTAACACGCTTCTTTTGGGCTTCTATTACTAAAGTGGCATCACGTCGAGTCTCGTCTAATCGCATCAAATACAACAGACGTTCTTATTCGAAAGAAGTATTAGGTAAGAGCTCTACAGCTAGCTTCAAAGAAGGTATTTCGCATTCTATTGGCAGAATGGCTTCCATGCCATAAACTAAACGAAAGGGTGTAAATCCCGTGGCAGACTTAACAGATGTCCGATATGCCCACAATGCCGAAAATAACATCGTGAGCTAGCTGGTTTTATGTATCCCTATCATCCGTCGAATCATAGTTATGAGAACCTTATTGATGGCTTCGACCTGGCCATTAGCCTGTGGATAATAAGGGGTTGAGCTGTCATGATGAAGGCCCAACTTCTCTATAAGTTCCGACATCATATAATTCCTAAAATGACTACCGTGATCAATAACGATAGCCTGAGGGACACCGAAACGAGTGATGACATGGTTGAAAAGAAATAACGCTGCAGTCTTCCCAGTATTATCGAATGTCGGCATTGCCTCGGCCCACTTTGTAAAATAATCAACAGCTACAATAATATAGCCATGCCCCCCTGCCGAGTGAGGGTGACATGTCATGAAATCAATGCCCCATTTAGCAAAAGGACCTACTGATATTACAGGGTGAAGGGGAGCGGGATGTGACCGAATCTTCTGTTGATAGGTCTGGTAGGCATGACACTTCTGGACAGCAGTGATGCAGTCATTGAACAGACAAGGCCAAAAGTATCATGCACGTAAGATCTTCTGGGCAGTAGCATACCCAGACATATGACCGCCACATGCTCCTGAATGGAAGTCATTCAAAGATTTCTCAGCTTCGTCGAAAGTCAAACAACGTCGAAAGACAGAGTCAATGCCTCGATGGTAAAGAGTATCGCCGAGGATAATATACTGACGAGCCTGATAGCGTACACGACGTCGTTCATTACTGGACAAGGAAGGCCGGAAAGTTTGCGTTTGGAGATATATAATGATATCTCCATACCAAATGTCATCAGTACTGATAAGGAAAAGTGATTCGTCAGGTAACGAATCAACTGCTACATTTTCCGTGGAAGAGTGGGGGAAATCACCAATTAGCTCAGCAAAAACCAAGGATTTCTTCGACGTGGCGCGATCGAATTCCAAGTCGAACTCCTGGAGAATAACAATCCACTTGGAGTACATGCCCCCTAGCAATTGACGTGTCAATATATGTTTCATGGGGTTACAATGCGAAATCACTGTAGTTTTTCTGGAGAGAATATAATGACGAAAACGTTGAACTGCTTGAACAGCAGCCAAAGCCAGTTTCTCAACATGTTGGTACTTGACTTCTATTGATGATAAACTTCTACTCAAGTAATAGATAACATGTTCATCATGGTTATCATCCTCTTGAATGAGGACCATGCCGATAGTATACTCGGAAGTAGCCAGATAAAGAAAGTAATCCCTACTATAATCGGGAGGGAAAAGAAGTGGAGCTTTCGTGAGGGACAACTTCAAGGCTTCAAAAGCATTGTTTGCAATTTTATCCCAAAGAAAATCTGAACCTTTCTTCAAAAGACGTGTGAAACCACGAGTAATCTCGGCATAATTCGGGATGAAACGACGAAGAAAGTTTGCTTTCCCCTACAAACTTTGTAGCTGGCGCAGTGAAGAAGGAGGAGGAAGATTGAGAATCGCCTCAACCTTGATAGGATCTACCCGGATCCCCTGACGTGAAACAATGAACCCGAGAAGGCGGTCGGATTCTACGCAAAAAACGCATTTATGAGGGTTATGACGAATGCGATAGAACCGACAACGGACGAAAATGGCTCGGAGATGATTGGGGTGATCGACTCGGTGCAGAGAATGAGCTGGAAAATCGTCCAAATAAGGTTGAACGATATGCTTTATATCGTGAAACGCATAAGACATGGCACGTTGAAACGTTGCACCTGCGTTCTTCAGACCGAAGGGAAGTTTTCTGTAGGTGAAAGTACCCCAAGGACAAATAAAAGCGTTTTAATGTTGGTCCTCAGGAGCGATATTAATCTGGTTATAGCCGGAAAATCAATCCATGAGGGAAAAGATTTCATTACTGGCACAGTCATCGACGATCTGGTCGACGAACGGGGTCGGAAAGTTGTCCTTCAGACATGCTTTGTTAATATCCCGATAATCGACACAAAATCGTATACTACCACCTTTTTTATCAATCGGTACAGGGTTGGAAACCCATTCTGTCAAAGCCACGGGGTAAATAAAACCGTCTTTAAGAAGTTTTTCAACTTCGAGTTTAATGGCTGCCTCTTTACGTGGATGGACAGGACGGAGGCGCTGCCGTACTGGTTTAACTCCAGGGTACATTTTTATCTCATGCACAATGATAGACGGGTCGATACCTGGCATCTCTTCGTAACTCCAGGCAAAAACATCACGAAATTCCTTGAACAAAGCAGTATAGGTAACAATTTCCCCTGGAGAACACGAAGCTCCAATGTGAACATTTTCAACTATCCCAGGTTTAACTGAAATATCAATGGGAATCATAGCATAAATATTACTGAGGTTCCCTTCTGCAAACACATCACGTGTAGATCCGGGAACGGTCATTGTGACAACAATGGTCGACGGAGTCGAAATCCGTTGGTAATTCTCGAGAGTGTGTTGTTCCAGAAACAGTATGGAACGATGATGCCCATCGTCCCAAGGTGTATCGGCCATGACGGACATGATCATCTCATTAGTGGGAAAAACGACACGGAAAGGATCAGGGACAGCTCCTCCGGAGAGGGTGTAGAAGATGTTGCCGATTGAATCGCATGATAAGCAGACTCAACCGGACTTAACGGCATGACGTTGCCGAAACAAGCATGATCTCCAGGATCAGGGACTATCCAAGGGTCAAAAGACACCAGAAGTTCATAAGGAATGGCGAAGAACATATTAATCGAAGCAACTGACGGGCGTAGAATATCGGGTGGTGGTGGTATGGGAAAAGTACCCATTAACGAAGAGTCTTTTAAAAGACCGACTCCAACATTCTCGTAACCCGGCGGGGTTTTAGCTCTGAATGGTACGTTTCCCATGCGAGTATCGGAATTAAAGAAGGCAAGTTGATCAACTGTAACAACTCTTCTCTGGTGAGGAAAACGTAGGACACGGAAAAGTGTTGACACTACAGCACGCATGGAATCTACCCAGCTACGACCAAGAAGAAGATTATAATCTAAGGGAGAATCGAAAACTTCCACTTCAACTTGGATGGTCTTACCTTCTAGAGTGACAGGCAACGAGGAAAGAATGCCCTAAGGCTTAAAACCAGATCCATTAAAGGCTTTCGGAGTATTTTGTGATTCTGTTAAGGGAGGAGAGCCAATGGCTTTCCAACAAGTAAGAGACATTACGCACGTAGAGGCCCCCTCATCAACAACTGTCCGACAAATGCTCTTGTCAGTGACAATAACTTGTATCTGAAAAGAAAGCTAAGGAGGTAACCTTGGAACATGGTCGTCCAAGTCAAAGACTATCAAATTCGAATCTGTAGGATCGATTCCACCTATATCTTTCAACAGAGCCCTTCGTTGCACAGGACAAGACTGAAGGACTTCAAGGGCAGACATCGCTGAAGTTGCTTGGGCCAGATCTTCCACAATACTGTAGTTCTGGGCCGCATGAGCATGAGGATTGAAATCCGACTTGCGAACAACACCTTTCAGGGGTCGTAGGAATGTATCAAGACTCGATCGTTCGAGATGAAGAGGACCGTTCATAGGTGGATTCGGTGGAGAGGCTGGTACCAGATCGGGAGGTAAATCATCAACCTTCTCCTTAGAAGAAGTATAGTCTCTAGCTCTAGTTGTGATTGCAACGTCATTCTTCTTAGAATCACTGGTGCACATCAAGACATAGGATGTCGTGGAGGTAGATGGTTGGTCGTGGATGACCAACGAGGCCTGTTGCTGAGACGGGAAGGGTTGGGACAAGACAGTCGGCGTCGGTGGTTTTGGTGTTCCTTGAAGGAACTTGGAAACTTCGGCACGTCGAGGACAATCCTTGGTGTAGTGATCGTCACTGCAGATAAGGAAAGGGTACCTTGGTTTGCGTTTATCCCGCTCTTCAACATGAGCATTTGTAGTTTGTTCGTTTGGATTATTATTCTTACCCCCCTTATTCTTGCCTCTCCCTTTCTTTGATTTATTTTTACCGGTCGGTGTGGATTGAACAACGTTCACTTCTGCAGTTTTATCGGTGGGAGGAGCAGGAGACGGGGCATTCTGAACATTAGAAGATGTGGATTTGGGGGTTGTAGTTGAAACGGAGTGTGAGTGGGTATGAGTAGTGCCAATCACACCATCAGCTTCATGCGAGGCAGCTGGAGCAGTAGAAGTGTTGTAAGTACCAGGACGAGGTAGTTCGGGCAGTAAATCGTAGAGTGTTCCCGTTTGCAAATAAACGAGATCAAGATACTAAGCGCGACTTATAGCCTGCTCCTCTGTAACAACACCACCCATAGCAATGTCTTTTCCAATCTCGTTCACAAAAGATTTTGTGAACCACTCAGCCAGTAACTGATCAGGGAGTTCAATCTTGATGAGACGTCGTCTACGTCTCCACTCATGTATATGATCTGAGATGTGAGTACCTTTCATTTGTTTGAAAGAGGTTCGGATCTCAGTCCCAGTATCGTAACGGATCGGTAACTGGTAATGCGTGAGAAAGGCCATGGCCAAGTTGTTGAAGTCAGAAAAGAAACCTCGTGGCAATTCAATATACCACTTCGCAGCCGAACCGGTAAGGGTTCGTTGAAAAAGACGAAGACGAATGGAGTAATCCATCAGAGAGTTGGACGAACACCATAAGTGAAAAGTCATGACATGATTATTTGGGTCCTCTCCTGGCTTGCCATCGAATTTCGGAATATCCGATGGAAGTTTGGCAGGGATAGTAGGCCATTGAGGAGAGTGACGAATAGGATCATTCAAGATCCTAGAAAAATCTGGCAAGTCCAAGGTAGCAAGAAACGACAACTGTCGGTTTACTTGTGGGTACTGGTGGCTTTTGGGTGGAAGCCCTGTCGGCAAACCAGTAGGAGCGTAAGCAGACCGTCCATAAAGGGAAGCTCCGGGCTGATTCGGTGGTGGGCGGATAGAATAGTAACCCCAAGGATTATAACCCTGGGTCTGAGCAGGGACTTGGGGTTGAGTAGTCTGATTCGAACCCCAAATAGGATTAGTTACCCCTGGATAAGGTTGGCCAACTGTAGGGACAACTTGTTGCCCCCCAACACTCTGAGGAAAATTTTGTAAAAGTTGAGTCCAATACTGGGCCAATTCAGGAGGTATATTTTGTCCAAAGGGTGAAGTTGGACCCCCTGCTGTAGGTATAGTTCCCCTCGGAAGTTGTGTGCCAACCGTAGGTTGGGCAGTAACTGTGTTGTGTCTTGGAAAAGGAAAAGTAACCGTACCACCCTGTCCACCAATGGGAATCTGCATGTTGGGTGCAACAGTTGGAATGGTGCCACTAGGATTAGGATTACCAGGAGGAGGAGGTGGGAGTGTCGGAATAAAACGAGGAACCTCATACCCAGGAAACTGAGGACCACATGGAGAACCGACAGGGGTATGCAGAGGTGTTGGATTAGGAGGATTCAACAGAGCATTCAGCGCATGGTAACCAGGTGGTAATGTCGGGATGACATCAGGTATTCTCTGGGTATTAATAGGAGGGAGAGTAGTTGCAGTAACCTCGGTTTGGACACTCATAGTAATTACGAGATGGGCCATCTCGGGAGGAAGAACAAAATGGTAAGTGGTAGTCTCAGGTGTAGTCTCTGTCTCAGGAGACACCGGAGGGTTGATTGCGTAAACAGGGGGTGACTCTGTACCGAAAAGAACTCTTCGGTAATTACCGGACCAAAAAGGATCTTGGCCCACTACACCGTGAGAAGGCCCAACAGTTGACTCAGAAGATGTAACAATGGTTTCTTCAGAAGGATTTAATCGTCCAACAGGTCATTCACCACGACAAACGTGGTAGTCTTCTATAGTGTTGGTAACTCGAAACTCGTCCAGAGAGTCGGTACGTTCGATGTGTGGAAGTGGTGTGGTGACAACCGGAACTTCACTGGTTTCCCCTTGTGGTGAATTAACCACAGGGACTTCAGTCTGATGGGGTGAACCCTCAGGTGTACCAGTAGGTTGAGGATCATCCAGATGCTCTGGAGATAATCCTTGCATTCTACGAGAACGCCGCGGGGGAGAAATTGTAAACAAGTGACAAGTTCTGCGAGAAAAATCCTATGGTCAATTTCGAG
Organism: Picea engelmannii; assembly: GCA_009831015.1. Taxonomy (NCBI): domain Eukaryota; kingdom Viridiplantae; phylum Streptophyta; class Pinopsida; order Pinales; family Pinaceae; genus Picea; species Picea engelmannii. The sequence goes on along the minus strand of ML777947.1, from coordinate 568,766 downwards.
AAATAAGCAGCACTCACTAGTAAACAAAAACTAAGAGGTAATCACCAAGCAAAAAATACCTTCTAATTTCGGAGCCACTAGTTGGTAATGAAATCCAACGTCGCAACAACGAGACGAGAAGGGGCGGGGCTAAGGTGGAAAAGTTACATTGACGACCTACTTAACAGACTTACGCCCTAGTGCAAGCTCCCACACATAATCGTGGGTATACCCTCCAAGGAGCCCGAGTGAGTTTGATCAACGTCGATTCCAGGTACCGTGAAGACTTTCCCCTCCATAGTCACCTTGGGTAAGAACCTAGAGAGATAGGCCACTAAGGTCACCACAAACAACAGTATAGCCTGGGGGAATAGTCGTCAGTCCGATCCACACGCAAGGGCAGGGTATCAAGCCCGAAACGAACTCAAAGGCTTCCACTCATAATTGTGGGTATACCTCAGAGTGATCCCCGTAATACGTGCAATCTCTACACCGATGTCAACAAAGCAGGGTTAGTAACTTTTCCAACACCAATGCGACCTAGTACTTAACTCTTGTGTTAGAAGGGCGTCCCAGGACAATATGTTGCCAATGGAATTTAACACTCCCTAGCTCAAGATACTATTGTTTGTTTTCGAGCTTTTGGAGAGTGTGTCTCTCTTCCTACTCCAAAGCACTAGCCTAGCTAATATGTCGGTGTAAAGATCCCTAGAAAAAGTTACTAGATTGATTTTAAGATTACGCAACGTTCTTAAAGGATGTTAATTACTCAAAGGTAACGAAAGTGAAACTCATGATGTGTAACTCTGACCCAAATAATGCAAGGACAATGATGAAATATAATCTTTTTCATTCCATGAATCCTAGTTATGGGAGAGAGAGAACATTTTCCGAATCAATCTCAATACTACAATTCAAATGCAATTCTCAATTTCCTTTCAGATGTCTATGCAAACAATCATTTATCAATGAACAATTTCTAAATGTCTTTTTCAATACTTCAATACTCTAAAATTTGATTTTACAATGTTTTCGAAAGGACAAAAACAAAAACTTGAAAGAAAACTTATGGTTCACTTTCCAAGAAGAACTCTGATTAATGAGAAAAGAAAATCAAATCATACTGAATCAAACAAAGAAACCCAACCAATTCTTTCAATGAAAGTAAAAACAAAAACCAAACCAATGAGTCTTCCCAATGCAAATGAAAATGTTCCTTCGAACCACCAAGCAAAAGAGAAAACCACCAGCACTTAACTCTCTATCAATCCCTGGTTCTCAGCTAGTCAGACACATCCAACTCCAGAAGTCAAAGAGAAAGAAAATGCCAGACAAGGCCAAGAAAAGAAAATCAAGTTACCAAAGGCAAGAAAGACCTAGAAACCCTAAATCTGTTCAAGCAAGCAAACTACAGCAAGAGATGAGTAAGTCAATGACCCAATAAGACAAAAAGACACAAATCAACTGTTTTGAGCAATTGAAGAAGTCAAAACTTGATTTCAAAAATTTCAAAAATCTTGCTCGCAGGCAAGCAATGTACACAGTGCGAGAAGATAGTGTTCTCACAGGCCACTGTGAAGCAAAGTGTGAGGGGTTCGCACTGGACCCTATATGCAGGATGTGAACTTACCTAGTTCTCGCAGGCTGTCAATGGATACAGTGTGAGAATCCCTGGAGATACTGAAAAATTTGAAATTACAAGAAAAATTCAAACTGGCTTATAGACCCAGAAGGTCTCTCAGGATATCCTGAGGACTCAGACACTGACAAAACAGGAGAATGAGGCAAATAGAGCAAATGGCCACAGAAAATTCAAAAAACCATAAAGAAAAAGGGATAATATCCCCAGTGGAGTCACCAATTTTGTTTCAGGATTAATCTGTAAGTGCAGACACGAACCGATCTCCCTAGATCCACCTGGATCTAGAACAAAACGTGACAGAATAATACACTTTCCCTAGATCTAGCCTATTGAATGAACTAAGAGATAAGGATTATGGACATACCTTATGAACGCTTTCCTTAGGTCTCTGTTGTTCCAAGCTTTGCTCCAATGCTCTTGCACCGTTCAGATCACAACAGTACAAACCAATCTAAGTGAAGGTAGATTAATATATTCAATATCTAGTCTATACATGTGATCAAGGAATTATGTAATAAAGTGACATCATCTTTATGGGAAAGGGACATATTACTGTATTGAATTAATTGAAAGTGAAACTTACAACCTGAGACTTGATGTCGTAGGTCTCCTTTCGATGGCTCCTAGCTCTGACACACACACTTGCTCATGCATGAAGAAAATCAACTACTTGTGATGACCTTGCTGGTGTCTCTAGCTGTTGTAGCATCAGTCCTTCATACATGATTCCAACAATTCTCCAATCAACCTCTTGCTATCTTGCTTCTAACTTTTTCCATGAGAAATATCCTCAATATATAGGAGAATATAATTTAGTTACTTGGATAGAAAATGATCCCAAGATATCTGGAATGCTAGCACTTGAACAACCATTCGTTAGCCAACTCATTCTTCTCAAATATTCTCTTCTAGAAGGCTCGAGAACTTCATCTTTTTCCTCTTTAAGAAGATGTTTGCACCCTAGCCTTTGTTACAGTGCAAACCATTCACACCCTAGCTTAAGGCAGCCTGCGAGAATCAGGCATTCTCGCAGGCAAGCATCTAGGTAGCCTGCGAACTTCTTGAAAAATATAGTTTTTGGAAGCAGACAAGTGCAACTTTTCTCAGGAAAGTATTCTTATTGAAGAGCTTGATTTTCCAGCATCATGACATCATCATAACATCATCACGATGACCAAAATTGTGGATAACAGTCCTTCTTCGACCAACAGTCAAGATCAAATTTGGTCTTCAGGCCTTCGAGAGCTCTCGACTTGTTATCACTCTAGGAGTCTCTTTAGGTTGCAGATCAAGAGAGCCTAGCAACTTAATCAGAATGATTAATGATGTATTGAAAATGGGATCAAATATGAATAACTCACACATGCATTACTTCGCTCAAGGCAATTTGAACATATCTAGACAAAATAAGGCCTTCAAGAGCTATTGATCGGATGTTTTATATAATTCATATGGATGGAGAATGCTAACTATATCAACAACATTGCATATATTGATAACACATGTAAAAGGTCTAATATAATAAGTGAAAGGATTGTGATCCTTTGTTTACTAATGCATAGATATTATGACAATCATCAATCATTAAATAATCAAAGAACTGAACATAATATTCAAATCATAAGTACATAATAAGAAATAAAGACAAAGATCTGAGTAATATCAATGAAGGAGACTTATCATTCCATAATATATATCAAGGTTTTTTATAGAAAAAGAGTACAATAGAGTCTTCAATCTCCAACCCTTTACAAAGATGCCTCAATGGGCTTAAATAAGTTTTACAAACTTGACTAAGATCCTAAAAATATGGATCTAAATGACAACTATCAGATCGAATCTAAAATGATGCACAAAGATAGGATAAGATCCTATTTCTAAGGGAGAGGTATCCCATCCAAATTCCAAAATATTAGCTCCACCTGAGCTATCTCGTGGCTGCATAAGTCTTTCACTGCATCCATTTGACACTTGGAGAAATGATTCATCCATTGAACGTTGAAAATAAGGTCAACTTTGACCAAAACTGTTACACGCAGAAGATTAACGAGTTGGTAGCGCACTGCATGGAGAAAATGCAGTCTGCGCTACAAACTCCTGTAGTTGTTGGTTTTGTCAAAAATCTTCAAAACTAATTGAAAAATTATTTTGAAAATTGAGAACGTGTCTCAATAAAACACAAATTACTACCATTTGTTATCCCTATTGAGACTACTCATACTTCATCTCAATAACCATACCCATACATGTTTCTTTCAAGATAATTTCCATACTTTCATTTGTCTTCAAAACATCCTAGTTCATCATAGGTCATCATCCATACAGAACCTTGAAACAATCTATGAATCAATCACCATGTTTGGGAGAACTAGAAGAAGAAGTTTATTTCAAGAATATAGCCAAATTCTTCTTGCTAAGCATGTTCTTGTCCAAGTACAAGTCTTCAGCTAGATTTTTGTTTTCTGTTCTCAGGTTGAGGTTCTGTTTGTAAACATTAACCAATTGCTTCCTCTGAATCGTATTTTTCCTAATGTTCCTCTTCAGTTGGTTACACTCCCCCGGTAGTTCACTTTTTTGGCTTGACAATTGTCTACCAAGTGTGACATTCTCCTGATATAGCCTATGATTCTTCTCCCGAACTTCTTTGAGTTGTATGTCTACATCTTTGAATAACTTAGCCCAATTCTCTTTAGGTCATTTCTCTATCTCTGGGGCTGACTCTAGTGGAGATTCACTCAACTGAACTATGGCTTCCAATGCTTCCTTTTCAAGAGGGGAGACTTTAAATCTTGATAACCTAGCTCTAGGTTTTATAATGTCAGTTCTTGGAAGAGAATCCTCTTCTAAAACAAGATTTCTCCTGGATGATCTTCTGAGAGCTGGTATATAAACTCTAGGTTGGGTAGTTGGAGGATTATCTTCAATTTCCATAGGAGGGAGCTCCACAGGAGGCTATGTTTGATCTTCAACAACTACTTCTTTGGCCTTTCCTTTCCTCTTATCTCTTTTGTAGACTTGGCCAGGTAAGGGTCTTTGAGGAATAAGGTATTGAGGGGACCGTGGTGTTTCAGATGCAGAGGGAACAATGTAAACATAAGGCTATGTTATTTCAAGTGAAGGAGCATAGGGGGAATAATATTGTGCTACTTCAAATGAGGGAGCAGAGGGGGAAGAAGCTTGTGGTATTTCAGATGATGGGACAAAGGAAGCAATGGGAGGTGTTGCAGTCTTCTTCTTAGGGGTTTTGAGTTTTGAAGGAGACGGAGGCAAATCGATTTGATAATTTGATACAAATAAGAAAGTGGGCCAATCCTTCCCTACCTTATTCAACTATTCAATGACCATGAGATTTATTAAGGCATGGTGGAAAATGGAATTTTGAAGCTTATCAGGCTTTCGTTGTGCAAATGAAATCATCCTTTGCAAGCTCATGAAAAGGAAATAAGGTAAGTCTATCACTTTCTTACCAGTGAAATGGAGAAGAACCTTGAAATCGTATTGTAAGACCGAGTTGTACCTTTCTTCACATGTGAAGAATCTCTGAATGATGAAGATCAACTTGTCGTATTCCTCTATCAACCACTTCCTTGGCACACCCTTCACTAAATCATCTCATTTATGCTCAGACCTAAGCATATCTTGACACCAGTCCTCCTTTTCTAGTTTATTTTCTTTAAACCATAGTTCCCCTATCTTGGGGATCTCAATTACTTATGAAATCAAGTCCACTGTCAAATGAATTTCCAAGGGACCAACCTTTGTCTTGTCACTCTTGTAGTTATGCACAAAATATTTAGAAACCTCTAGGTGATGTCCTTCAAGTTTATCATAGAATATCCAACACCCCATGCGTTTGAATTAGTCCACATGATTAAGATTTTGCTCGATCGGAGTGGTCTCAATGGGCTCAAATCTAACCACAGAGCCTGACCTCTTCCTGGGGGTGGGATATTTCCATGGGGACATCATTTGTATGGACACCTGCTATGAACAATTATGCACAAAGATAATTAGAAGCAACTCTAAAATGAAAATATTTGCTTGCAAACCTTGATAACTCCTTTGATGGTGAGTTACAACTGGACCTCAATTCTTCGATGATGGTCTAAAGTCTTTAAAAACATTTTTGATATTCTTTTTACCTCAGAAAACTTTCAAAATTCAAAACAGGGTTCCCCCCCCCAAGTTGGTAGCGCACCTTATGTAAAAATGATGAGTTGTGCTAACAACAACGGTTGAGTTGGTAGCGCTTTAACTACAAAATTACTGAGATGTGCTAAGAACTCGTCATCATGAAGAATAATGATAGACATAAGGTCAAATCATGATTTGAAAGATAAATGATGACTCATTATGGACAAAAACCAACTTACATGATCCATGACTCACTTTTAGGAAACAAATGACTTATCTTTTGAACATATAACCTAGGACAATGACTATGATAACCACTTAGTCATCTATCAACCTCATTTGGCATGACTCAAAATTGATGACTAGAATCAATGAAGGGCACACTTTATTGAATGACTCAAGAGACTAAAAACTCAATTAACCACCTAAGACATAAATAAAAAATGATTTTTTATTGGGAGATAACATTTGGCTCTAATTGTGGATGGAAGTCTCCCTGTGAGGTTCCAAGAACTTGTAAGACCAACTTCCTTTCCTATCACCTACAAAACTTACAAAAATAAGTGATATTGTTGTTACATTGGGCATGGAGTTATTATAAGACTAAAACTAAAAAAGAAATGATATTTACAATGGAGAAGACTTAAAAATCCTTAGTAGAAATAGGTTTTGAGAAAATGCCCATTGACTGGGCCACCAAATACTTCATTACGTTCCAAGTTCTGTAAAAGGAAATTATTATTCTGCAGTACTTGAGAGATGATGAAATGTGCATTCCACAAAGTGTCAAATTTCCCATGCTTGCCTCTATCCTGTCTGTAAGCATCCCATTTCAAAACAAGATCCCCTGATTGGAAAACATCTTCTTTAGCCTTCTTGTCAAAACTCTCTTTCATATTGTTCTGATGTAGCTCTATCTTCTAAAGTAACTACTCCCTTACCTACTGAAGCTTAACTAGATGAATAATCCTTCTAACCAAATCATTTGGTTCCCCTTCTTTTTCTTGAAATTTTTTTGCAACAGGTAGTGCAAGTTGGATAGAAAAAATGGCTCCAGTGCCATACACCATATTGAAAAGAGAAGTGCCAATGGACTTATTATTTGTCACTCTATCAGCCTAGAGTGAAAATTTTAACTTAGAATCCCAACTCCTTTGATTTTATTCAAGCAGTTTTCTAATAATTCTCACTAGGATTTTGTTTGATGATTCAACAAGGCCATTTCCTTGAGGATAGTAAGAAGTTGAGTGAACAAGATGAATACCCATGTCTTCACATAACTTCACCAAAAAATAATCTTTAAAAGCAGTTTCATTATCAGTAACAAGTCTTTTGGGGTAGTTGAATCTAGAAAATATATGATCTTTCAAGAAATTTATGATTAAAGAATGAGTGGAATTCCTGGTGGGAATAGCCTCAATCCATATTGTAAAGTAGTCAGTTGCTACTAGGATCCACATATGTTGGCCACTTGAAGATGGATTTATCTCTCCAATGACGTCCAACCCCCATTGTTGGAAAGGTCCAGTGACTACAATGGGTTTTAATGGAAGAGAATCCAGTTGTTGTTTTCCAGTGAACCTTTGTGACTTGTCACATGTCTTAGCATAGGAGAAAACATCAGAAAGTAAACATGGCCAATAGTAACCAACCCTCAAAATCTTATGGACTATAGTTTTCCAGTAGTGATGGCCAACACAATTTCTATTGATTAAGGTTGGTTTTCATTGATGTCAACCCTTGAAGAAATCCCCGCAGCATAAAGGTTTGGGTAATGGACCCAAGATTGTTTAATGTAAAGATGACTCATTATTTTCTCATCATGGTTGATAAGAAGTAAATATGGATGAACTCCAAAGTGGTCCCCTTATGGTGAAATCTCTCATGGGAAGACTCTTTGCGGAGTAAGAGAACCCATTCTTAATTCTGGAATAATGAGTTGAAGGATGGTGAATTTTTTAGGAAACCTATCCTAGATAGATAGTGCTTGTCATGTCATTTTCAGTGGTATGTTGAGCATCACATAACTCCTCACGGTTAGAGAGTTATGACCATACGAATTTGGAGAACCCCTCATAAGTCTTATAGAAGCCCCCAAGGCTCAAAGTGCTTTGCAAAATAAATTATTTTAAATAAAGAAGCCCTAAAATAAGGAAAGTGTAAGGCTACATGAAGATATAAATAAGAGGCAAAGCTCACTCATTAAATACACACTTGTACATTTTGTATATCTATTTTCTTGTGTAAATATTCTTGTAAATACTTGTGGATACATCTGAAGTGGATAACATCTGAGGTAGCACGAAGGGTTGATGAAAAAATTCTCGGATTTACAGAAAACCCCATTTTCTGAGGCATACGCGGGTTGTCTGTGTATATGGTGTGTACAGTAAGCGCGTTGTCTGTGTATAGGGAGTGTATGTATGCATGATGGCTCTGTATAGGGTGAGTACATGTTGATAAAGCCATGAAACTTGAGAAGATGAAGGTGCAAAGGTTCTATATTATGAGATCAAGCTCCCAGGAAGGTCTAGAGTGCTCAGATACATTAGATCCATCCACTGGTTCAAAATGTATGTCTTATTTCTATGAATAGTTGGATTTTGATGTATGCATGAGGAATGACAATGAAGATTTGAGGATTCTCCCTAGAGAGACTAGTGGCTACATGGGATCTTATGTATAAGTCAGATCTATAGAAATATAATGCTACTATATTTATCATTGATATTTCTTATTGAGGGAAATCTTGTATTTCTTGGCATATGGCTAAGAGTTTTTATGGTACATGGTTGAGATCTTGTATTTATTGATGTATTGATAAATTGAATATCAGAAAGGGGTTGATGACTAAGATCATGTGAGGGATATTATACTTGTTCATGATTACACATACCTATATGGAACATGACTAGAGAGAGACATACTTTCCATGAGTAGAGGTTATGTATGAGGATTCATGCACAGGGTACAGTTACAGTCTGGATACAGTGAAAAGTTACAGATCTATGTGAAAGAATTTATAGAGGGTCAAAAGTTTTCAAGTGAAAGGAAACCCTAGTTTCAGAAGACATACGTGGGCTGCATAACAGATAGGGCACTCACATAAGCGGGCTGCATCACTACATGTCACATATCTATTGTGTTTTTGTAGATACTTGTTCAGTTCAGGTACGGTTTGATTACAGGTAAGTTGTACAGACTGGATATAGATCAGTGGTACAGGTTGATACATTTGTATAATAGTATATCTCATAGTGATAGGTTGACAGTGGTTCCATCATTCTACTTCTCCTTTAGGTCGGTTGGATGGGGAAAGGATAGGTGGTTGTAGCCACCTTCCAGTTGTAGCCAGAGAACATAGGGGTTGGTAGCCTCCTTCTGGTTGTAGCCAGAGAATTGGGGAGTTGGAGCTTCCCTCAAGTTGTAGCCTGAGAAACCAGGGGGTTGGAACCTCCTTCCAAGTGTAGCTGGAAAAAAAGGGAAGTTGGTGCTTCCAATGAATGTAATTCTTCAAGACACATAAGAAAAATCATTCTGTGGTTTTCTCCTGATTTTGGTTTCCACATAAAACACTGGTGTACTGTGTATGTGTGTGATTGTTTATTTATTATTGCTCGTTATTGGATAATAATTCTACATTGATATAACATTTAAAGAAAAAGGATTATAATTACTCTATTACTGATTCACGCCCCCTCCCCTCTCAGTAATCCAACAATTGGTATCAGAGTAGGTTCCTTCAGAAATCAGTTTAATCACTGAAAGGTAGATCATGGAGAGTACCAACTCGTATAAAAATGGAATACCAAGGTTTGATGGACAAAAGTATGCTTTTTGGAGCATAAGGATGAATACATATATATAAGCACACGGATTTCAAGTTTGGCAATCAATTGTAGATGGATACACAACACCAGTAGTTCCACCAACAAATGACAAAGCAGTGAAACTCAGTGAGAATAATTCCAAAGCCAAAAATGCACTTTTGAATGGTCTCAATGATACGATATTCACCAAAGTTGCACATTGTAAATATGCTAAAGATATTTGGGACAAGCTTCGAAATATTTATGAAGGAGTTTCAAAAGTCAAAGCAACAAATCTTCAAACTTATAGAGGTCAGTTCGAACAACTAAAAATGAAGGAATATGAAGATATCGCAACCTACTTATTATGATTCAATGAAACATTGAATGCAATCATAGGATTGGGAGAATAAATCAAAGAATATGTAATTGTTCAAAAGGTACTAAGATCTCTTCCTATGAGATTTAACTGAAAGATATCAGCACTAGAAGAAAGATCGGATCTAAACTCAATAAGCATGGATGAAATGCATGGAATATTCATAGCATATGAGATGAGAACTAAATAGGAAAATCCAAATGTAAAAGAAGAAGCCTTCAAAGCATCCAAAAGATCAAAGAAAAAGAAAAAGGAACAAGAAGAATATAACAACATCAATGATGTCTCGGAACATGATGAAGAAGTGGACAACTTCGTCAAAAGATTGAACAAGGGAAACAACGGTATGTATAGAGGTAATCTTCTTTTAATTTGTTTTAATTATGATGGTGTTGGTCATTTTTATAACAAATATCCTCATAAGAAAAAGAGAAATGATGAAGGTTACTCAAAAGTCAAACACACATATAAAGGCAAAAGAACTACAAAGAAAGATTTCAAGAAAAGCTTATGCATCAAAGAAGACATCTCATCATGAGATGAAGATGAAGTCAGTGACAGTGAGACATGAAGAGTTATATTCATGGCAGTAAAAGACTCTGACAAATAAGACTCCGAAGAAGAATATGAAGAAGCTGAAGAAGAAGTTGAAGAAGAAATTGAAGAGGCAAAAGTTGACTTTCGAGAAGAATTAATGTGTGCCATAGAAGTTATCAGAAGAGAAAAGAAGAAGAATAAGAAATTACAAGCAGAACTATAAAAAAAGGAAGATACTCAAGAACTAGAAAAAATGATCACAAAATTGAAGGTTCAAATAGAAGAAGAAAAAATAATTGAAGAAGCACTCAAAGAACAGCGAGAAGAAAAGTACAGGAACGTTGGAAACTTGGAAGCAGAGATTGTCACATTAAGAAAGGATATTCAAAAGAAAAATATGCAGAATAGCTCAAAAGTTTTGAATGACATTATCAGCAGTAAAAAATATCATCTTGATAAGTATGGACATGGATACAATCAGACAGAAAAGGGATCAAGCTCCAAAACAACATATCAAGAAACAAATCCAAAAATCTATGTAGAAACAATCAAAGGGGACACGAAGATATACAAGGAAGATTACAGGGACACTCCTCCACCGAGAAGATTCAAATTTCTTAATCAACAACATACAGATAGGCCTCAAGAAGAAGAAGGATTCATAAGAGCACCTCCTTTCAGAATATCTTCAACTCCCACGTATCAAACTATATTTTTTGGTTTATGTTATCCATGTAATAATTTTGGACATAAAGTTGTAAATTGCAGAGCTGACAATAGGAACAATAACAAATTTGAGAGTCATACACAAAGGGATTATTCAAGAAGACCTAGTGAAACACAAAGAAGAATTTACAATAGGTTTGAATCCGTGAGCACTGAAGTGGAATGTTACAAATGTAGCAACTTTGGACACATGGCCAAAGATTGTAGAATGACAGACCCTCCTAAAGAACCTCAACAGAATAACAACAGTCACAGACAAGAACCTCAAAAAACGACATGGATAAGAAAGAAAGATCAATATAGCAATGAAGAATGCACAGTCGCTCTACAAGCGAAGCATAAGAAACATGGTTGGTATGTTGACAGTGGGTGTTCAAAACACATGATAGGTGATAGAGACAAATTTCTTACATTGCAAAAGGAAAGAAATGGATCAGTCTCCTTCGGAAATGATAATTCAGCCAAAATCATTGGAGAAGGCAAAGTCCAAATTGGGAAAAAGAATGAAAAGACACAAAATGTTCTATTGGTAGAAGATTTGAAACATAATATTCTAAGTGTGAATCAAATGTGTGACCAATTTCATAAAGTTACTTTCAATTCACAAAAGTGTGAGATAAGAAGAGAAGGTTCAGGGAAATTGGTTGGTACAGCTACAAGAACTTCAAACAACATATATGTGTTAAGTGAAATTGGAAATGAAAATTGTTGTCTAGGAAAGGAAGATGAAAGTTGGCTATGGAATAGAAGAAAGGGTCACATGCACTTTGATAACCTTGTCAAAGTCAGCAAAAGAGAACCAATCAAAGAAATTGCCCAGATCATGAAACCAACCAACACTTTATGCAATCATTGTCAACAAGGAAAGAAAAAACAGACCAGGTTCAAATCAAAGGAATATTCAACAAAAATACCACTAGAAATTGTGCATATTGATCTAGTTGGACCAACTACAACAAAGGGCTTAAAATGTGAGAGATACTTTATGTTATTAGTTGATGATTATACAAGAATGATTGCAGTTTTCTTTCTCAAGAACAAGTCAGAAGCTTTTGAAAACTTCAAGATCTACAAGGAAATGGTTGAAAATGAGATGGATTAAAGAATCAAATGCTTGAGATCTGATAATGGAGGAGAGTTCACTTCAAATGAACTTATGGACTACTACAACAGTCATAGAATAAAAAGTCAATTATCTGTTGCTAGGACACCTCAACAGAATGGAGTTGTTGAAAGAAAGAACATGACAGTATAGGAAATGGATCGAACAATGATAATGGATTCCAAATTGATAGATATATTTTGGACACAGGCAGTGCATACAGAAGTTCACATTCAAAACATAGTAATGCTCAGAAACAACATTGATAAAATTCCCTACGAGCTATGGAAAGGAAGACCAACAAATGTGAAGCACTTCAGAATTTTTGGAAGAAAATGCTACATCAAAAGAGAAGATGGTAGAATAGGAAAGTTTGAATCTCGTGTGGACAAATGAATACTTGTTGGTTACTCAAGTACAAGGAAAGTATACAAGTGTTATAATACAAGATTAAACAAAGTTGTGGAAAGCATCAACGTAATAATTGATGAAATAGGTAGACCAAAATCAAAGGAAGAAGAAAACAAATCAATGGAACAATTTTTTGAAAAATAAGATGAAAAAGAAGTAGAAGAGGAAGATGAAGAGAATTCGACAGAAGTAGAAGAGCAAGTTCAGCATGTGTCTCCAAAGACACCCAGTAAAAGAGTACAAAAGAATCATCCTTTAGATCAAATTATCATGAACAAAGATGTAGGAGTTGAGACTAGAAGAAGACATGTATGCTTTTTGGAGCATAAGGATGAAGACATATATACAGGCACATCGATTTCAAGTTTGGAAATCAATTGTAGATGGATACACAACACTAGAAATTCCACCAACAAATTACAAAGCAATGAAACTCGGTGAGAATAATTCCAAAGCCAAAAATGCACTTTTGAATGGTCTCAGTGATACAGTATTCACCAAAGTTTCACATTGTAAATCTACTAAAGAGTTTTGGGACAAGCTTCAAAATACTTATTAAGGAGATTCAAAAGTCAAAAATGAAGGAAGATGAAGATATCACAGCCTACTTATTACAAGTCAATGAAACAATGAATGCAGTCATAGGATTGGGAAAAGAAATCAAAGAATCTGTAATTGTTCAAAAGGTACTAAGATCTCTTCCTATGAGATTCAAACCTAAGATATCAGTACTAGAAGAAAGATCGGATATAAACTCAATAAGCATGGACGAACTGCATGGAATCTTAACATCATATGAGATAAGAACTGAATAGGAAAATCCAGATGTAAAAGAAGCAGCCTTCAAAGAATCTAAAAGATCAAAGAAAAAGAAAAAAGAACAAGAAGAATATAGCAGCAACATCGATGTCTCAGAAGATGATGAAGAAGTGGCCAACTTCATCAAAATACTGAAAAGGGGAACCAATGGTAGTATATAGGTAAGCTTCCTTTAATTTGTTTTAATTATGATGGTATTGGTCATTTTTATAACAAATTTCCTCATAATAAAAAGAGAAATGATGAAGGTTACTCAAAAGGAAAACACACATATAGAGGCAAAAGAACTACAAAGAAAGATTTCAAGAAAAGCTTATGCATCAAAGAAGACATCTCATCATGAGATGAAGATGAAGTCAGTGACAGTGAGACAGGATGAGTTCTATTCATGGCAGTAAAAGACTCTGACAAAGAAGACTCCGAAGAAGAATATGAAGAAGCCGAAGAAGAAATTGAAGAGGCAGAAGTTGACTTTCAAGAAGAATTAATGTGTGCCATAGAAGTTATCAGAAGAGAAAAGCAGAAGAACAATAAACTACAAGCAGAACTAGACAAAAAGGAAGACACTCAAGAATTAGAAAAAATGATCACAAAATTGAAAGTTCAAATAGAAGAAGATAAAACAATTGAAGAAGCACTCAAAGAACATCTATAATAAAAGGACAAGATCATCGAAAACTTGGAAGCAGAGATTGTCACATTAAGAAAGGATATTCAAAAGAAAAATATGCAAAATAGCTCAAAAGTTTTGAATGACATTATTAGTAGTAAAAAATCTCATCTTGACAAGTCTAGACTTGGATACAATCAGACATAAAAGGGATCAAGCTCCAAAACAACAGAGCAAGAAAAAAATCCAAAGCATTATGCAAAAACAATCAAACGGGATAGGAAGATTACATGGACACTCCTCCACCGAGAAGATTCAGATTTCATAATCAACAACAGACAGATAGGCCTCAAGAAGAAGAAGGATTCATAAGAGCACCTCCGTTCAGAAGATATTCAACTCCCGGGTATCAAACTATATTTTTTGGTTTATGTTATGCATGTAATAATTTTGGACATAAAGCTGTAAATTGCAGAGCTAACAACAGGAACAATAATAGATTTGAGAGTCATACACAAAGGGGTTATTCAAGAAGACCTATTGAGACACAAAGAATAATTTACAATAGGTTTGAATACTTGAGCACTGAAGTGGAATGTTACAAATGTAACAAATTTGGACACATGGCCGAAGATTGCAGAATGACAGTCCCTCCTAAAGAACCTCAACAGAATAACAACAATCACAGACAAGAACCTCAGAAAATGGCATGGATAAGAAAGCAACATCAGTATAGAAATGAAGAATGAGCAATGTCTCTACAAGCTAAGTACAATAAACACATTTGGTATGTCGACAGTGGGTGTTCAAAACACATTGGAGAAGACACATTACATTGCAAAAAGAAAGAAATAGATCAGTCTCCTTCAGAAATGATAACTCAGCCAAAATCATTGGAGAAGGCACAGTCTGAATTGGGAACAAGAATGAAAAGGAACAAAATGTTCTACTGGTAGAATATATGAAACATAATCTTCTAAGTGTGAGTCAAATGTGTGACCAAGGTCATAAAGTTACTTTCAATTCACAAAAGTGTGAGATAAGAAGAGAAGGTTCATGGAAATTGGTCAGTACAGTTGTAAGAACTTCAAACAACATATATGTGTTAAGTGAAATTGGAAATGAAAAGTGTTGTCTAGGAAAGGAAGATGAAAGTTGGCTAGGGAATATAAGAATGGGTCACATTAACTTTGATAACCTTTTCAAAGTCAGCAAAAGAGAAGCAGTCAGAGAAATTCCCTAGATCACGAAACCAACCAACACATTATGCAAGCATGGTCAACAAGGAAAGAAAACAAAGACCAGGTTCAAATCAAAGGAATATTCAACAACAATACCACTAGAAATTGTGCATACTGATCTAGTTGGACCAACTACAACAAAGGGCTTAAAATGTGAGAGACACTTTATGTTATTAGTTGATGATTATACAAGAATGACTGCATTTTTCTTTCTTAAGGACAAGTCAGAATCTTTTGAAAACTTCAAGATCTACAAGGAAATGGTTGAAAATGAGATGGATTCAAGAATCAAATGCTTGAGATATGATAATGGAGGAGAGTTCACTTCAAAGGAATTTATGGACTACTGCAACAGTCATGGAATAAAAAGGCAATGCTCTGTTGCTAGGACACCTCAACAAAATGTAGTTGTTGAAAGAAAGAATAGGACATTGCAGGAAATGGCTCGCACAATGATAATGGATTCCAAACTGACAGATATATTTTGGACACAAGAAGTGAATACAAAATTTCACATTCAAAACAGAGTAATGCTTAGAAACAACACTGATAAAACTCCCTACGAACTATGGAAAGGAAGACCAACAAATGTGAAGCACTTAAGATTTTTTGGAAGAAAGTGCTACATCAAAAGAGAAGATGGAAGAATGAGAATGTTTGACTCTCGTGTGGACAAAGAAATACTTGTTGGTTACTCAAGTACAAGGAAAGCATACAAGTGTTACAATATAAGATTAAACAAAGTTGTGGAAAGCATCAATGTAACAATAGATGAAACAGGCAGACCAAAATCAAAGGAAGAAGAAAACAAATCAATGGAACAACTTTTCGAAGAAGAATATGAAAAAGAAGTAGAAGAGGAAGATGAAGAGAATCCGACGGAAGTAGAAGAGCAAGTTCAACAAGTGTCTCCAAAGACACCCAGTAAACGAGTATAGAAGAATCATCCTTCAGATAAAATTATCGGGAACAAAGATGTAGGTGTTGAGACTAGAAGAAAAATCTGTTCAACATAACAAACACACCTGGCACTATTATCTACAATTGAACCAAATTGTTTTGAAGAATCCAGCAAGGATGAAAATTGGAATAAGGCTATGGATGAAGAATTGGATCAAAATCTGAGAAAAATGACACTTGGGAATTGGTTACAAGACCAAAGAATAAGAGTGTGATCAACACAAAATGGTTTTTTAGGAATAAATTGAATGAATATGGATGAGTTACAAGGAACAAATCTAGATTGGTATGTAAAGGATATGAAAAGATTGAAGGAATCGACTTTGAAGAGACATTTTCCCCAGTTGCCAGAATGGAAGCAATCTTCTTGCTTTTAGCTTATGCATGCTCTAAAAAAGTTAAATTATATCAGATGGACGTAAAATCATCTTTTCTAAAAGGGGAACTTGAAGAAGTCTGCATTGAAAAACCAGAAGGATTTCAGATGTCAGAGAACACATATTATGTGTGTAAATTAAAGAAGGCCATGTATGGTCTAAAACAGGCTCCTAGAGCATGGTACTCTAGATTGGATAAGTATCTACAATAGGAAATATTCAAAAAAGGAAGTGCAGACAACAACCTCTACATCAAGGTAAGTCAAGGGAATATTTTATTAATTGAAGTTTATGTTGATGATATTATTTTTGGTAGTGATGATGAAAGGTTAAGCCACAAATTTGCAAAAGATATGCAAAAAGAATTTGAAATGTTGTTACCTGGAGAAATATCCTTCTTTCTGGGACTTCAGATACATCAAAGCAAGCAAGGAATTTTTATTTCTCAAACCAAGTATATCAGAGAAATGCTAAAGAAGTTCGGAATGGAATATTGCAAACCAGTTATCACTCCCATGCAAACCAGTTACAAATTGAGAAAAGATGATGATTCAAAGTCTACAGATCAGAGGCAATATAGGTTAATGATTGACATCCTACTATATGTGACAACATCCATACAAGATGTAATGCAAGAAGTTGGACAAGTGGCACGATTTCAAGCAGCACCAAAGGAATCACATGTATTAGCAGTGAAGAGGATTTTTCAGATATCTCAAAGGAACAAAAGAGTTTGGATTATGGTATCCAAAAGGAAAGTATCTATCACTTATTGCCTACACAGATGCAGATTGGGCAGGTTGTATTGATGACCGACGAAGCACTAGTGGAGCAATGTTCTACTTGGGTGAGTGTTTAGTATCATGGCTAAGAAAGAAATAATCATCAGTATCTTTATCTACAACTGAGGCAGAGTATATTGTAGCATCATCATGTTGTACACAGGTTCTTTAGATGAAACAAACTCTAACAGATATACATGATGAGTATGATGAGCCCATTCCTATCTATTGTGATAATACAAGTGCCATTAGTATCTCGAAAAACCCGGTGATGCACTCCAAGACGAAGAACATTACAATCAAGTATCATTTTCTATGGGAGAAGGTTGCAGAAAATAATATTAGAGTTGATTATCTAGGCACAAAATAACAAGTGGCATATATCTTTACAAAAGCACTTCCATGGGAAGCCTTTGAATATCTTCACCAAAGACTTGGAGTTATTTCTACTCCAAAATGAATGTTTTTTGAATGCTTATCTTATATGTCTTACATTTACACGAGGAAACACCTTAAGAGGATAATTCAGTCAGGGGGAGTAGCCCTTGATGGAATGATACATTTTCCATTGATGATAAAGGGGGAGAGTTTTATCAGATGTAGAGGATAGAGGCATGGTTCCAGGGGGAGCATATTTATCAAATGCAGAGTACAGAGGCATAGCTCCAGGGGGAGAAAATTTATCAGATGTAGAGGACAGAGGCATGGTTCCAGGGGGAGCATGAGTGATATGATTTTAGTATTGCATCAGAGTGTTTCCATCAATGGAAAAGGGGGGGATTGTTGATTAAGGTTGGTTGTCATTGATGTCAACCCTTGAAGAAAGCCTCACAACACAAAGGTTTGGGTAATGGACCCAATATTGTTTGATGTAAATATGACTCATTATTTTATCTTCATGGTTGATAAGAAGTAAATATGGATGAACTCCAAAGTGGTCCCCTTATGGTGAAATCCCTCACAGGAAGACACTTTGTAGAGTAAGAGAAACCATACTTAATTCTGGAATAATGAGTTGAAGAACAATGAATTTGTCAGGAAAACTATCCTAGATAGATAGTGCTTGTCATGTCGTTTTCGATGGTATGTGGAACGTCACATAACTCCTCACGGTTAGAGAGTTATGGCCATACGAAGTTGGAGAACCCCTCATAAGTCTCATAGAAACCCCTAAGGGTCAAAGTTCTTTGCAAAAGAAATTATTTTAAATAAAGAATCCCTAAAATAAGGAAAGTGTAAGGCTACATGAAGATATAAATAAGAGGCAAAGCTCACTCATTAAATACACACTTGTACATTTTGTATATCTATTTTCTTGTGTAAATCTTCTTGTAAATACTTGTGGATACATCTGAAGTGGTGAGCGTCTGAGGTAGCACGAAGGGTTGACGGTGAAATTCTCGGATTTATAGAAAACCCCATTTTCTGAGGCATACACGGGTTGTCTCTGTATAGGGTGCGTACAATACACGGGTTGTCTTTGTATAGGGAGCATATGTACACAGGTTGGTTGTGTATAGGGTGACTACATGTTGATAAAGCCCTGAAACTTGAGAAGAAGAAGATGCAGAGGTTCTAGATTCTAAGATCAAGCTCCCAGGAAGGTCTAGAGTGCTCAGATACATCAAATCCATCCATTGGTTCAAAAGGTATATCTTATTTCTATGAATAGTTGGATTTTGATGTATGCATGAGGAATGAAAATGGAGATTTGAGGATTCTCCCTAGAGAGACTAGTGGCTACATGGGATCTTCTGTATAAGTCATATCTACAGAAATACAGTGATGGTATATTTATCATTGATACTTCTTGTTGAGGCACATCTTGTATTTCTTGGCATATGGATAAGAGTTTTTATGGTACATGGTTGAGATCTTGTATTTATTGATGTATTGAGAAATTCAATATCAGAAAGCGGTTGCTGACTAAGATCATGTGAGGGATATTATACTTGTTCATGATTACACATACCTATATGGCACATGACTAGAGAGAGACATACTTTCCATGAGTAGAGGTTATGTATGAGGATGCATGCACAGGGTACAGTTACAGTTTGGATACAGTGACAGGTTACAGATCTATGTGAAAGAAGTTATAGAGGGTCAAAAGTTTTCAAGTGAAAGGAAACCCTAGTTTCAGAAGGAATACATGGGTTTCATAACAGATAGGGCGCATACATATGTGGGTTGCATAACAGATAGGGTGCTTACATACGCGAGTTGCATCACCACAGGTCATGTATCTGTTGTATTTTTGTAGATACATGTTTAGTTCAGGTATGGTTTGATTACAGGGTAGTTGTACAGATTGGATATAGGGCAGTGGTACAGGTTGATATAGTTGTACAATAGTATATCTCATAGTGACAGGTTGAAAGTGGTTCTATCATTCTACTTCTACTTTGGGGCTGCTGGATAGGGCAAGGTTAGGTGGTTGTAGACAACTTCCAGTTGTAGCCGTAGAACATAGGGGGTTGTATCCTCCCTCTAGTTGTAGCCAGATAATTGGGGAGTTGGAGCTTCCCTTAGGTTGTAGCCTGATAAACCAGGGGGTTGGAGCCTCCTTCCAGTTGCAGCTGGAAAACAAGGGAAGTCGGTGCTTCCAATGAATGTAATGCTTCAAGACATATAAGAAAAAGCATTATGTGGTTTTCTCTCGATTTGGGTTTCCACGTAAAACATTGGTGTGTTGTGTATGTGTGTGATTTTTTATTTCTTATTGCTCATTATTGGATAATAATTCTAAATTGATATAACATTTGAAGAAAAAGGATTATAATTACGCTATTATTGATTCAACCCCCCCCCCCTCTCAGTAATCCAACAATTGGTATCAGAGCAGGTTCCTTCAGAAATCAGTTTAACCACTGAAAGGTAGATCATGTAGAGTACTAACTCGTATAAAAATGGAATACCACAGTTTGATGGAAAGAAGTATGTTTTTTGGGGCATAAGGATGAAGACACATATACAGGCATAGGGATTTCAAGTTTGGTAATCAATTGTAGATGGATACACAACACCAGTAGTTCCACCAAGAAATGACAAAGTAGCGAAACTCAGTGAGAATAATTCCAAAGCCAAAAATGCACTTTTGAACTGTCTCAGTGATACGATATTCACCAAAGTTGCACATTGTAAATTTGCTAAAGAGATTTGGGACAAGCTTCAAAATATTTATGAAGGAGATTTAAAAGTCAGAGAAACAAAGCTTCAAACTTACAGAGGTCAGTTCGAACAACTTAAAATGAAGGAAGATGAAGATATCTCAACCTACTTCTTATGAGTCGATGAAACAGTGAATGCAATCATAGGATTGGGAGAAGAAATCGAAGAATCTGTAATTGTTCAAAAGGTACAAATATCTCTTCCTATGATATTCAACCCTAAGATATCAACACTAGAAGAAAGATCATATCTAAATTCAATAAGCATGGACAAACTGCATGGAATATTCACAACATATGAGATGAGAACTGAATAGGAAAATCCATATGTAAAAGAAGTAGCCTGCAAAGCAACCAAAAGATCAAAGCAAAAGAAAAAGGAACAGGAAGAATATAGCAGCAGTGGCGACATCTCAAAAGATGATGAAGAAGTGGCCAACTTCCTCAAAAGAGTGAACAAGGGAACCAACGGTAGATATAGAGGTAAGCTTCCTTTAATTTTTTTTAATTGTGATGGTATTGGTCATTTTGCTAACAAATGTCCTCATAAGAAAAAGAGAAATGATGAAGGTTACTCAAAAGTAAAACACACATATAAAGGAAAAATAACTACAAAGAAAGATTTCAAGAAAAGATTATGCATCAAAGAAGACATATCATCATCAGATGAAGATGAAGTTAGTGACAGTGAGACATGAAGAGTTCTATTCATGGTAGTAAAAGACTCTGACAAAGAAGACTCTGAAGAAGAATATGAAGAATCCGAAGAAGAAGTCGAAGAATAAATTCAAGAGGCATAAGTTGAATTTTGAGAAGAATTAATGTGTGCCATAGAAGTTATCATAAGAGAAAAGAAGAAGAACAAGAAACTACAAGCAGAACTAGACAAAAAGGAAGACACTCAAGAACTAGAAAAAATGATCACAAAATTGAAAGTTCAAATAGAAGAAGATAAAATAATTGAAGAAGCACTGAAAGAACAACTAGAAGAAAAGGACGAGATCATTGGAAACTTGGAAGCATATATTGTCATGCTAATAAAGGATATTCAAGATAAAAATATGCAAAATAGCTCAAAATTTTTGAATGACATTATCAGCAGTAAAAAATATCATCTTGAAAATTCCGGACTTGGATACAATCAGGCAGAAAAGGGATCAAGCTCCAAAACAACAGAGAAAGAAACAAATCCAAAAATCTATGTAGAAACAATCAAAGGGGGCAGGAAGATATACAAGGAATATTATAGTGACACTCCTCCACTGAGAAGATTCAGATTTCAGAATCAACAATAGACAGATAGGCCTCCAGAAGAAGAATGATTCATAAGAGCACCTCCTTTCAGAAGATCTTCAACTCCCAGGTATCAAACTATATTTTTTGGTTTATGTTATCCATGTAATAATTTTGGACATAAAGTTGTAAATTGCAGAGCTAACAACATGAACAATAACAACTTTGAGAGTCATACACAAAGGGGTTATTCAAGAAGACCCAGTGAAACACAAAGAAGAATTTACAACAGGTTTGAATCCTCGAGAACTGAAGTGGAATGTTACAAATGTAACAACTTTGGACACATGGCCAAAGATTGTAGAATGACATCCCCTCCTAAAGAACCTCAATATAATAACAACAGTAGCAAACAAGAACCTCAGAAAATGACATGGATAAGAAAGCAAGACCAGTATAGCAATTAAGAATGCACAATCGCTCTACAAGCTAAGTAGAAGAAACACAGTTGGTATGTTGATAGTGGGTGTTAAAAACACATGATAGGTGATAGAGAAAAAATTCTTACACTGTGAAAGGAAAGAAATGGACCATTCTCCTTCGGAAATGATAATTCAGCCAAAATAATTGGAGAAGTCACAGTCTGAATTAGGAACAAGAATGAAAAGGAACAAAATGTTCTACTAGTAGAAGATATGAAACATAATCTTCTAAGTGTGAGTCAAATGTGTGACAAAGGTCATAAAGTTACTTTCGATTCACAAAAGTGTGAGATAAGAAGAGAAGGTTCAGGGAAATTGGTCGGTACAGCTGCAAGAACTTCAAACAACATATATGTGTTAAGTGAAATTGGAAATGAAAAGTGTTGTCTAGGAAAGGAAAATGAAAGTTGGCTATGGAACAGAAGAATGGGTCACATGCACTTTGATAACCTTGTCAAAGTCAGCAAAAGATAAGTAGTTAGGGAAATTCCATAGATCACGAAACCAACCAACACTTTATGCAAGCATTGTCAACAAGGAAAGAAAACAAAGATCAGGTTCAAATCAAAGGAATATTCAACAAAAATACCACTGGAAATTATGCATATTGATCTAGTTGGACCAACTACAACAAAGGGCTTAAAAGGTGAGAGATACTTTATGTTATTAGTTGATGATTATACAAGAATGACTGCAGTTTTCTTTCTCAAGAACAAGTAAGAATCTTTTGAAAACTTCAAGATCTACAAGGAAATGGTTGAAAATGAGATGGATTCAAGAATCAAATGCTTGAGATCTGATAATGGAGGAGAGTTCAATTCAAAGGAATTTATGGACTACTGCAGCAATCATGGAATAAAAAGGCAATTCTCCATTGCTAGGACACCTCAACAGAATGGAGTTGTTGAAAGAAAGAACAGGATAGTATAGGAAATGGCTCAAACAATGATAATGGATTCCAAATTGACAGATATATTTTGGACATAGACAGTGCATACAAAAATTCACATTCAAAACAAAGTAATGCTCAGAAACAACACTGATAAAACTCCCTACGAGCTATGGAAAGGAAGACCAGCAAATGTGAAGCACTTCAGAATTTTTGGAAGAAAATGCTACATCAAAAGAGAAGATGGTAGAATGGGAAAGTTTGACTCTTGTGTGGACAAAGGAATACTTGTTGGTTACTCAAGTACAAGGAAATCATACAAGTGTTACAATCTAAGATTAAACAAAGTTGTGGAAAGCATCGATGTAACAATTGATGAAACATGCAGACCATAATCAAAGGAAGAAGAAAAAAAATCAATGGAACAAATTTTCGAAGAAGAAGATGAAAAAGAAGTAGAAGAGGAAAATGAAGAGAATCCGACAGAAGAAGAAGAGCAAGTTCAACAAGTGTCTCCAAATACACCCAGTAAACGAGTACAGAAGAATCATCCTTCAGATCAAATTATCGGGAAGAAATATGCAGGAGTTGAGACTAGAATAAAAATCCGTTCACTAGAATAAACACACCTGGCACTGTTATCTACAATTGAACCAAACTATTTTGAAGAAGCCAACAAGGATGAATTTTGGAATAAGGCTATGGATGAAGAATTGGATCAAATAGAGAAAAATGGTACTTGGGAATTGGTTCCAAGACCAAAGAATAAGAACGCGATCGACACAAAATAGGTTTTCAGGAATAAATTGAATGAAGATGGAAAGGTTACAAGGAAAAAAATTAGATTGGTATGTAAAGGATATGCACAGATTGAAGGAATAGACTTTGAAGTGACTTTTTCCCTAGTTGCTAGAATGGAAGCAATCTGTTTGATTTTAGCTTATGGATGCTCTAAAAATGGTAAAGTATATTAGATGGATGTAAATCAGCTTTTCTAAATGGGGAACTTGAAGAAGAAGTCTACATTGAACAACCATAAGGATTTCAGTTGTTAGAGAACGCAGATTATGTGTGTAAATTAAAGAAGGCCCCGTATGGTCTAAAGCAAGCTCCTAGAGAATGGTACTCTAGAGTGGATAAGTATCTGCAGCAGGAAGGGTTTAGAAAAGGAAGTGCATACAACAACCTCTACATCAAGGTAAGTCAAGGTAATATTTTATTAATTGAAGTTTATGTTGATGATATTATTTTTGGTAGTGATGATGACAGGTTAAGCCATAAATTTGAAAAAGATATGCAAAATGAATTTGAAATGTCGTTACTTGGAGAACTATCCTTCTTTCTGGGACTTCAGATACGTCAAAGCAACCGAGGAATTTTTATTTCTCAAACCAAGTATATCAGAGAAATGCTAAAGAAGTTCAGAATGGAAGATTGCAAACCATTTATCACTCCCATGCAAACCAGTTGCAAGTTGATCAAAGATGATGATTCGAAGTCTACAGATCAGAGGCAATACAGGTCAATGATTGGCAACCTACTATATGTGACAACATCAAGACCAGATGTAATGTAGGCAGTTGGACAAGTGGAATGATTTCAAGAAGCCCCAAAGGAATCACATGTACTAGCAGTGAATAGGATTTTCAGATATCTCAAAAGAACATAAGAGTTTGGATTATGGTATCGAAAAGGAAAGGATCTATCACTTATTGCCTACATAGATGCAGATTGGGCAGGTTGTATTGATGACCGACGAAGCACCAATGGAGTAGAGTTCTACTTGGGTGAGTGTTTAGTATCATGGCTAAGAAAGAAATAATCATCAGTATATTTATCTACATCTGAGGCAGAGTATATTGCAACAACATCATGTTGTACACAGGTGTTTTGGATGAAACAAACTCTGACAGATATATAGGTTGAGTATGATGAGCCCATTCCTATTTATTGTGATAATACAAGCACCATCAGTATCTCAAAAGACCCGGTGATGCACTCCAAGATGAAGCACATTCCAATCAAGTATCATTTTCTACGGGATTAGCTTGCAGAAAAGAATATCAGAGTTGAGTATGTGGGCACAAAAGAACAAGCGGAAGATATCTTTACAAAACCACTTCCATGGGAATCATTTGAATATCTTCTCCAAATACTTGGAGTTATTTCTACTCCAAAATGAATGATTTTTGAATGATTATCTTATATGTCTTAGATTTACACAAGGAAGCACCTTAAGAGGACAACTCAGTCTGGGGGAGTAACCCCAGATGGAAATATACCTTTACCATTGATGAAAAAGGGGGAGAGTTTTATTAGATGCAGAGGATAGAGGCATGGTTCCAGGGGGACGAGATTTATCAGATGCAGAGGACAAAGGCATGGTTCCAGGCGGAGCATATTTATCAGATGCAGAGGACAAAGGCATGGTTCCAGGGGGAGCATGAGTTATATGATTTTAGTATTGAATCAGAGTGTTTCCATCAATGCCAAAGGGGGATATTGTTGATTAAGGTTGGTTTTCATTGATGTCAACCCTTGAAGAAAGCCCCGCAGCACAAAAGTTTGGGTCGTGGACCCAAGATTGTTTGATGTAAAGATGACTCATTATTTTCTCATCATGGTTGACAAGAAGTAAATATGGATGAACTCCAAAGTGGTCCCCTTATCGTGAAAGCCCTCACGGGAAGATGATTTGTGGAGTAAGAGAACCCATGCTTAATTTTGGAATAATGAGTTGAAGGATAGTGAATTTATTAGGAAAATTATCCTATATAGATAGTGCTTGTCATGTTGTTTCCGATGGTATGTGGAATGTCACATAACTCCTCACGGTTAGAGATTTATGACCATGCGAAGTTGTAGAACCCCTCATAAGACTTATAGAAGCCCCCAAGGGTCAAAGTGCTTTGCAAAAAAGATTATTTTAAATAAAGAAGCCCTAAAATAAGGAAAGTGTAAGGCTACATGAAGATATAAATAAGAGGCAAAGATCAGTCATTACATACACACTTGTACATTTTGTATATCTATTTTCTTGTGTAAATATTTTTGTAAATACTTGTGGATACATATGAAGTGGTGAACATCTGAGGTAGCACAAAGGGTTGATAGTGAAATTCTCATATTTATAGAAAACCCCATTTTCTGAGGCATACACGGGTTTTCTGTGTATAGGGTGCATAGAATTCGTGGGTTGTCTTTGTATAGGGAGCGTATCTATGCAGGCTGGTTGTGTATAGGGTGAGTACATGTTGATAAAGCCATGAAACTTGAGAAGATGAAGGTGCAGAGGTTCTAGATTCTAAGATCAAGATCCCAGGAAGGTCTAGAGTGCTCATATACATCAGATCCATCCATTGGTTCAAAAGGTATGTCTTATTTCTATGAATAGTATGATTTTGATGTATGCATGAGGAATGGCAATAGAGATTTGAGGATTCTCCCTAGAGAGACTAGTGGCTACATGGGATCTTCTGTATAAGTCAGATCTACAGAAATACAACTGGTATATTTATCATTGATACTTCTTATTGAGGAACATCTTGTATTTCTTGGCATATGGCTAAGACTTTTTATGCTACATTGTTGAGATCTTGTATTTAATGATGTATTGAGAAATTGAGTATCAGAAAGGGGTTGATGACTAAGATCATGTGAGGGATATTATACTTGTTCATGATTACACATACCTATATGGCACATGACTAGAGAGAGACATACTTGCCATGAGTAGAGGTTATGTATGAGGATGCATGCACATGGTACAGTTACAGTCTGGATATAGTGACACGTTACAAATCTATGTAAAAGAAGTTACAGAGGTTCAAAAATTTTCAAGTGAAAGGAAACCCTAGTTTCAAAAGGCATACGTGGGCTGCATAACAAATAGGGCGTGTAAATACGTGGGCTGCATCTCTACAGGTCGCGTATCTGTTGTATTTTTGTAGATACATGTTTAGTTCAGGTACGGTTTGATTAAAGGGCAGTTGTATAGATTGGATACAGGGTAGTGGTACAGGTTGATACAGTTGTACAGTAGTATATCTCACAGTGACAGGTTGATAGTGGTTCCATCATTCTACTTCTACTTTAGGGTGGTTGGACAGGGCAAGGATAGGTGGTTGTAGCCACCTTCCAGTTGTAGCCGGAGAAAATAGGGGGTTGTAGCCTCCTTCTAGTTGTATCCAGAGAATTGGGGAGTTGGAGCTTCCCTGAGGTTGTATCCTGAGAAAACAGGGGGTTGGAGCCTCCTTCCAGTTTCAGCTGGAAAATAAACGAAGTTGGTGCTTCCAATGAATGTAATTCTTCAAGACATATAATAAAAATCATTATGTGGTTTTCTCCCAATTTGGGTTTCCACGTAAAACACTGGTGTACTGTGTATGTGTGTGATTGTTTATTTCTTATTGCTCATTATTGGATAATAATTCTACATTGCTATAACATTTGAAGAAAAAGGATTATAATTACGCTATTACTGATTCACCCCCCACTCTCATTAATCCAACAATTGGTATCAGAGAAGGTTCCTTCAGAAATCAATTTAACCACTGAAAGGTAGATCATGGAGAGTACCAACTCGTATAAAAATGGAATACCACAGTTTGATGGACATAAGTATGGTTTTTGGAGCATAAGGATGAAGACATATATATAGGCACAAGGATTTCAAGTTTGGAAATCAATTGTAGATGGATACACAACACCAACAGTTCCACCAACAAATGACAAAGCAGTGAAACTCCGTGAGAATAATTCCAAAGCCAAAAATTCACTTTTGAATGGTCTCAGTGATACGGTATTCAACAAAGTGGCACATTGTAAATATGCTAAAAATATTTGGGACAAACTTCAAAATATTTATGAAGGAGATTCAAAAGTCAAAGCAACAAAGATTCAAACTTACAGAGGTCAGTTCGAACAACTAAAAATGAAGGAAGATGAAGATATCACAGCCTACTTCTTACGAGTCAATGAAACAGTGAATGCAATCATAGGATTGGGAGAATAAATAGAAGAATCTGTAATTGTTCAAAAGGTACTAAGATCTCTTCCTATGAGATTCAATCCTAAGATATCAGCACTAGAATAAAGATCGGATCTAAACTCAATAAGCATGGATGATCTGCATGGAATCTTCACAACATATGAGATGAGAACTAAACAGGAAAATATAGATGTAAAAGAAGCATCCTTCAAAGCATCCAAAAGATCAAAGCAAAAGAAAAAGGAACAAGAACAATATAGCAACAACAACGACATCTCGAAAGATGATGAAGAAGTGGCCAACTTTGTCAAATGACTGAACAAGGGAACCAACCGTAAGTATATAGGTAAGCTTCCTTTAATTTGTTTTAATTGTGATGGTATTGGTCATTTTGCTAAAATAATGTCCTCATAAGAAAAAGAGAAATGATGAAGGTTACTCAAAAGGAAAACACACATATAAAGGAAAAAGAACTACAAAGAAAGATTTCAAGAAAATCTTGTGCATCAAAGAAGACATCTCATCATCAGATGAAGATGAAGTCAGTGACAGTGAGATAGGAAGAGTTCTATTCATGGCAGTAAAAGACTCTCACAAAGAAGAATCCGAAGAAGAATATGAAGAAGCCAAAGAAGAAGTCGAGGAAGAAATTGAAGAGGCAGAAGTTGAATTTCGAGAAGAATTAATGTGTGCCATAGAAGTTATCAAAAGAGAAAAGAAGAAGAAGAAGAAACTACAAGAAGAACTACACAAAAAGGCAGACACTCAAGAAATAGAAAAAATCAACAAAAAATTGAAAGTTCAAGTAGAAGAAGATAAGATAATTGAAGAAGCAATCAAAGAAAATCTAGAAGCAATCAAAGAAAATTTAGAAAAAAGGACAGGATCATCGGAAACTTGGAAGCAGAGATTGTCACATTAAGAAAGGAAATTCAAAAGAAAAATATGCAGAATAGCTCAAAAGTTTTGAATGACATTATCAACAGTCAAAAATCTCATCTTGACAAGTCTAGACTTGGATATAATCAGACAGAAAAGCGATCAAGCTCCAAAACAACAGAGCAAGAAACAAATCCAAAAATCTATGCAAAAACAATCAAAGGGGACAAGAAGATATACAAGGAAGATTACAGGGACACTCCTCTACTGAGAGGATTCAAATTTCATAATCAACAACAGATAGATATGCCTCAAGAAGAAGAAGGATTCATAAGAAAACCTCCTTTCAGAATATCTTCAACTCCTAGGTATCAAACTTTATTTTTTGGTTTATGTTATTCATGTAATAATTTTGGACATAAAGTTGTATATTGTAGAGCTAACAACATGAACAATAACAACTTTGAGAGTCATACACAAAGGGGTTATTCAAGAAGACCCAGTGAAACACAAAGAAGAATTTACAACAAGCTTGAATACTTGAGCACTGAAGTGGAATGTTACAATTGTTACAAGTTTGGACACATGCCCAAAGATTGCAGAATGACAGTCCCTCCTAAAGAACCTCAACAGAATAACAACAGTCACAGACAAGAACCTTAGAAAATGACATGGATAAGAAAGCAATATCAGTATAGAAATGAAGAATGCACAGTCGCTCTACAAGATAAGCAGAAGAAACACGGTTGGTATGTTGACAGTGGGTATTCAAAACAAATGACAGGTGATAGAGAAAAATTTCTTACATTGTGAAAGGAAATAAATGGACCAGTCTCCTTCAGAAATGTAAATTCAGCCAAAATCATTGGAGAAGGCACAGTCTGAATGGGAACACGAATGAAAAGGCACAAAATGTTCTATTGGTAGAAGATATGAAACATAATATTCTACGAGTGAGTCAAATGTGTGACCAAGTTCATAAAGTTACTTTCGATTCACAAAAGTGTGAGATAATAAGAGAAGGTTCATGGAAATTGGTCGGTACAGCTGCAAGAACTTCAAACAACATATATGTATTAAGTGAAATTGGAAATGAAAAGTGTTGTCTAGGAAAGGAAGATGAAAGTTGGCTATGACACAGAAGAATGGGTCACATGCACGTTAATAACCTTTTCAAAGTCAACAAAAGATAATCAGTCAGAGAAATTCCCCAGATCACGAAACCAACCAATACTTTATGCAAGAATTGTCAATAAGGAAAGCAAACAAAGACTAGGTTCAAATCAAAGGAATATTCAACAACAAGACCACTAGAAATTTTGCATACTGATCTAGTTGGACCAACTACAACAAAGGGCTTAAAATGTGAGAGATACTTTATGTTATTAGTTGATGATTATACAAGAATGACTGCAATTTTCTTTCTCAAGAACAAGTCAGAAGCTTTTGAAAACTTCAAGATCTACAAGGAAATGGTTGAAATGAGATGGATTCAAGAATCAAATGCTTGAGATATGATAATGGAGGAGAGTTCACTTCAAAGGAATTTATGGACTACTGTAACAGTCATGGAATAAAAAGGCAATTCTCCGTTGCTAGGACACCTTAATAGAATGGAGTTGTTGAAAGAAAGAACAGGACAGTACAGGAAATGGATCAAACAATGATAATGGATTCTAAATTGACAGATATATTTTGGACATAGGAAGTGCATACAAAATTTCACATTCAAAATAGATTAATTATCATAAACAACACTGATGAAACTCCCTACGAGCTATGGAAAGGAAGACCAACAAATGTGAAGCACTTCAAAGTTTTTGGAAGCAAAAGCTACATCAAAAGAGAAGATGGAAGAATGGGAAAGTTTGACTCTCGTGTGGACAAAGGAATACTTGTTGGTTAATCAAGTACATAGAAATCATACAAGTGTTACAATCTATGATTAAACAAATCTTTTGAAAGCATCAACGTAACAATTGATGAAACAAGAAGACCAGAATCAGAGGAAAAAGAAAACAAATCATTGGAACAACTTTTTGAAGAAGAAGATGAAAAAGAAGTAGAAGAGGAAGCTAAAGAGAATCCGACAGAAGAAAAAGAGAAAATTCAGCAAGTGTCTCCAAAGACACCCAGTAAACGAGAACAGGAGAATCATCCTTCAGATCAAATTATCGGGAACAAAGATGCAGGAATTGAGACTAGAAGAAAAATCCGTTCACCAGAACAAACACACTTGGCACTCTTATCTACAATTGAACCAAACAGTTTTGAAGAAGCAAGCAAGGATGAATTTTGGAATAAGGCCATGGATGAAGAATTGGATCAAATAGAGAAAAATGACACTTGGGAATTGGTTCCAAGACCAAAGAATAAGAACTTGATTGGGACAAAATGAGTTTTCGGGAATAAATTGAATGAAGATGGACATGTTACAAGGAACAAAGCTAGATTGGTATGTAAAGGATATGCACAGATTGAAGGAATTGACTTTGAAGAGCATTTTCCCCAGTTGCAAGAATGGAAGAAATATGTTTTCTTTTAGCTTATGCATGCTCTAAAATTGTTAAAGTATATCAGATGGATGTAAAATCAGATTTTCTGAATGGGGACCTTGAAGAAGAAGTCTACATTGAACAACCAGAAGGATTTCAGTTGTCAAAGAACACAAATTATGTGTGTAAATTAAATAAGGCCATCTATGCTCTAAAACGGGCTCCTGGAGCATGGTACTCTAGACTAGATAAGTATATATAGCGGGTAGGGTCCAGAAAAGGAAGTGCATACAACAACCTCTACATCAAGGTAAGTCAAGGTAATGTTTTATTAATTGAAGTTTATGTTGATGATATTATTTTTGGTAGTGATGATGATAGGTTAAGCCATAAATTTGCAAAAGATATGCAAACTGAATTTGAAATGTCGTTACTTGGAGAACTATCCTTCTTTCTAGGACTTTATATACGTCAAATCAACCAAGGAATTTTTATTTCTCAAACCAAGTATATCAGAGAAATGCTAAAGAAGTTTGAAATGGAAGATTGCAAACCAGTTATCACTCCCATGCAAACCAGTTGCAAGTTGAGCAAAGATGATGATTTGAAGTTTACATATTAGAGGCAATATAGGTCAATGATTGGTAGCCTACTATATGTGACAACATCTAGACCAGATGTAATGCAGGTAGTTGGACAAGTGGCACGATTTCAAGAAGCACCAAAGGAATCACATGTATTAGCAGTGAAGAGGATTTTCAGATATCTCAAAGGAACATAAGATTTTGGATTATGGTATCCAAAAGGAAAGGATCTATCACTTATTACTTACACAGATGAAGATTGGGCAGGTTGTATTGATGACCGACGAAGCACCCGTGGAGCAACGTTCTAATTGGGTGAGTGTTTAGTATTATGGCTAAGCAAGAAATAATCATCAACATCTTTATCTACAGTTGTCGTAGAGTATATTGCAGCAACATCATGTTGTACACAGGTTCTTTGGATGAAACAGACTCTAACAGATATATAGGTTGAGTATGATGAGTCCATTCCTATCTATTTTGATAATACAAGTGCCATAAATATATCGAAAAACACGATAATGCACTCCAAGACGAAGCACATTCCAATCAAGTATCATTTTCTGTGGGAGCAGGTTGCAGAAAAAAATATCATAGTTGAGTATGTGGGCACAAAAGAACAAGTGGCAGATATATTTACAAAACCACTTCCATGGGAAGCCTTTGAATACCTTCGCCAAAGACTTGGATTTATTTCTACTCCAAAATGAATGTTTTTTGAATGATTATATTATATGTCTTAGATTTACACGAGGAAGCACCTTAAGAGGATAGTTCAGTTAGGGGGAGCAGTCCCACATGGAAAGATACCTTTTCCATTGATGACAAAGGGGGAGAGTTTTATCATATGTAGAGGACAGAGGCATGGTTCCAGGGGCAGTAGATTTATCAGATGCAGAGGACAGATGCATTGTTCCAAGGGGACAAGATTTATCAGATGCAGAGGATAGAGGCATGGTTCTAGGGCGATCACGAGTTATATGATTTCAGTATTGCATCAAAGTGTGGCCATCAATGCCAAAGGGGGAGATTGTTGATTAAGGTTGGTTGTCATTGATGTCAACCCTTGAAGAAAGCCCCACAACACAAAGGTTTGGGTAATGGACCCAAGATTGTTTGATGTAAATATGACTCATTATTGTCTCGTCATGGTTGATAAGAAGTAAATATGGATGAACTCCAAAGTAGTCCCTTTATGGTGAAATCCCTCACCGGAAGACGCTTTGCGGAGTAAGAGAACCCATGCTTAATTCTGGAATAATGAGTTGAAGGACAGTGAATTTTTCAGGAAAACTATCCTAGATAGATAGTTCTTGTCATGCCATTTCCGGTGGTATGTGGAACGTCACATAACGCCTCACGGTTAGAGATCTATGAACATACGAAGTTGGATAACCCCTCATAAGTCTTATAGAATTCTCCCAAGGGTCAAAGTGCTTTGCAAAAGAAATTATTTTAAATAAAGAATCCTAAAATAAGGAAAGTGTAAGGTTAGATGAAGATATAAATAAGAGGCAAAGATCACTCATTAAATACACACTTGTACATTTTGTATATCTATTTTCTTGTGTAAAGATTCTTGTAAATACTTGTGGATACATCTAAAGTGGCGAGCATATGAGGTAGCACGAAGGGTTGGCGACAAAATTCTCGGATTTACAGAAAACCCCATTTTTTGAGGAATACGTGGGTTGTTTGTGTATAGGGTGTGTACAGTACACGGGTTGTCTGTGTATAGGGTGTGTACAGTACATGGGTTGTCTGTGTATAGGGAGCGTATGTATGCAGGATGGTTGTGTATAGGGTGAGTACATGTTGATAAAGCCATGAAAATTCACAAGATGAAGGTTGCAGAGGTTCTATATTCTCAGATCAAGCTCCCAGGAAGGTCTAGAGTGCTCAGATACAACAGATCCATCCATTGGTTCAAAAGGTATGTCTTATTTCTATGAATAGTTGGATTTTGATGTATGCATGAGGAATGGAAATGGAGATTTGAGGATTGTCCCTAGAGAGGCTAGTGGCTACATGGGATCTTTTGTATAAGTCAGATATAGAGAAATACAGTGCTGGTATAACTAGATCGTGAGCATCACCATCACCATCCACTGCATCATCTCTCGAAACCATACTTCATATAAGTAACTAGATATGATGTTGGATAAGTCACTCTCACCATAGAGTGATACAAGAGGAATAAAATCTCTGAACTATTTTCCGTCTAGAAAATCTATGTTCATCATTCATCTAAATGATCATTATCTCCAATAAACTGTTGATAGTCTTCAAGGCAATTAGAACAAGGATAGAACACAATTGTGTCTATTTATAGTAGTACATAACTACGATCCATTGGTTCACTACCACATCAAGTAACAAACAAGTACTTGATCATCAACGTATTGTTACGAACAATGAATCATATTCACCACAGTAGTCCTCATCTACTGTCATACAGTCTTCATAACAAACATCTCATAGAAACCTGCATAAAACAATGTTATGATATATATTTCATTATTCGGGCCAATCTTTCACTCACATCTGTGAGATCTGAAAGAATATCTGCCACAATAGTCTTCATCTACTGTCATTTAATCTTCATAACAAACATCTGATAGCAATCTGCACAGAAACAATGTTATGATATAGATTGATTTATCTGGGCCAATATTTCACTCACATCTGTGAGCTCTAAAAGAATATCTACCTCACAAACAGTGGAACATATCCATCACACTAGTATATTTGTATTGTCTGGAGATAGGTGGTCTCTATAACAATCATCTGATGCTATCCTGCATAAAAAGATATTGTTAAAGATAAACTGAATCCTCTGGGCCAATCTTTCACTCACGTTTGTGAGATCTGAAAGAATATTTGCCCTCATCAACAATGGGTTATCTTCCCTATTCTTCACAAACAAGGAAGAGAGATTATCTCTGATTTATGAGCTTGGACCATTTCTCACCCTGGGCCATTCTTCCTACACTAATTAAAGTGCACCCTGGACAGAATGTAAAAACCTAAGAAATGTTTGGACCATTCCTCACCCTATGCCATTCTTCTGACACTAAACAAAGTGTAACAATGAGAGAATGAGTCTTCCCTAAATAATGACTGTCCCTAATTGTTGAGCCTAGACTATTCCCCACCCTGGGCCATTCCTACGAATCTAAATAAAGTGTAACCTGGAGAGAATGAGTCTTCCCTAAGGAATAACTGTTGGACCATTCCCCACCTTGGGCCATTCCTTCGACACTAAACAAAGTGTAACCTAGAGAGAATGAGTCTACCCTAAGGAATGTTTGTCCTACATCAACCTCCAAAATGGACCATTCTTCGAAACTTCTCACAACTCTGAACTTTGAAAGAATGACTTCCCAGTGAGGCAGAACATTCTACTTGACCACTACTCAGAGTGACTGCCAAGAAGAATGACTATCCTAGACCACTCCCCATGTCAACCACAATGGGAATTCGTTGTCTATGATACATCAGAAATTAGTTTGCCTCCCATGTTAACCACAATGGGAAGTCACTGTCCGTCATAAATATCAATCCACTTTCCGAACAGGAAAGCATCTATCCAATCTGGACTATTTTTCAATTAATAAATAATATTTTCAGTGCTCCCTCCTAACTGGAGAGTTATTTAAATTACAGAAATAAATGTTTTTCAAGAATAATTTTCCGTACCTTCTCTTAGCTTGGAGAATCTTCCCTTTCATATTAGGGAGTTATTTCCACGATCCCCATCTTCTCTCAGAATTATGCAAACTTGATTTTGGATAGAGGTTTTGTCAGGATATCTACTGTCTGCTCATCAGTGGGGATATATATTGGAGAACCACTTTCTCCTTTCTTGACTTCATCATGGATAATGTAATACTTGTACTTTAGTCTGGAACACTATGAAGGCTTCATGTAGATCTAGACGATAGAGTATATCATAGTTGGAGAACTGGAACATATTCATGTGGCACTTCTTCTGTCGTCATGAGATCTTATCTACTCAGTAGTCATCTTGATGTTATAGGAAATATTTCACCATGCTTCTGCTATGCACTGGAGGTTCTCCACCAATTTGTCTTCTTCTTATCTGCATACAAGAGTCTCTTTCTGGTATGCCTCAAAGTCTTGATATTTCTCTTCATACGCTCTTTATTCAATTTCTCTGGAGAACATTCTTTGCATTTATCTGATGTAGAATTCCAACTCATGGATGTTGTGGATGATATAATGATTCATGTAGTGATATGTCTGGTGTACTGGAACAAGTAATCATCATAGTCTTCTCCCTCCGTCTAGGAGAACCTCTAGTTCTGGATCTCGCAATGCTTTCATTCATAAGTCTTCCATGCATTGTTCTTCATCACGACTTTTAGTTCTTCTGCTTGATTGCTTTCATATCAGGCTTGGTAATCTTGTGATTCTTGATGTAATGACTTGTTGTTCTGTCTTTTCTTTCTTTCTTGGAATCTTCATGTTCTTCTTCATGTTTTTCATTATCTCTTATGTCCATGGAGTTTCTTGTAGATTCCATGTTCTAGAGATTCCACTTCTTCCTTTCATCATAGGATCACGGATCTAGATGGACAACCAAGAATTCTTTAAGGATTCTCTTCGAAGAGGTCTTCTTCTGTGGTTGAGTTGAACACGTACTGTCTTTCATGGCTGCTACCATGGATATATACATTTCATCATCTTCAATGGATCATAGGATTAGCTCCCTCCTAATCCTTGCTTCATGTAAGAGTGCATATAATCGGCTCCCTCCGTCTGATAGAGTCCATACTTCCATCTGCTTCCTTATTTTCTTCTGCAATATAGAATTGGGTCTTCTGTTTGATGGAGTCCATGCTTCCATCTTAGTTTTCGTCATAAGTATTTCTCCAATTCCTCTTGATGTCTAACTTCTAAGTCTCTTCATGCTTGATTCGACTGATCTTGCAGTAGCTTTCACATGATTTGTATTTCATCCTTTCATGTGTATTATCTAATGATATTCATTCTTGTCTTGTTGTTCTTCTATAGGTATAGTTCTTCTTGGAACACATTATCTTCCAAGAGATAGATATACAAGATACTTACAAAGACGATGCAACAAGATATGTACAGAGACGATGCAAACAAGAAATAAGAAGAGTGGTGTTACCTTTTAGTAGAAGAAGTCTCTTCCATCCTGCTTAGTCTTCTTTGTAGGTTCCTTTTCTTTGGAAACTGATGCTTCATGTTTCTCTTTCCTTTTCTTTAGCTGAGGACACTGATTTTTGTAGTGACCATACTTTTGACAGTTGAAGCATTGTATTTCTGAAATATATTTTCTTTGTTTTGGCTTCCTTCTTGAATCAAACTTTCTTTTGTCCCTGAAGTTCTTGAATCTTGTTGTGAAGGATTGATCATCGTACTTATTTTGGGGTTTCTCTTTTGCATTGATCCTTGATTCTTCTTGAGCACAGCAAGTCCAAAGCTCTTCAAATGTCGGGTACTCCTTCCTTGTGTTCATGCTTGCGGCAAATGCATCCCATGTCTTGGGAAGACCATTGAGTACTATGTTTACCAATTCCTTCTCTGAGATGATCTCTTCAATAGCTTGTAGTTGATATCTTAACTGGGAGATCCTTACAAAATATGATGTTATGCTATCATCATCATTCATCTTCATGTCACGGAGCTCATTCTTCAGACTCATAACTTGTCCGATGTTTCCGACTGAGAAGAGTTTTGTTAGGGCATCGTACATCTTCTTTGATGAGTCAAGATGGGAGATGTAGGGTATCAAGTGGTATTTTATGGAATCCACTATGATACTCATGGCATTGATGTCAACATATTTGAACTTTTCCATAGCTGCAACATTCTACGGTTCCTTCTCTTCTCCTTCTTCAAACTCTGGCTTCATGATCTTTCCTTTCACAATATCCAACACTTTATTCTTAGCAAGGATGAGGTCAATCCTTTTCTTCCATGCTCTGAAGTTAGAGGCTCCATCTAGCTTGTTCTCAGACTTCATAGAGTTCGTCATGGCTTGCTTGACTAGGTCAAACTCTAGATTTGAACAGAAATCCAAACTTCACGTCTTGGCCTTCTGAGAGTACCAAGAGATGCGTTGGGCTAGGGCACACTAATCTATCTGGAGATTAGGTCAATGTCGTCACTTAAGGTGCCTCAACAAGAGGTATAGGGTTTCTGCAACTACTTCTGCTAGTAACCCTAGCTGCAGTGCTTTTGGAAACTGCTCCTGCTAGTAACCCTAGCGACAGTTCCTCAACGAGCTCAATATCTAGCGGCTATGTTTCCTTCCAGCATTTTAGGCTGACTGAAGGGGTGTGGACCCATAACCTGTTAGAATATAGAAGATGGTGTGCTCATTTTACCATTGATGATACCCTCGTCACCCAACCATAGGCCGAAGCCTCCCTCCGAGCAACTTAACCTTGACTGAGAATTACTCGGGAAGCAAATCCTAGGATAGATAGCCAAACAAAGGGTAGCGCACCTTTCCCCAAGGATAGCGCATCACAAAAATATGATCAGATAGTCCAAACCCTAGCCAAGAGATATTCAAGCCAATACTGAAAACTTGCTGCTACTGCAGCTGCACCAGTAGCTCTCCTCCAAACCTGTGCACAAGACTGTAACTGCAGTGCACACCAAACTAGGAATTGCAATTCTGAGATGTTGTCAAATGAGAACTGGCACCTTGTATTTATATTGGTTCTGCCAGATTTGCCGGGGCTGACTTCTCCTTCTGGATAAGTGTCTGTTCAGTATATTATTATTATTATTGGCCAACTTCTTCTCTTGGAGGCTAATAACCTAATATAAATTATCTTCTTGAGCCGAAAAGGCTTCTAGGGTTATTAGCCAACTCATTAGGGTTTTCTCTTTCTTTTTGGAGCCTCCTATTCTCGTCGGGTTCACACGTGGAGGTAAATACCTCCCGCAATTACCATAATATTAACAATTACAGAGGGTCAAAAATTTTCAAGTGAAAGGAAACCCT
This sequence comes from Picea engelmannii, assembly GCA_009831015.1. Taxonomy (NCBI): domain Eukaryota; kingdom Viridiplantae; phylum Streptophyta; class Pinopsida; order Pinales; family Pinaceae; genus Picea; species Picea engelmannii. The sequence goes on along the minus strand of ML777947.1, from coordinate 529,527 downwards.
AGTTTCATAAGGCATACATGGGTTGCATAATAGATAGGGTGCGTACATACATAGGATGAATCGGTACAGGTCACGTATCTATTGCATTTTTGTAGATACATGTTCAGTTCAAGTACGGTTTGATTACAGGGCAGTTGTACAGATTGGATACAGGGAAATGGTACAGGTTGATACAATTGTACAACAGTATATCTCACAGTGATAGTTTGACAGTGGTTCCATCATTCTACTTCTACTTCAAGGTGGTTGGACGGGGAAAGGATAGGTGGTTGTAGCCACCTTCTAGTTGTAGCCAGAGAACATAGTGGGTTGTAGCCTCCTTTTGGTTGTAGCCAGATAATTGGGGAGTTGGAGCTTCCCTCAGTTTGTAGCCTGAGAAACCAGGGGGTTGAAGCTTCCTTCCAGTTGCACTTTCAAAACAAAGGAAGTTGGTGCTTCCAATGCATGTAATTCTTCAAGACATATAAGAAAAAGATTTTTATGGTTTTCTCCCGATTTCGGTTTCCACGTAAAACACTGGTGTACTATGTATGTGTGTGATTGTTTATTTCTTATTGCTCATTATTGGACAATAATTCTAAATTCATATAACATTTGAAGAAAAAGGATTATAATTACACTATTACTGATTCACCCCCCCTCTCAGTAATCCAACAATTGCTGCTATGAAACTTATGCATAAACTGAACTGATTCTTCTTTGTGAAGGCATATCAACAACATCCTAGAGGGGTCTTTCCAATAGAGTATATTTTCATTAATAGAAAAATTGATAGCCTTGAGTTTTAATGCTCTCACATGTGTTTAATTCAACTATGGAGGGGCTACAAGGGTCTGCAAAAAATGTATTATACTATTGTACCATTCACAAGAAGACAAGTTGGTTGAAACTGGCTAATCATGACTGTACCTTTCAACAAAAATTTCAGATTGTGCATCCTCTGCATTTATGTTGATAATATTAATACCCAACACCTCACAATTCTCCTCAGCAAGAAGCTTTTCCAAACCCTGACCCTTTATCAATTTAGTTGGGTTGATATCATTATCTAACTCAATGAGTTTGGCAATCCACTTAGCCCTTTTACCATCTATATCTGGTTGAATGAGTACATCTATGACTGAACTAAATGGTACATAAGTTATAACTTTGGCATGAAAAATATAGATTATAAAATCCTTAAGTGATTTGATCAAAGCATAAGCTTGTTTTTCAATAGGGTCATACTTACCTCAACATCCCTTAATGTATTTCTAAACAAATCCACTGGTTGTTCCTTGCCTTGATCATTTTTTTGAAGTAACACTATTGCAATGGTGTCATTAGATGCAAATGAAAAGATATAGAAATATTTACAATAGTCAGGGTTGATCAAAGTAGGAGTTGACATAAGAGCTTTCTTGATAGCTTCAAAAGAATCCCTTGTTGCATCATGCCATTTAACTTATAAATATTTCCTTAGAATGTCAGTGATGTGTTAAATCAACTCTGCAAAATTAGGAATAAATATCCTAATGAAGTTATTCTTTCCAAGAAATGATTGGATGTCTTTCTTAGATCTAGGGATTGACATTCTCTAAATAGCTTCTACTCTTGCAGGGTCAATCTTTACTCCTTCAATAGTCACTATGTGTCCCAAAAGCTTAACTTCTTTTAATGAAAACTCAGACTTATTTGGATTTAAATAAATCCCATACCTTCTTCACTTCAATAATGTGTTCCTCAAATGTTTCAAATGCTCTTTATGGTTGTGAGAAAACATTTTTAGATCATCTAAATATATCAAAAAAAACTTATCCTTCTTACCTACAAAGGCAATGTCCATGGCCCTCTGGAATGTGGCCCCAACATTCATAAGCCCAAAGGGAATCTTGGCATACATAAAATTACCCCAAGGAGTTGTGAAGGCTGTCTTTTCTCTGTCATTTGGGTGTACTAAGATTTGGTTATAGTCTGAGAATCCATCAAAAAAGACATGATGCTAGCTCCAGACACTCTTTGCAAGATATGCTCCATCTTCAGAAAAGGGTAGTTGTATTTATTAGAGCACTTGTTCAAGTTCATGAAGTCAACACACAACCTAATCTCCCCATTCTTCTTCCTAACAAGAACTAAATTAGCAACCCACTCAGAATATCTTAGTGGAATGATAATTTGAGCTTTCAAAAAAAATTTAATTTCTTTTTCCATTATGGGTAGAAGAAGAGGGCTGATGGATCTCAATTTTTTCTTGAATGGAGTGGATTATTTCTTCAGAAGGATTTTATTATCAATCACTTGATTTTGATATGTCTTTACATCATTATACTCCCATGCAAAAATTTCTGAAAATTCTTTCATCACGCTTCCATATTCAGCTCTCTGTTCTATAATAGAATGTGTGGACAGATTTATAGTTTTTGGGCACTTTTCATCTCCTAAGTTGTAACGAAAGACAATAGGGTCTTCCTCTTTCTTATCAAGCTTGAAGGGCACATCATTCTGGTCAAAAATCTTCTCAGTTGGTACTAATCCTCTCGAGACTTGATTATTTGGAGGTTGAATAATATCATGGCACCCAATTTTGTTTTTTAACTTAGGATTTTTTACTTTTTCAACATTTTCATTTTCATGATCTACACAGAGGGTTGAAAACTCATCTATAACTTCCAAAAATCTAACCAATTCCTCATCATCATTAAACACTTTCCAAAATTTTACATTATCTGGCAAGGAGGGTCTATATTTCACTTGGATTTCATAATTTATCTTTGTTGGCAAAGGTGGATTGAAGGTACTAGCTGAAACAAATAATGAATCAACATGTTGATTAATGGATCTACGAATGTATGAAATATTTAATGCTAGAAAAGAATCAATGATATTCCATACCTCATATATGTATTCCTTAAGCCTGACATGTTTGGCTTGAAAAGTGTTTTTGGTTTGTTGGATTATCATATCAGCATCTCCAAATACTTTGATTCCCTGAATATTCATATCCTTAGCAGTGTTTAATCCCAATACCAGGGCTTCATACTCTGCTATGTTATTTGTCACCTTGAAATCCAATTTGAAGGACAAATGAATTGTTTCTTTGGAAGGTGAAACAAAAACAACACCTACTCCTGCAGACTCTCTTGAACAAGCGCCATCAAAGAACATACTCCATATAGGAGTGCTTTCCACTTCTGAAGATTGGAAAATAGGTTTTCTGAGTTGCAAATATGATGACTAAGAATCATCAATATGAAGTATACAGGACCCCAAACCCATGTCAACTGAGTATATGGGATGATTAGTAGGTTACTTCTCATCACTGATAATATAGGATAATCGAGCTTCCCTATACAATCTCCTTTATTCCCCTCCAAAAACTGGGATAGTTGCATAAGAAAGGTCATTTTTCAAGGTGCCTTCTAGCCTCTTTATCCATTCTCTAGACAATAGCATACCAAATTTGGGTTTCACATCAGCTACCACAATGTACATTACCATGCTCCTCATGGGCAACTAAGATAAATAAATTGCTAAATCTTTTATCAAACCAAGGAACTTAACCTTCCTAGATTCAAATGAAAATAAATCATGATAAGACTTGGTAATATCTAAACCCAACTCATCCATAACTGCTTTTGGCTTGAGGTTATGAGAAGCTCCTTTATCTATAAGGATATTATGTATAATTTTATCCTGGATGTTCAAGTAGACATAGAAATGTGGAGAGGTTTCCTCACGGTATTCAACCATTAGACTAAGGACAATAGTAGGCTTATCATATTGGAGGTTTACAACATCAACAATAGTCGGCATAGGTTTAGGTTCAAGGCATTTTAGGATAGTTTGTTTGAAGGTACCATTCTTCATTAATTCCATGAGTGGTATGGGGATTTTAACCTTCTGAATTTCTGAATAAAAACTAAATGAGAAAGGAACTTCGTCGGGGTTTCTTACCTCTTGCATGGGAGCTTTAAGAAGTAATTGATTCTTGGTTTGAGCTTAATCTTTTCTTGGTTGTTTTTTTGCAGGGGCAACAACTTTCTTAGGAGGATCTTTCTCATCTTGTTTGTTATTACTTTGTTTGGATCTCACATTATACCTATTCTGATCACCGTCTTGACTTGATTAGCTTGCTGAATAATCAAAGCTTGTTCATAAGTATATTGTGTCAAGAAATATGCATCACCTTTGTCTCCCAAACAATGAATTTCATCATCTTCTTCCGGATTCTCCTCCATTATTGTGTTCTGAAAAGGGGCTTTGATATTCTGATCCTCATTAGCATTTCTATTCCTTTGTAAAATATGATGTTGCTCCTTATTTCTTCTATAAGGATTTGGATTTTGAGGAATGAAAGAATTAGGATCTATACCTTTTGCAGGTTGCTTGTTCTCAAGCTTCATCTTGGAAAATTCAAAAGTCAAAGATTCAATCATCTTAGCCATCTTTTCAATGTTAGGATCAACACTTGATGATGAGGCTTCTCTCTTTTGTTTTCTCCTATCTCCTCTACCTTTAAACTTCATTGCAGAAAGAATATTAGATTTGACTTCAAGTGTTGCATCCTGCATATCATCCAATGTAACAAACCTCCTTTCTCTTAACAACAAACAAAACTCAGAATCAAAAGCATTAGCATATGTGATTTTTGCAGAGGTAGCAGTAGGTTTGATTTCAATTGGGATCTTGTTGTACATCCTATTAAATTTCTTGGTAAAGTCTCACATTGATTGACCACTTTCCCTTCTCAATTTCCCAAACTTTGTAATGTAGTAAAGAAAATCCTTCTTATTCCCCCATTGTTTTAGGAAAGTATCATCAAAAACTTCAATCCCTATTATGGATCCTAGGGTTAATTCTCTAAACCATCTTCTGGCCTCTCCATCTAAGCTTTTCACAAACACTCTCATCCATACATCCTCCTGTGTGATATTTAAGTTATCAACATAACTATAAAATAATTCAATATGCTCTTCAGTTGTGACCTCTTCTGTCCCTAAAAATTTTGGCATATACTTTTGATAGTCTTCAGTAGGAATTGCATTAAGAGGATTAGGAAATACTAATGGGGCATATCTAGGAGCTATGATTCTTTCCATCTTAGTGATATTTTGAGGTTTTGTTGCCATGGTAGTGGTAGATGTATATGTACTGGAATTTTTGATCACTAGGGATTGAGATGAGGATGATATTGAGGACAAAGGTGAGGTAATGGAGGAGAAAGTATTTCTGAGTTTGCAATGGAATAAGGGAAGTAATATGCTCTGTAAAATTTAGACAATAAATTGGAAAGGTGTTCTTCTCCTTTTATAGACAATTCATGTAAGACAAGCTCAACTGTAGGAAGATTTGTATGAATGTAAGATGAATTTGGTTCAGTTTTAGATTGAGAAGATTCTACAGAGGATGAGCAAATGTATTCTCCAACAAATGGTGAACTATATTCTTGAGTAAGATTAGAAGATCCTTGAAATTATGAAACTACTTTTTCACTATCAATCTTTAAGCTTATAGATTCAACAAGTGTTGGTTTTATTAGTGGATTTTCTAGGAAAGACACAAAGGGATTTCTAGAGATACCTAAAATTGAATATCCCTTCTGTAAATTCTTTCCTTCTTTGATGATCCTCTTAGGATCAGATACTGGATCAGTTAGTGGTTGCTGAGGATTTGCTCGAGTATGTGCCTTCGTAGGAGCCACAATGTACCAATGGAGTCGTCAGATAGAAGATTAAAACCAAACTAATTATGCCCAGCCTTTGTCTGTCATCAAAGTTGGGACTATGTCGTCTCCCAGGGAATCTTGCTTCACACTCCTCTCCCCGGAAATGACGCCAATTTCTTATCACTCCAGGAGTCTCTTTAGGTTGCAGATCAAGAGAGACAGGTAACTTAATCAAAATGCTTAATTATGTATTGAAAATTGGATCAAAGATGAATAACTCACACACTCATTCCTTCACTCAAGTAAATTTGAACATATATAGAAAAAATAAGGCCTTCAAGAGATATTTATCAGATGGTTTATATCATTCATATGGATGGAGAATGATAACTATATCAACAACATTACATATATTGATAACACATGTAAAAGGTCGAATATAACCAGTGAAAGGCTTGTGATCCTTTGTTTACTAATGCATAGATAATATGACAATCATCAATCATTAAATAATCAAATAATTGAACATAAGATTCAAATCACAAGTACATAATAAGAAAGAGAGATAGAGATCTGAGCAATATCAATGAAAGAGACGTATCATTCCATAATATATATCAAGGTTTTTTACAACAAAAGAGTACAATAGAGTCTTCAATCTCCAACCCTTTGAAAATATGCCTCAATGGGCTTAAATAAGTTTTACAAACTTGACTAAGATCCTAAAAAGTTGGATCTAAATGACAACTATTAGATCGAATCTAAACTGATGCACAAATATAGGATAAGATCCTATTTCTAAGGGATAGGTATCAACTATTAGATCGAATCTAAACTGATGCACAAATATAGGATAAGATCATATTTCTAAGGGATAGGTATCCCATCCAAATTCCAAAACTTTAGCTCCACTTGAGCTACCTTATGGCTATAGAAGTATTTCACTGCATCCATCTCACACCTGAAGAAATGATTCATCCATTGAATGCTGAAAATCAAGTCAAATTTGACCAAAATTGTTACATGCAGAAGGTTAACGAGTTGGTAGCGCACTACATGGAGAAAACGTAGTCTGCGCTACAAACTCCTGTTGCTACTAGTTTTGTCAAAAATATTCAAAACTAATTGAAAAATTCTTTTGAAAATTGAGAACCTGTCTCAATAAAACACATATTACTACCATTTTTTATCCCTATTGAGACTACTCAGACTTCATCTCAATAACCATACCCATACATGTTTATTTCAAGATAATTTCCATACTTTCATTTGTCTTAAAAACATCCCAATTCATCATAGTTCATCATCCATACAGAACCTTGAAACAATCTATGAATCAATCACCATGCATGGGAGAACTAGAAGAATAATTTTCTTTCAAGAATATAGCCAAATGCTTCTTTCTAAGCATGTTCTTGGCCAACTACAAGTCTTCATCTAACTTTCTATTTTATTCTCTCAGGCTAAGGTTCTGTTTGTAAACATTAACCAATTGCTTCCTCTGAATCATCTTTTTCCTAATGTTCCTCTTCAACTGGTTACACTCCACTGCTAGTTCATTTATTTGTCTTGACAGTTGTCTACCAAGTGTGACATTATCCTGATGTAGCCTCTAATTCTTCTCCTGAACTTCTTTGAGCTTTTTGTCTGTATCTTTGAATAAATTATCCCAATTCTCTTTAGGTCATTGCTTTGTCTCTGGGGATGATTCAGGTGGAGATTCACTCAACTTAACTATGGATTCCAATGCTTCCTTTTCAAGAGGGGAGACTTTAAATCTTGATAACCTAGCTCTAGGTTTTATAATATCGGTGCTTAGAAGAGAATCCTTTGCTAAAACAAGTTTTCTCTTGGATGACCTTCTCAAAGCTAGTGTATCAACTATAGCTTGGATAGTTGGAGGATTATCTTCAATTTCCATAGGAGGGAGCTCCACAGGAGGCTCTGCTTGATCTTCAACAACTACTTCTTTGGCCTTTCCTTTCCTCTTATCTCTTTTTTAGACTTCAACAGGTAAGGGACTTTGAGGAATAAGGTCTTGAGGGGATTGTGGTGTTTCAGATGCAGAGGGAACAATGGAAACAGAAGGCTGTGCTATTTCAAGTGAGGGAGCAGAGGGGGAAGAATCTTGTGCTACTTCAAATGAGGGAGCATAGGGGGCATAATATTGTGGTATTTCAGATGATGGGACAGAGGAAGAAATGAGATGTGTTGAAATCTTCTTCTTAGGGTTTTTTGAGGTTTGAAGGAGAAGGAGGAAAATCAATTTGATAATTTGATACAAACAAGAAAGTGGTCCAATCCTTCCCTTCCTTATTCAACTATTTAGTGACTATGAGATTTATTAAGGCACGATGGAAAATGGACTTTTGAAGCTTATCAGGATTTCGTTGTGCAAATGAAATCATCCTTTGCAAGATCATGAAAAGTAAATAAGGCAAGTCTATCTCTTTCTTACCAGTAAAACAGAGAAGAAGCTTGAAATGGTATTGTAAGACCCAGTTGTATCTTCCTTCACATGTGAAGAATCTATGAATGATGAAAATAAGCTTGTCATATTCCTCTATCAACCACTTCTTTGGCACACCCTTCACTAAATCAGCTCCTCTATGCTCAGCCCTAAGCATATCTTGACACCATTCCTCCTTTTCTAGTTTCTTTGATTTAAACCATAGTTCCACTCTTGTAGTTCTGTACAAAATATTTAGAAATCTCTAGGTGTTGTCCTTCAAGTTTATCACACAATCTCCAACACCCCGTGCATTTGAATGAGTCCACATGATTAGGATTTTGCTCGATCAGAGTGGTCTCAGTGGGCTCGAATATAACCACAAAGCTTGACCTCTTCCTGGGGATGGGATATTTCCTTGGGGCCATTGTTTGTATGGAAACCTGCTATGAACAATTCTTCATAGAGAGAATTAGAAGCAACTCTAAAATGAAAATATTTGCTTGCAAACCTTGATAACTCCTTTGATGGTGAGCTACAATTGTGGAAGAGGACCTCAAAGCTTCAATGATGGTATGAAGTCTTTAAGAAACTTTTTGATATTCTTTTTACCTCAAAAACCTTTCAAAATTCAAAACAAGGTTTCCCCCCCAAGTTGGTAGCACACGTTATGTAAAAATGATGAGTTGCGTTGACAACAATGGCTGAGTTGGTAGCGCTTAAGTACAAAAGTACCCAGATGTGCTACAAACTCGTCATCATGAAGAATAACGATAGACAGAAGGTCAAATCATGATTTGAAAGACAAATGATGACTTATTATGGATAAAAACTAACTTACATGATCCATGACTCACTTTTAGGAAACAAATGACTTATCTTTTGACCATATAACCTAGAACAATGACCATGATAACCACTTAGTCATCTATCAACCTCATTTGACATGACTCAAAATTGATGACTAGACTCAATGAAGGGCACACTTTATTGAATGACTCAAGAGACTAAAAACTTAATTAATCACCTAAGACATAAATAAAAAATGAATTTTTATTGGGAGATAACACGACCCAAAACAATATACACCTCAATTCTTCTGGAGTGTCCAGTCTCTAAACTAAGAGATTTGTCACCACATGTCCTTGTTGATGGATGGTCCAGATTCACTTTGGATCCTAGGACTTCGGGAAACTTGTCTCTTCCAAGAAACAAACTGTAAAACTTCTAAATATACGAAGCTCGAAAGACTTTGAGGGTTATCTCTCGTGCACCTTCTCCAAATCTGATGGTCGAGAAAGACCTTGGCTCCTCCTGAATGGATCTCCTGCACTCGACCTTCAACGAGATGAAATATTTCCTCCAAGGAATTTTGCCTCCTATTTCTTCTGAGCTCTTTCTCTTGTGGTGATTCAAACCCATGGCACACTCCTTGCACTTCTCTGAAAATTTGAAATACTTCAAACTTGAATATTTTTGGGAAATCTTCCTGCACACTCCTTGCGCTATTCCTCTTTTGAGATTTCTTCAACAATTGACTAGTGTTGGCCCAGTGCACGGCTTGCACAGGTCTTGTCTAGATTCTATACTCCACTGAGTATATGTGCACTCCTTTCACTCACTCTGTAAGACTTCACGCTATATCTCCTGAGCTACTGAGTCTTAAAATGACTCTTCCTTCACACTCCTTGCGTGGTTACTGTGCACTCCTTGCACCAGTATTTCATAAGAGAAACAATTGAAACTTATAGAACATCACCAGTTCATTTAATTAACCATAAAATGAAAATATAGGCATATAAAACACAGAAATTAAATAACACAACATTATCCAATTAACTCAAAGGAAAACATGTGCAGAGATCTAAAAGAAATTCCCCTTCATTATAATCATTCAAGAAATATTTACATAGGTTCTTACAGCTCTCAACTTCTTCTCTACAACTCTCCTTAGCAAAGATAACTAATAATGTTCAACAACCTCATTTGGAAATAGATTTCATATATTTATACATGGATGGGATTCTCGAGCCTTCCTTCCCACTACTCTAGTGCTATCATATCATAATTAAAACATTCTCCTACCAAGCCTTATTACAATAAATGACATTTACAACCCAGATATGAGTCAATGCTCAATATCTATACAATATTATATGCATTAAATAAATTACAATATTCTGCGATCTCATATAATGGCTCAAGCCTCCAAACATTTAAAAGGTATTTAATTACCTTGCTTTTCAAAATATCAAAATGATGCGCTCTCCTTAGAATTCAAATTAGTTTGAATGTGCACGTTGAACATTGAGTTGTCCTCCACTTGGCCTCCTTGAATTCTAATGGCGATGATCCTGCATCATGAAATGAAGTCAGACACCCAATGGAATCTTTTTGATCAGAGGCCAATGGTGTAAACCCATTGTCGAAAATGAGGAAACCTTTTGTTAAAGCATGTAGTCCCCAAGGCACTGACTAGTTTCTAATTCTAGTTCTTGGATAAGGTGATGAAGTTGAAAAGAAAAGAATCGTTGAAGGAGGGACATGATGTTTCCCCCATCATTGACATGAAACAAAAAGAATAATTATTTGAGATGGTATATATAAGAGAATGGACTGACACAGGGACAAAAAATGCAGAGGTTAAATTCCCTTGAACATTGCAACTTCCCTTGAACATTTCATGGCACATGAATGACTTGAAAACATTGAATCAATGAGTCCTAAAATTGTGGAGGTAATGATGTGACGAAAACCAATGGATCTCTTAGAAAGAGTCAAAATAGCATGACGACACATGAAATGGGACAACAACCTGAGGTTCTCTTTTGAAGGACTCAAAAGAGGATGACAACACATGGGATTTAGAAGGCATAGAGACAAGCATATTACCCAAGTATGTGAGATGATGTAGATAATTCCATGTTCAAGGGAAACACAAACGTTGCCATAAAAAATATGAAAAACTTGGTTCAGTACGAAAATTCCCCCATCATGATTGAGGAGTACCTATTTGTTTTCTAAACGGGCATGAGGAGGATAACAGATACCCGGTCCCAATAGGGTTCTTCAATGTATATTTTTACGAGTCCAGAGAAGGGAAACTCAGAGGTCTTTTCATATTTAGAAATTATGAAAATATTAGGTGAAAAAGACTCCATAATGGAATTTTTTGTAAAATTAGTCTCTAGGGTTCGAAAAAGTATAAAATGATGCCTAGGAGAACTCTCCAAACCAAGATGGCTAGGGTGTTCCTTTTTCGTAAATAGTCTAATGGGACTGAAAAAAGGGTAAATTATCACCCAAGAAACATGATTTCTAATTCACTTTAATGAGCATGAAAGACAACAAGATCACTCAACAATATTTTTAGTTTAAGGAGTGTGAAAATATCTTAAAGGGATCTCCATAACAAAATTTCTTGTTTGTAAGTTAGTGTTCAAAGCCGAAAAGGGTGAATTTTTCACAGTTTTAAGGAGTTTGAAAAAATCAAAGAGTACTCACCTGAGCAGTAAGATCACCAATAAAATTCTCCAGGACACCTGTCGAAATGATTATGGATAAAAAAAATATATGTGCGAGTTTTAATGAAAACTGCTCATTTTAAGGGGCAAATTAATACAAAATAAGAAAAAATATTAGACTAAGGTAAAAGTGGGTTAAGAATTTGATATTAAATAACCAAAGGAGTGAAAAGACAATTCATTTTTACCTTTCCTTTGAAGAAATTGGAAATCGTGGTATTTTTCCCTTTTGTGGAGCAGATCTTCAGGCGTCGATTCCAAACAAACTAGTGGATGATTCTTCTTACCGTTTGAACCAGATTTTTACTCTCTCCTTTATCATCAATTTTATGTCTTTTTTACTGTGTTTCATGATGTTTTTGGGTGGTTTCGAGCCAAGATTAGTGATCAATTTCTGCCCTGGGATGGTTGTTCCCTCCTAGTATCGGGGGGAGTGACTAGGATGCTCTGTTTACACTAGCAGAGGACCCTGGTAATCATGTATCCAACAAAAAGGGCACGATCAATGCATAGAAAATATGTTTTTAATTTTCTATCCAACAAAAAGATAGTAAAGCTTTTCCAAATGAATCTAACGATTTTTTATTCTTTGTAGGTGAGTTTGGAAAATATGTTTGAGTGGAAAGATCATGAACATGAAAGATACAATACTGTGGCTTTGAGGGATCAAAACAAAATTGTTGCATTAAGGAATTGTGGGCTACTGAATTTTTTCAAAATTCAAAACATGAGAAAGGAGCTTATTCTTCTTGAGCATCTAATCCAAATGTGGGATACCAATGAGAAAGTGTTTATAGTGGGTCCTAATGATTTAGAGATCGAGGCAGAGGACATCTATTTTTTGATGGGGCTTTGAAAACGAGATGCCCCCATTTATTTGGTCGGGACCAGAGCTACAAATATGTCCACCGAGGATTATATTACCATGTAATGGAGAGAGGGTGTTGATAGGACTAGTGTAAAAATTATGATCAAAGAGATCGAGGATCGACCACTTCACGCGATTGCATTCACCATTAGAAAATTGGCCAGAAGCACAACAACTCATATCCTCACAAAGTAACAGATGGCATATGTGGTTGAGTGCATGGAGCCCAGGAAATTCAGATGGTGTGAGGGTGTTTTGGTGAGCCTAAAAAACCAAATCACTTGATGTAGGACTGACAAACAAAAATAGTTTGGCTATGATTCATTGCTTGTTTCTTTATTTTTTGAGAGAGTTATTTTTTTACAGTCATAGGTTATGCTACCGGATCATCCCATAATGGAACCAATAATGGAGAAGTGGAATAGCTTCTCACCAAGACTTGGCAGGGGTCATGCGGTATTTTCATTTGACGAAGGCTTCTTCGCATGATGGAAGAAGCAAATTCCAATGATAGAGGACTTCCCCTATTCAAGAATTGAATTTTGAGGTATAAAGGACTTGGTGCTCCCAGAAGGGGTACGATGGATGTGTTAGGTACTCATGATCTCATGCTCAATTTTTTTATTTTATTTTATATATTTTTAATCAAAATTTATCTCCTTATGTAGATAAGGGACCTATACGAACATATGGATTATCGGTACTAGCTCGCCATAGAGGGCCACCTTTTCCATTTCATATGCAGTAGGTCGAAGAGGACAGAGAGGTCCATGATGTGGAAAGAAACCTCAAGGGACTAACTATGGGGGTCCCCCCTATGCGTATATTAGAGGTTCCAAGGCACCTAGAAAGGCATGTTGTAGGGGTGTCAGCAAGGATGGGCACCTTACTGCTTCGAGTGGTGAGACAAGTAGTGTGCTATGAGGAGCATGATCTGTGAGGAGAGTGAAGTTCCCCTCAATAGAACTCTTTTTGGATATGACATATGATATACGAGTTACATAGCCCGAAGTTTTTCCTCTTTATACATTTTGGACAAATGTGACACTCTTTTGTTATATATATATATATATATATATATATATATGTATGTATGTATGTATGTATGTATGTATGTATGTATGTATGTATGTATGTATGTATGTATGTATGTATGTATTTTTTCCTTGATTTCTTATTTCTTAGTAATAAATGGAATGATGATGTTTATTTAGTGCTTAAATGTATGCTCTATGTTATTTTGCATGTTTATCTTTGTGTAATATGCCAATTTATCACATAATTAGCTAGATAATCTATGACAACATTTAATTCCCTAGGTATGTGTCTGTATTATATATAATTGAAGAACCTATCAAGGTGACGAATCCTCAAATACATACATACTAAAGATGGATCATGAACGGAATATACATGGTTAAGATGACAAACCAAAAGTTGGGAATTGAGGTAAACTATACAAAGTGAGATACCAATGGAAGAGGCCTCGGTTAATAGCCCAATTACAACATGATATTCTACAACATTGTTGGTAGCGGGTCCAAGCCACATTTCCCCCAAACTCGCAAACTCATCGGCAGGGGAAAAAATGGTCCAAGCCGCAGAAGCCAAATTATGAGTATGTCTGCTAGCACCATATGCGAGACCAAAACATACAGGAAAAAGTGTTGGCATATTTTCACAAGATCACACAACGAAATAAGTAGTCACAGATAAAAATCATCACACAAAAGCGTAAAACACACTAAAACAAATTCACACAAAAAGTATGAGACATATGTACAAAGCACCACACTTGGATTCCCCTAATCATAGTACTTCTTAAGATAGAGTTTGTTGTGGGGCTCCTTCAGAGGTATTTCTTTATAATCAACTAGATCGTAGGCCCCTTTTTGTAGCACGTGCTTGAAAACATAGGGACCATGCCACATGGGTTCCAATTTTCCTGTTGCTAGCTTGTCATGATCTTGATCGTAACTTGTCATTTATCATTCTGGATTTTGACATGCCTCTTATGTATTTCATTAGACAGATCGACGTCTCGATGGGTCTTATCAATTTTTGTAATGTACAAAAAGTGTTCTTCTTCAACAATAGTGTTTGGCGATAATTATATGGCTAGTTGAAGTGACAGAATTTCACATTCAATTGGAAGTAACACTTCTAGGCTATAAACTAATTGAAAAGGAGTAAATCCTGTGGCGGTCTTAGTGGAAGTCACATACGCCCAAAGATATGGAAAAATATTGAGTTGCTAGTCAGATTTATGTTTCCCTACCATATGTTGGATCATGGTCTTTAAAACTTTATTGATCGCCTCGACTCGACTGTTGGCTTGAGGGTAGTAAGGAGATGAATTTTGGTGGTAAAAACCAATTTTTTTTCTTAATTCAGTCATCATATGATTATGTAAATGTGAAGCATGATTAGTAACGATAGCTTTCAGGACTCCAAAATGAGAGATAATATCATTGGACATGAAGAGTGCAACAGTCTTTCCATCATTTAAAAATACAGGCATAGCCTTGACCCACATAGTGAAGTAATAAAAAATGACAATAATGTAACCATGCCCCCCACTGAAGACTAAAGAAGTACACAATTTAAGTATTGCCTCGGTGAAGACTTCTTCCATGTCACCAGAGCAAGGAGGTGATGGCGAAGATATAGATGGCATAGAAGATGAACAAAGTAAAGGCGAAGTAACACCGCCCAGAGACGAGGAGGACCCCTAGAAGAAAAGGAAGGTTCCCCCCCCGAAACCTTTCTCCCGGAAGAGATCAAAATCCCCTATAACTAAGATGCAGACCGTCCTCACCTTTGATGATTTCAATTTCATCATAGTATCCCTGAATGATTCTTCGCTAGAGATAGCAGAGAAATAAGAAGATACGTAGGAGGAGATGTACAATAAAATAGAGGTTGAACTCCAAGGGGTGCAGTGGGCAATATAGTCTAGCCATGCAGTCTCCACTATGCCTCTGCCGCTAGGAACACCAGAACCAGGAGATGAGCCATCCCAAATCCACCGGCTCCCTGATACAGTTGAAGCTTGCCTTCAATGAGCACAAGAGGAAACATCACAAACCACCCAGTCTTTGGTACAAGTACATGGAGTACTTGTATAATAGCATCGAGCTGCCGAGTAAAAAAAGAGTGCTCTCTAAGCGAATTTTGATGAAGAAAAGGCACAGCTGCAGGAAGGAAAGGAATAGTTGCTCGTTGAGCAAATCGAAGTGAAGGAAACGGTCAACAGAGAACTGCACTCTATGACTGTCATAGAAGTAAAGGTAGAGGATCAAGTCACAAATCAAGTAGCGCAACTTGAAAGAGTGATCCAACAGCTACATCAATGCATCATAGAACTAGAACTATAGACTATGCCCGAGACCCCACAGGAGGTAAAGGACCAAAGAGAAGCAACTGCCAGGAGAACAGTTGAAAGGATAAAGGCCCTTACCTTAGAATGCAAGAAATTCGTTGATCGCAATTCCTAGACATATGAGAAACTTACTGAGAAACCAGAATTGCAGGCACTAGAGTTGCAGCTCCAGGAAGCAAATCAGCACGCAGAAACACTACACGCTAGCTGAAAGCCCTGACAGCTATGGAGAGAATGAAGAGATCTCAAGAGCAGCGAACCGCCCAACAAAAGATCCATACTATCCATAGTAGAGTTATGGAGATAACTCAGAAACTCCAACCTGTGCAAGATAAGGCCTATCAGTTGTTTACAGAGGTAGAAGGCCAAAGAGAAGAACTTGAGCAGGTTAGCACCGCAACAGAAAAATGCCTGAAAGGACCTATGAATGATGTAGTCATTCAAGAGTTTTGGAACAAGAGCTTGTATCACAACAGCAAGTCGAAGAAGTTCGAGCCAAGCTCAAAGCGTTCGAATAAGAAATTCCTACATCATAGTGACTCAGGACGAGTCACAAGTGAGTGTTGGGGGCCTGTTGGCCCTTGACCAAGTTTTGAGGGATCTCATCAAGTTTGACCTATTTTCAGACTTCGATAACCTGTCGAAGGAGGAACACAAGATGAAGCAGAGATCACATATCTCGTCCCCTTTTTTGGGTCCTTTTTAGGTTTTTTGGATTATGTAATGGGAATGGGATGTCAACCCATGGGTTTACCCATGTTTAAGCCTATTTTTTAATGTATAAATAGATATGTAGGCTATGTAAGAAAATAAAGGGGGGGAGAAAGGGATCTATGTGATGTAAGGCTGATAAGATAAGTGATAAGTGCAAGTATGGTTTGTAGACGCTCTGTGCATACTGGGAGAGACTTGCAGAGCTAGGTGCAAGGTATTGTAATAGGATGTGAAGTGCTTTGTGCTATAATGCAAGGAAGGAGGATCTAGCGAGGTAGGCAGAACTCCTATCCTAGGCAAAGTAGGGTTTTGAGGCTCTGTGCTTGTAACCGATTGATTGAATTCAATAAAGAAGAAGAGTTGGTGGATGTAGCCCCAGGGTGGGGGTGAATCATGTAAACACTATGTTATTCCTCTTTGTGCTTGTCTTGATGTGTTTATAACTTCTCTTGCTAAGTTATTTGATAGAGATAGATAAATCTGTTGATTCTTTGTGCTAATGATGTGTAACAATGTTAGATATGACCTATATGAAGGTGCTTAGTGCTTGATCTATTAGATATAACATGCTTGTTTATGATAAAGTGCTTAAATACATTAGATCTGAGTGAATGATGCGATGCTCTGTTCTATCTGCGTAGTAGTTATTGGTTGAATATTGATGAACTGTTGATGCTAAAGTTCTCTGTTAAGTATTATAATCACATATCTGTGTCCCAGCTAAGGTTGCAGACACTTGAGTCCTGCAACCACCCCTACCTCTACCTCGGGTGAGACTTCCTCTGCTTCACAGGTGTTGTCGAAAGGGCCATTAGTTAGGGTTTTATTGGTGTGTTGTTGTAGCATTGAACCCCGGGTCTGCCCCTGTGCCAAAAAAACCTGCACAAGAGATCTAGCTAAAGCATGCACAAACAAAGCTTATCAAGAAAAGGAAGAGAGATACACAATGAAGAATGAGAATCAATGTATATAATGATCTTATCAATGAGTGAGTGATCTTCACTCATATAGGCAATGACATCCTATAATTAGGAATGCATGAATAATAGTCATGGTCTAAGATTAGAAAGTCTAAAATAGAACTAGTCAGTTAACTCCCACTGAACAAGTGTTAAAGTCTAAAATAGAACTAGTCAGTTAACTCCCACTGAACTAGTGTGCCGAAAATAGAAATTTCTCCAACAAAACTACATGTTCTTTGTCACTATCAATCTATTGAACTAGCACCATTCCAATGGTGTAAATAGAAGCACCAATACATAAGATATAATATTTGGTGTAATCAGGGGGATGTAATAATGGCACACATGTCAATGCAAGTTTTTGGGCATCAAAATATTGTTTTGATTGATCATCCAAAATAAAGGGGATACTTTTCTTCAAGAGATGCATGAATCCTTTAGTGACTTCTGCATAATTGTGAATAAAAAACACAAAAAAATTTCCTTCCCTTGCAAAATTTGAAGTTGGATAATGGTGGTGGGAGGAGGTAATGAAGTAATTTCCTCGACTTTTAAGGGATCCACTCTGATCCCATCCTTGGAGTCTATGAATCTAAGAATAAGTATAGATTCAACACAAAAAATGCATTTGTGTGGATAAAGACGGATCCTATAATAGCGACACTGAAGAAAGAAGGCTCAAAGGTGTTTGATGTGGTCGTCACGACGAAGCGAATGAGCAGGAAAATAATCTAAATAGGGATCTACAATGTGTTTAATGTAATGGAAATCATACGGCATGAACTGTGGAAAGGTATTCCCAACGTTTTTAAGGCCAAAAGGGATTTTACTATAAGAGAACGTACCTCATGGGAAGATAAAAATTTTCTTGTGATGGTCGGAGGGGAGTATCTCAATTTGATTGTAACCAGAAAATATATCCATGAATGAAAAGATGATTCTCTCGGAACAATTATCTATGATTTGGTCGATGAATGGGGTGGGATATTTGTCCTTGGGACAAGCATTATTAGATCGCAATAATCGACACATACTTGAATTGTTCCTTTTTTCTTCATGAAGGGAACGATGTTAGACACCCATTCTGTTAGGGGGACAGGATAAATAAAACCAACATTCAACAATTTCTCTACCTCAGCTTTGATGGTCATTTTTTTCCAAGGATGGACTAGACACAATTTCTGGTGAACAGGTTTAGCTCCTGGGTATGTCTTGATTTCATGAACATTAATAGATGGATCAATACCCGACATATCTTTATAACTCCAAGAAAGAACATCGTGAAACTCCTTGAACAAGGTTGTGTATGCTTGGATCTCATCAAGAGTACAGTGCTTTCCAAGGTGGACATGTTCTATGACACCAGGCTTGTCGAATATGTCGACAGGAATGGTTTTTGTAACAATAGCCAAATTCCCTTCTGATAAATCCAGAATGGGAGATTTGGTTAGACTGAAAATGTCGATTATAGTCATGGATTTACTACCGCTCTTCGTAAAGTTTTGAGTAAACAGGAAAGATGAGTGATGATGGCTATCATCCCATGGAGGTTCCTCGATACTCAAGACTTCCATAATGAACTCAACCAAGGGAAAAGTCTATAGGAAACAATATGAGGAAGATATAGAGGAATCCATCCAGTATTGCAAAGAGTAGGGGTCTGATGAAACAACGAGATGAGTATTATCAATATTCGAACAAGATGCATACTAAATGGTGTGATATGCTACCTCAGTCGGGTTGAGTGGCATGATGTCACCAAATGATTCAAGCTGGGATAGAGTTGGCATGACCCAAGGGTCTGAAGAACTAAGGGATTGGTGTACCATGGATGAAATAGTGTTAACCTGGGTGATAGAAGTGGAAGGGGTAGGGGTGGGTAAGGGGAAAGTACCCATTAGGGTAGAGTCTTTCAAAATGCCAACCTTTACACTCTCATAAGATAGTTGGGAATCATTGACTAATGGAACGTTAACAACACTGAGGGTAGTGGAATATGGAATGCAATAGTTGAGCTGGTCAATTGTCACAATTTTACCCTGATGGGGAAACTGTAACATTAGAAAGACCGAGGATGCAACAATGGTCATGGCATAGAACTAGTTGCAACCAAGTAAGATATTATAATCAAGGGGGACATATACCACTTCCACCTCTACATAAGAAGTTTTTCCCCTGACTTCCATAGAGGTGGTACTTAAAATACCATAGTGTTTAAAACCACACCCATCAAATGCCTTGAGCGTAGTGGGGGATTGGCTGAGAGTAGGAGAACCAACACTTCTCCAATAGGCCAAAGACATGACACGGGTAGAAGCTCCCTCATCTAAAATAGTGAGATGGACATTTTTTCCACAAATTATGGATTGAATCTGAAATGAAAGTTTATGGGAGAGTCTCAATTTAAAATGTTCCATATTAAACATTATAACATTAGATGTATCCTGGTCTATGGCTCCTATAACAGGCAACAATGTTTTGTGTTCGCTAGGAAAATTTTGCAGAACTTCGAGGGTTGACATTGTGCAAGGTGCATGTGCCAAGTCCACAACGATGTTGTAACCTTGTGAGGCATGAGCACTGGGATTAAAAGCTGACTTACAAATTTTTCCCTTGGGAGGGCACAACACTAAGTCAAGATTAGGCTTCTCAATCTGAAGAGATCCAGAAGATGAATGAGAGATAGATGATGTGTATTATGTGGAGGTCTTGGGATCGACACTTCCAGATTTATCTAGAACAAGATCATATTCTTTGGCTCTGGTAGTCAAATCAACAGACTTCATCATGAATACCCAGTTACTAGATGAAGCATCCCTTTGATGAGGATGACCTACAGTACTCCCGTGGGGAGGGGAAGGGTTTTGGTAATCTTCTATTGTTGTTGAGATGGGAAAGGATTGGTAAAAATAGTGGGTTGGGACTCCCCTTTTATGATCTTTCTAACAACATCACGATGAGGCCAATCCCACGTGTAATGATCATCTCCACAAATAAGACAAGGATATTTGGCTTTAGACTTGGGTTTATTCTCAGCAGTGGCTTCAAGATTTTTGTTTTCTTCCTGCTTATTGGAAGACTTTTTGGATTTTCCTTTATTCTTCTTCTTTCCTCCAGAAGGTTGGGCAGATTCGAATTGCACTGCATTGACTTCGGAGGATTTGGCAGGTGTAGAAGTAGATTTGGTATTAGTGTCAACCTGTGAGGAAGTAGGGTTATATGGTTGTGATTGTTAGGAACCTTGTTTTTTGGTAGCAGACTAGGTTTTGACAGACCCCACCATGCCATTGGCATGGGAATATTGAGTGGGACTTGTACGATCATTTGATGGATGTGGAGAATTAGGAATCAAATAGTACAAGGTCCTAGTCCGGGAGTAAACTAGATCTAAGTGTTGGGCAAGACTAATTTCCTGTTCTTTTGTGACTATGCCACCCATGAATACATCACAAGCAATGGATGGTAACAACAATTTAGTGAACCAATCAACCAATAATTGATCGAGAATGTGATATTTAATCAATCATCTATGTCCACTCCACTCATGTATATGATTGGATATGTGGGTGGAGGTGGACTATCGTAGTGATGTTAAATGTTTGGTACCCATCTCATATTGAATTGGTAATTGGAAATGGGTGAGAAAGGTCATCGCGAGGGGATTAAAATAACTATAATATAGGGGAGGCAATTCAAGGTACCACTTGGCCACTAAACCTGTAAGAGTTCACTAGAAAAGACGTAACCTAATGGAGTCATCCATCAAGGAATTGGAAGAACACAAGAGATGGCAAGTCATAACTTGGGTATTTGGGTCTTCTCCAGATTTGTCATCAAATTTAGGAATGTATGAAGGTAACTTATGGGGAATGGGAGGCCAAAATGGAGCACGGAAAATTGGATTGTTGGTCAACCTCAATAAATATGGTAAATCTAAGGTAGCCAAAAATGGAATTTGACGGTTGATCGGTAGGTTGTGATAATATGGATGAGATGATGGAAACCCAATAGGTCCATGAATAGCTTGGAAAGGACCCCCCATGTAAGGTTCTGTTTGTGGCAAGTTGGGTATAGGTTGAGATGGTCCAACCTAAAAAAATTGTTGTTGAGGAATATTCTAAGTCCACCATGAACGAGAAGTTCCTGGATATGGATGTCTAGGGTTAATACTAGTAGGTACTAAATTATCATAGGGTCCTAGTACACTTGGAGGACCGCCAATCCGAATTTGACCTACCATAAATGGACTCTCCGCAACCAGATGTTTTCCACTAACTGAGGGTTTCCCCCAACCAGGTATTGACTAGTGACAAGATATCCACCATACGCGGGTTTCCCCCCAGCCAGGTATTGACTAGTGACAAGATATCCACCATACGGGGGTTTCCCTCCAACTCGGTACTGATATTCTCCAAGATACCCAACAGTTGAAGGTAGCTTCATAGTTGGATAAGGGCCTGTTCCAGGATACCCACCAACTATAGGTTTCCCAATAGCTGGATATTGAATCCCCCCAAGAAAACTTTAGGTCATAGGTTTCCCCCAGTGTGATATGGACCCTCATTGTATTGGCCAGTTGGAGGTTGAAATCCAATTGGTTGGTGGCTTCCTAAAATATTCCCGCTGGTGGAGAGTTTCTCTCCAACCAGAGTGTGAAATCTCGTGTAATTTGGACTAGAAAGAGGTTTCCCCCTAGAGTGTTGTGGAAAATAGGGTAGAATGGGTGTGACATTTGGAGGAACTTTTAGAATGTTACCAATTGGACCAGATGAAAATAGACTCAAACCATTTTCTAAGGAATTATAATTCGGTGGTAATTGAGGCATTTGAGTTACATTCATTTGAATAAATTGGGAGGTAATGTGAGACATGGTCATCCCTTCCGCAGGAGGGGAAGGAGGAAGAGGTTGCGAAATAGGGGCAACAATGGGTGTGGACATGTGAGATGGAGAAAAGAACTCGGCTGAATTTTTTCTAAATCATTCAAAAATATTGTGTCCAGTGGGTGTTTTCCATATAGGTGTAGGATCCATGGTATCAGATATCCTAATATGGGTTGCAAATTTGTCACTATCATGAGATTTCCTTGATTCCATATTCACTTCTCAAAAGGTCGGGAAGGTAATCAAGGATAATCCTCAGGTATAATCTCATCGGAAGAATTAACTCGCATTAAAAGTGGATCCAAATGGTTTTTGAAAGGTGGGTTTGTATAAGGGTTGAAGCCTTCATGATAAACCATTATTGATCCCTCACAATGTGGGAGCAACAAAGTAGCGACACTTCCAATTTTTGAATAATTTTCTTCGTCAGCAACCCTTTCAGGAGAGGGGCCTTCTGGTGAGAGAGGAGGCAGGGGTTTGTAATCTTCAGGAGGTAATCATTGCATCCTATGGAATTGGATACGTCCATCATCATTATTTGTGGTGACTATGTAAAAGTAAAAATGAAAAACCTAAGTCCAACTATGACAACAATAAAAAAGCACTAGCTAAAAATCATTTCACTAAGAATCTAAGGATCAAACCACGCAGACAAACCTTCAAATAAAGAAGCGCTAGTTAGTGATGAAATCCAACATCGCGGTATCGATGAGTGAAGAGTCTGGGTTATGGAGGGTGGGAAAGTTACATTGACAAGTTTCTTAACAAACTTACACCTTGGTGCAAGTCACCTCACCGGGCAGTGAACAACCCTCCAAGAATTCTGAGTGAGTCTAGCCAACGTCAATCCCAGGTAAAGAAAAAACTTCCCTTTGTTGTCACCTCCTGTATGAGCCCTAAAATATTATGGCCTCTAAGTTACCACCTGTTATACCACAACAATGGGGGGATAGTTGATGGTCTAGTTTACACACAAAGGAAGGGTAACTAAGCCCATAATCCCCTTGAGAGATGTCTCCCAAGTGACCCCCAAGTGCCTTTCGACATTTTTTATAATACGTGCAACCACTACACCAAAAACAACAAAGCAAGGTTGATTACTCTATTGGTCCCAATGTGACCTCATGTTTGACCCTTTAGTTAGAAGGGCGTCCCAAAGACAATGATATAGCAACTGGATTTCACTTTGGCTAATTCAAGGTTGTATTTTTTATTTGTAGCTTTGGAATGTTAACCTCACAACCTATTCCAAAGATCTATCCTAGACTAATATTGGTTTGATACCAGTCAAAAAGAAAAGTGTTTCTAGTGATTTTGATTTACGCTTGATTTAATGGGTTGTTATTTACTCAAGGTGTGCATATGAAACCGGTGGTGTTAGAGACTCGACTCCAAAAAAGGATTTAAAGAATGAAATGAAAAAAAAATTATTTGTTGAATTCTATCTATGAGAGGGGGAGGAGTTTCTCTTTGTTTTCTTTCACAAAAACAACAATATTTAAGCTAAACCTCAACCAATTTAATGAACGAGTAGAACCCCAAAAGAAACAAAACACTCAATATATTCGATAAAACTACTACTCTTTGCAAAAACAAAACCTGAAATGCAACTTTAACTTTCTCTTGTAAGATTAATGATATGTTTGACTAAACAAACCATTCTTTTTCTCTTTAATGAAAAACATATTGACCTCTTCTTTTCAAATGTATTCATGAAAAAGGAAAATAGAAAGAAATAAACCATTGAGAACACTGCAAGCAACCAATTAAATAACTCAAGCTAGCAAACAAAATATACTTACAATCTTGGATAAAAGAGTACTAGCATAGGAAGTCCAATGAAACTCAAGAGAATAATGTCAAACAAGGAGTCAATTAAGACAAGAAAAACCTCAAGAGATTTATCAAAGAGAATCCAAGTATATAACACAAGAACCTCATGAATCAATCACTCAGAAAAATTCACGCAAGCATGAAAATATGGAGACAAAGAGAACAAATCAAATGGAAAATGAAAGCTATAAACAGAGATAGAAAATAATTGACCCAAAAACACTCAAGGAAAGGGATAATAAAACTTACACAACCACCTAGAACTTATCACTAAGACTCAATGAATAATCCCAAACAGTCACAAGAAGATCCAAAGAAAAATCTAAGAAATAAATAGAGAGACAAGACCCAAACTAGACTGCTATAGGTGGACGCTCCCTCAGGGTAACAGACAAAGTGACCAAAGGGTGATGGTCACTACCAAATGGACTAGCAGCATGCTTCCAAGACATCGTGTTTCATTTCAATAGGGAGGAACCATAATATGATGAACGCTCGGTGATGACTCAGGGGTCTCAAAATTTGAAAAAATCAGACAATTCTAGAACTTCATAGGTGGAAAGGTCGAAAGAGAGACAAGAAGCTGAGGATAAACAAATTCAAGAGACTTAATGGATATAAACCAAAGAAGAAAAAACATTTCTTCCCTAGTATGGTTGCCAATTTGTGTGGTAGAGAAACTACTCTACGGACAAAGTAATCACTCTCTTGTTATGGTTCCCTAGAGCAAGACAGGATGAAAACAAATGGTGACTAAAATTCTCTAGGATTTTTATTCTATTTCTTTTTAGGAGGGTTAGGTAGAAAAGAGATAAAGTAATGCACCGTATTCCAGTGTTCAGCTTCGCTGCTCCAATCCAAGTAAGCTCCAATCTAAAATCTCCTTAGGTGAAGTTGATACCTGAAAGCACAAAAGGAAACATGACTTATTCTACTACCTCATAGGATTAGATGCAAATAATCCTACTTGATGACTTACTATGAATAAATCAAAATAAAAGAATGAACAATCAAACATAAGAGAACCAGGACAAGTTATATTGATAAGAATATGGAAAGTTACAACCTTTGTGCGATGTTGTTGACATCCAGATCTCCT
The DNA here is from genome assembly GCA_009831015.1 of Picea engelmannii. NCBI lineage: Eukaryota > Viridiplantae > Streptophyta > Pinopsida > Pinales > Pinaceae > Picea > Picea engelmannii. The sequence continues at coordinate 504,169 of ML777947.1, read as the reverse complement.
TCTTCAGCCCTTATATGAGATAGGTTGTTCTCTAGCAAAGGTTTGGCTCTTTTCTATCGAATCATAAGTTTGTTACATTATTCATCCTCTTCCCCCTTTCCACTGATGAGAGTATTGGTTATATAGATGTATAGGAGGTTAACCACTTAAGATAAATTAGGTACTTGGTTGAGGAAATAATGGATCTTGGTAAAGGATGAGTTATCTTCATTATTATTCTTTCTCCCAAGATAGGATAGAAGGAGACTCAAATAATATATCGATGAAAACAAGAAACAAAACCAAGAACCATCCAGAATGTCCTTGAAAGATGCCCCTAGATTCATGGGATTTTACCTTATCAATATGGTTGCTCCCCTAGAAGAGCAGAAAGAGTGACGTAGTCACTCCCCTAACACTGTGTCAAGAACATGGTCCCTCCCCCAGAGTGGAAATGGGAGTGACCATGGTTAAATGAAGCCAGGACTGAGGAAAAAAGACAAGGAATGGAGGCAAATGGAAATATGGATCTTTAACTTCAATGATGATTAGGGGGGTGTCATTTTTACTTGTGAGATGTGACACTAAGAAAAGTGACAAAATGGTGTATAACATATATGCAACAGAGTTTCTGATCAATGAAAAAGAGACCTCCCTCTTCTTCACTATTTTTCTTCTTCTACACCATAACTCATAGTTTTATGCTCAAATCTCTTAATTGAGCACAAGGATGAGTTCTTGAGTGTTCTTATTGTATTCTTCAAAAGAATTTTCTTATATGATCATGGAGTATTTACAGTCATATATATGACTTTCAGATATTTTATGAAGAACATATTTCATGAATAAAACTCCACAAAGAATTACTTCGGGGTTAATTTCGATTGTGTCTTGTAACTTTGAGTCTTGAGTATGAGATATTTGAAATTGACCTATCAAATTCTCTTTTGATCTTAATAATTAATACTTTTTTTAAATTCTTTGAGATGCTCATATTATTCTCTCCCATTTCTCTTGAAGAATATATGAAAACATTTGTATGTGATTAAGAAGATTGTATATTTGATGTTGAGAAAAAATATTCTAATTTTGAAACCCTCCTTCAATATTTTTAATGTTAAAATACTTCTTGCTACACATAAATATTATATTACGTTATTGAAGAACCATATCATTTAATAATTCCAAGGAATAAAGATCTAGGGTTTGTTGTTTAGCATTCTCCTTATTCCAAGATATCACATATATATTCTTCAGCCAAAGAGGAGTATCACCTCTATAAAAACATAGGGGGATTCATATCCTCATGAGGTTGTCATTTCGGTCTTAAAATATTCAAATGTCAACAAGGTGGTGGTTCCCAATGTTCAAGAAATTGGTTTTCATAAAACTATACAAGTTAGGGAGTGTTGTAGGACCATTCATGTGGAATGTAGGAATAATGTCAAAACTTGAAGACTTAAATATAAAATAATGGTTGTTGTTAAAGATATTGAAAGTAAAGAATTTACCCAATCTAAATATACATAAGAAGGTGCATTGATGACACCATTTAGTTAAATATTAAGAGTGGTGATTTCTTGATGTTAGAGAGATTAGACCTGGTTGAACTTAAAATGTTAGAGAGTATGACAAGTTGACCATATTGTGTGTGGAATGAAAGAATAATGCCTCGAAATTAAAAGTTGGATGTATACAACTGCCCCTTATTAAAAGGATTGTTTATGGGAATGGAGGAGCTATATAATTTAAGAGAATTAACTATATGGTTGCTTCATGAGTGAAGGAAGTGGGAGATTGGCATTGGTGTCTTTCCAATGTTAGCAGATTTGGTTTTGTGGAAACTATACAAGTTAGAGAGTATTTTTGCCAAATGAGATCCTATGTGGAATTATAAAAAATTCCAAAGTCCTATGGTGGATAAGGGATTTCACATTGTTTAATAATTGGGATTGGAGAAGTTATCTAATTTAAGCAAACTATTATCATAGGGTTGCAATGAGTTGAGGGAGATGAAGATTTCGAGTTTTGATAAATTTAGATTCTTTGTTATAAGTAGTGGTTTTCCAATGTAAAAGAGGTTCGTTCTAAATAAGATAGATATGCTCAAAAGTATTGTTAAACCATCGAAATTGTAAAATGAAGGAATGATGCCCAAATATCAATAATTATTAAATGAAATTACTCAATGTTGAATTGGTTGTAACTAATGGAAATGGAGAAACTACCAAATGTAAAGGAACTAGAAGATCCATATTTATTGCAATGAGGTGAGGGAATTGAGATTGTGAATGAAAGTGTAGGTGGAAATTTATCAATGTTGAAGATAACATGGAGATATGGTGGGCCCATATGATGTGTGAAATGAATTAACAATGCCCAAAATGAATTATTTTGATATTGTGTTTCCCCTTTCTTAAGATATGGTGAATGAGAATGGAGAATCTATATAACTTTCATGAAAATTAATTGGGATTTGGATAATTATTTAAAATAGATTACACAAAATAATATAGTTGAATTTATTATGAGCCGTTTTTATTGAACCTCCTTCTTAACCTTTTGAATTTTTAAATTGGAACAACTAGAGTGTAATGAGTAAAAAAATTGTGCATTTTCTTCTACAATGTAGACTACATAAAGGTGTTATAGTATGGTCCAACTACATGAATATCCTAATGCAATCAAGTCTATGGGAGTACCAAGTTGTGGTTCTTATTGTTTTTCCAAAGTTTCTTTCAAAACTTGGCTTACAAGAGTAAATTTTGATGAACTAGGAATGCAATTGAATGGAAAAGAAAAAACATGACTAAAATAAATTCCTGTGATAGTTTATGGTGATTTAGTTCATCATTCGTTGTAGTGTTCCATTTTTTCCTTCTTGGAAATTGTGATTCGTTTCTCTACCTAGTCTTGGTAAGGTGTTGTTGGTTCTAAGAACCCACCTGATTCTAGAACTATGACACTTTTATAAAATTGAGGCAAGAGTGTTAAGAAATAGAACACAAGGCAAAACTTAGTGAAAAAGGATTTAATCCATCTCTAACAATATATTCATCCAATGATATCAATATATATTACATGGGTGTAATCACCTCATGACCTAAATAGTTCTAACACACTAACACCTCATAAATAGATAAGGATGGAAACTCATAAAGAGGTGATATTAGAATTTGTGATTCTCTAGGGAATCATGGGTTAACAATAACCCCCTCAATAATAAGTCTGAATAATTATATCAGTATGGAAACAAGAACTATTGCATAGACTGGTATCATTTCAATATTCAATATGAAACTTCTAAAATAAGCTTCAATGAAGATTTTCCTAAAAAATTGTCAATTTTGGATGTTGAATGGTTCATCTTAAATGAACTTTGAAAGACATCCATAATTCTAGAAGTGAACAACTATCGTGTCTGAATATTTCTTAATTACTTGACAATTTAATCATTTGCTAAGTAATTTATCAAGAAGAAGTTGACATCCTATTCTAATTGGTGAACAAATAAGATCACCGTTTTTGTATCGGTGAATAAATAGAATCAGTACTAAAGTTCTCTGTGAATTTAAACAGAATTAGGTGTCAAACAACATCTCAATGAATAGTTGAAGAGAAACAAGAGGATTCTATATTCCATGTATGTTGATTTGATGAGATTGATTGAGGTTGATTGAATTGTCGATATCACATTGAAGAGACTAATTTCCATGATGGAATTCCCAAATTCTAATTGAATTTTGAATGATAGGACTTTGAAACTTGAAGACTCACTACAATCATTGATATTCCCAAGGTTCCTTGTTTGTTGTTGCTAATTTCTTCCCAAAACCTTATGATATGCTTGGAAATATCATTATGTAATTGATGTTATTTCATACATTCATGAGAATTTAGAGAATATAACCCAAGACAAGAACTTGGTAGGAAAGTCCTTAAACCTATTAGGATATTTAGACACTTAGGAGTTAGTTAAGATCTACTTGGTGTAATGTGTCGTTAGGTAAACATGTGTTTCTTAGTGTGTTTATTTAGTATGCATTTGCATTTAGGAAATTTGATGGTCACGATATGTTCCCAACATAGAGTGATCCAACAGTTCATATTCTCCTCGAACTTAATGACGATTGATCTGTGTCTTAACACCCGATTGGGCCATGATCTCTATTTAAAGAGCATGGAGGGTCATTTTCCGATGATAGATTGTGAGAAAATATCTTGTAAAATATCTGTGTAATCCTTTTTTTTTGCATTAATAAACTACTCCAAGTGGTCGCGTTGGTTGGGGCCGTGGATGTTTCCCTGTAGTGTTTTTACCACGTCAAAACATCGGTGTGTTGATATTTGATCTAGTTGTGTGAGTGGTTATTGAAGGTGTTCTTCCTCTGTTGGAATACATGTGTTGACAAACATGGTATCAGATCCTATTTGAAGACCCACTCCTATTGTAGATTGAGATCGTGAAGCCGAGTTGCCTCATCTCCATTTTCTGCCATTTCCATACATTTTTGGGCTAAGAGGATTGTTCCAGTGTGTATGGAGAGCTCGTTTCATTCAGGAACACTTTTTGTTTCACTCGAAAAGGTTTTTGTTTTCCCAAGATACGACCATTTCAGCTAGATCTGGAGGTATAAAGCCTGAATACGCCCTTTTTTAATTTTATTGTAGAGTATTATTTTAGTTGTATTTCGGTTTTATATTGTTTGTTTCCAGGTCTCTACTCTTTTTGATCTGCATATTCTCTTTTCCCCACTCCTTGTATGATCTCAGAAAATAAAAAACAGATAGGAAAAGGTGCATTTTTTGGGTAAGCTAACCGAGATCTAACCCTTGTTGTCATCGAGAAGCGAAATTTTTTTCTTGTGTGAAAAGAGTTTTTTTTTAGCACGCTCTCAAGGCCATCTTCCACAACAACAAACCCAATCCTCTTGCTAAATAATACAATATGTTTTGCTAGCCCATTTGGTTAAAAGTTTCATGATTGAGTAAGAGGTCTTGAGTTCAAGTCTCTCTTTTGGTTACCATTTTTTGAAAAAGGTCATGCTCCATTGTAAAGTGTATTTCACTTCAAGTATAAAAGTGAATCACTATAAGTAGCTTTAATATTTTAGAGTTATTTATTTTGCATGCAACTTTTCTTTTATAAAGTAACTTCATTGTAAAACTGAACCCCACTTCTTTTTATAAAAGTGGGTCACTTCATAAAACAACTTACCCCATCACGTGGTCATTTGGTTACCGTTTATGCCTTTTTTTTAAAGGGCATAACTTTGACATCTAAAGTCTGTTTTCAGTGCCGTTTTTTTTTTAAACTGCCTAATTTTTTGAGATATTTCCATCCAGATCATCAGTTTCAGTTTTTAAATCCATATTATCTACATATTTAATATAGCTTCTTCAAGTAATATTTTTGTTACTGACACCAACTACTTCCAAAGGAAATCCCATATGGAGGATTTATTAAGAAGTACATAAGATAGGAACTTACATTAAATGACCCATAACATACATAAAACCAAAAAACACATTGGTGCACCATTACATAAATTCCTAGTGCATACATAAAACAAAAATGCACTAGTGCGACATTACAGGAAATGCCCCAGTGTGTACATAAGATGAAAACATGTTGGTTTTTCATTACATTACTATCAAGGTGCATGGGGAGGTTATGGTTATTATTCCTTGGATTCCCATTTTTTTGTATGCAATGCCAATGTGCTTGTATTGTATGTCAGTCTCAGTGCTTGTATAATCATCTAGGATTTTCTAGATCAATGACACCAATGTATAACCTCTTTGGATGTCAATTTGCAATTCAAAGACTAATTATAGAGATAATTTGCCTTTATAAATGTTTTCTTGCAATTTCAATGAAGAACTAGGAGTGAATTGATGACAACTCACTAAAATAGAACTCTACCCTAAGATTTCATGAATGTTGGAATGTATAAAGTACATTATAAATCATATCAAAAGTTTATGAATCATAATTTGAGTCTCATGTCACTACAACAATAATACAACATTCCTTGTTGCTTTGTTTGCACTAGATGATTGTAAGGATTCCCTCTGTTCACTTGTATGTCTTACTAAAATTCATGCTTTATTCTAAGAAAAACAAATATGTTTCCATGTCTTCTTATCACTTAGATTTCCTTATTTCTCAACTTTGCTCATTCTCTCATTCTCCTTTTTCAACTACATTAGTTATAGATTTTCATAGTAATAGGCATTGCAATGCTTTGTATAAGATTCAAAATTGATTCATGGCATCTCATAAGAATTATTGATATATCATGTGATGTTAGGTGCGTGTAAACAACATCAATGATTTCCTTTAAAAATAGTGTGTCCATTAATATTTGCGTAATAAGACTTTATTTAAATCATTTTTTAACAATAAAATTATTTTTTGTATGCCATGATCCATCTAGCCTAAGCACATATACCTTTAATGTTTCATGTACACAACACGCTTGTAATTATAAGAAAACATCCATTGATCATCCTTAAACAAGCAAAAGTAAACACAACAATCAAGCTATCAAAGCATAAATAAAGGTGTCTAGTAATAAGATATTCATGAGCAAGGGGTTTTTGACATCATCATTTCCATCAATGCGTAAAGAATTAAGAAGGCTTATCGATCCAAGGATATCCATCCTATTAGACATAAGGAAATGGGAAAGATATCAAGGAATCAACATATTATAAGAATTCAAGAACAATTCAAGCAATAAAATAGGTAAGATGATAAAACAAACTAAATTAATCCAAAAGCATCAATTTCTAAAAACAACAAATCAAAAAGATAGTAAAATATAATAAATAAAATGGGTGGCTGGTGCGGGGAGGTGATTTGCGATCCCAAAGGAAATACTTTGGTCCAATATGCTTGGGGGATTGGAAAATTCACAAGCAATTCTACAAAAAATTATGCCTTGTGGCTGGGTATTAAGTTGGCTAAGGAGTATGGTCTTAAAAATATCATCATATTAGGATACTCCATGATATTGATTAGGGCCTTAATCAATAGCTTTGATAGAAATTTGAAGGATCTTCCTCGAACCTTATCTCGTGTCCATACTACTCTGGCCAGATTTGCATAGTTTCAAGTCTTTCACATTCTTCATGAGCTTAATATCTTTGCAGACAAGTTGGCGAAACAAGGGTCATCCTTTGGGGTAGTTGAAATAGTGATTAATGACAAATGGAATCCCTATTCATTCCATAGTACATGTTTCAAATATTTTTCATATGGAATGGAAGTCTCTTGACACCTTGGTCCACATGCTACCTCTTCTATCTCGATCCCTCCATTAAATTGGCAGTTAATGATCAATTTATGGCATATGTGTGCGGGATAATGTATATATGGGAGATGTCTTGTGTTATGAAAATAGTACAGTTTGGTCCGGTCTGTTCCTAGTGCAAAATTTCAACTCTTAATCGACCAAGATTGGTGGGTTACTTTTGTTGCTAATGTTTGATGGTGGATGTTGTAATCTAAGAGGAAGTATGAGATAGTTATTGGTAGATCCATACATAGAGAAACACATATTATAAAATTATATAGAAGAGCACATAATCATATAGACAGATATACACAAGAGGTGAGAGAACCATCAAATATTTTTATTATACTCAGAACAATCACTTCTTATATTACATTCCATTACATAGTCACGTGTGTGTGTGTATTATATTATGTTTAGACCCTCTGAATGGAGAAAAATTCTGAGTCAGTTACATTATTTAATTGTCAGGTCGATCGACTCTAACTGTCTATTCGACTAAATTTCTTACCAACTACTCTAGTCGGCTTGGTTATTCGACTGGTGGGTCTAGTCGGAAAGGATGACTAGCCCCTTCAACATATCCCCCCTCCTCAATTCCTTGCTCATCCCGAGCAAGAGGGGAGTGTGTCAAAATACAAAACTTTTCTACTATGTGATTTTTGAGGATATTGGAAAATGAGAGAGAGAGAGAGAATATGTTGGTGTTGAATCCTGCTAGGATGTCTTTTCTTCATATATTTTCTAATGGTTGCATTGGCTTCTCATTTGTATCTTGAGGAATCTCCCACTCATGTACTTTTACATCATTTTCTAGGGTGTTAATTTTTATGGAATATGTGATTCCTTGGAGTGATGACTAGTAGCTGGCATTATTGATTTAGAAGGTGCAGGATTGAAAAAATGAAATTTTTCTTGGTAAGTTGAATGTGCCTTCGACTTCTCTGCAACTGACTGTGGTAACATTTAGAATGTTGTTTGATAAATTACCGGAGTCAAGTGCAACAAGTTCTTGGAGAATATTCACCACTCCTCGACTGAATATTGTGCTTATATCTCCATTTTCTTCATTTTCCCCAAAAATTCTAACATATCTGTTAGGGACGCTTCATGTACCGAGGTTGAATACAAGTCGATATTTTTATTCATTTCTTCGGTTTTCTCTTTTATTCCAATGAGGTTCCTAGATTCTAGATCTATTACCATCTCATCTTTGATTTCTTCTTTCATCCATTCTCTATCTTGTCATGTTAGGTCTACCTCAATTACTTTTTCTTTTTTGATCTCATTGGATATAACCTATTTGGATTTTGCATTTGTGGTAAGTCAGGCTATTCTCAAGTCAACAATTACATTTTTTGCACTTGCGCTTGGAGTTTGTTGTAAGTGGAATAAATGTATGTTGTCTAGTTGTTTCTACGAGGCCATTTTTATGACCTTGGAAGGTGCGCTCGACATGGTCGAAATTCGCTTGTCATGCTTGGTCGGGTTGGTTTATCTTGTCAGTCAAAATCCTCTAGTCAAAGTGCCCGACCATGTTGGCTTCTGTTTTCTTGTCGACTTGATTAATATTTGGTATTTTGAGGCCATGCTTGCATTATTGATGGTATTCTTGTTTGATTGAGGTATTTATTGTATGCTCACTCGCTTGATATTTTCCTCATTCACTTGATCTTTGAAACTTACACTTGTGATTTCTTTCTTAAACTGGATGATGAATTTCTTTTTCAATTGATCGACTAGTGTGCTTGTTCAAGTAGTGACACAAGTCTCATCTGGATACTGAACTTACTCTTAATTTATGTGTTTCTTTTGTAATTGTTTCCCACAAACTCTATTCTCTCCTCATGTTGAAATATGATAGTCGTGAATGAATGTGTTGAATCTATTCAACTGGTCATATAGCTTGTAGTAGACATGTTTTTGTACTTAGTGTTTTCTTTTAATCCATATATATATA
>ML777947.1:468216-486957 GCA_009831015.1 Picea engelmannii | reverse complement strand
CACATTCCTGATGAGAAAAGGAAAGCATTGCAGCCTAAAAGTGAGAAGTGTATATTTGTTGGTTATTCTGAAGATGTCAAAGGTTACAGACTTCTTCAATCACATTGTAATGAAATTATTATTAGAAGAGATGTTAAATTTGAAGAAAATCTCTTGGCCTATGAGACTAATTTGGCGATTGTGACTTCTTCAGCCTGTGAGCCATCTTCGATGTTTGTTCCTTCTTATGATCTAGTTTCTTCTTTAGATGATGATAGTGAGGATGAAAATCCACCTCCACCTTCTCACCCTCCTCCATATGAGTCCTTTGAACCTGAACCAGCACCAGCTCCACTGCTTCCTAGATGGGTCTGTTCAACATGAGAAGCAGTTGGTGATCTTGTCGGTGATCATTCAGATCAGCATCAGACACGTTCATAGTTTCAGTGAGTCTCTTCTCTTTTGGATCAAGTTTCATAAACTCGTGATCCCTAGAAATTTGTAGAAGCTTCAGGTCATCCAGATTGGGATACAACAATGAATGAAGAGTATCGTTCATTAATGGCAAACGATACTTGGGATCTTGTACCTCTTCCAAAAGGAAGAAAAATTGTTAGATGCAAATGGGTCTACAGAACTAAGTATGCATCAGATGGAAGTGTTGAAAGACACAAGGCTTGGTTAGTTTCCAAAGGATTTTCCGAAGTTGAGGGAATTGACTATAATGAAACCTTTTCCCCTGTAGAAGAAATGAATTCCATATGCCTTGTTCTTGCCCTTGTTGCCTCACATAAATGGGAGGTCCATTAGATGGATGTTAAATCTGCCTTCTTGCACAGAGATTTGAAAGAAGAAATCTACATGGAACAACCTCCTAGCTATGTCTAGAATGACTCTAGCCTTGTTTGTTGCCTCAAGAAATATCTTTATGGTCTCAAGCAAGCTCCCCGAGCTTGGTATGCCAAAATGGATAGCTTTCTTATTGCCACTGGATTCTCTAGATGCCATTCTAATCCTAATGTCTATACTAAGAAAGTAGGAATCCATCTCATAATCCTTGTCCTTTATGTCGATGACCTTATCCTTACTAGTAGTGACTCAAAACTTTTAAACCATGTGAAAACCAGCCTTAAGAAGAAATTTGAAATGATAGACTTAGGATTTTTGCACTATTTCCTTGGCCTCCAAGTTTTGAAAACCAATGATGGAATTTTTCTTTCCAAGTCTAAGTATGCTTATGACCTTCTTCATCGCTTTCACATGGACAATTGTAAACCAACCCCTTCTCCCTTCCAGTCTGGATTCAATCTTTCTGCCACTTGTACTTTTCCTAAAGTTGATGCCACCTTGTACTGTCAGTTGATTGGTAGCCTCTTATACTTGACTCATACCCTTCCTGATCTTTCCTTTGTTATTGGTCTTGTTGCCCGATATATGAAAACACCCCATGAAAGCCATTGGAAAGCGGCTAAAAGGATACTTCGCTATGTTCATGGTACAGTTCAGTTCGGGATACATTATAGTTCAGGGGGGACTCCTTTATTGGTTGGTTTCACTGATTCAGATTGGGCTGACAACCCTAATGATTGGAAGTCTATTGCAGGTTATGTTTTCAGCCTTGGTTCAGGACCTGTCACTTGGGCCTGTAAGAAACAACAGGCTATTGCACTTTCTTCAGCATAAGCATAGTACCGAGCAATGGTAAATGCAAGTCAAAAAGCCCTGTGGCTTCAACAGATCCTTTTAGAGTTTGGATTCTAGCACTAGCATCCGACCATCCTTTGGTGTGACAATCAGAGTGCCATCAAGCTTGCCAAAGACCCAGTTCAACATCAGAGTAGCAAACACATCGAGCTACACATGCACTTCATCATAAATCTCATTCATGATCAAGTTATTAAAGTGCTCTTTTTCACTATAGAAGATCAAGTTGCAGACATTTTCACAAAGTCTCTTACAGAAGTGAAGTTCTCCAAACTTTGATCTATGTTAGGAGTTCAGGAAGTTGTCATTAAGGGGGGATAGGCTATAATGCCTCCTTCCTTCTCCTATTGTGTCACTATTGTAAATCCTTCAATCCTATTCCAAGTTGTTCTTAAGGGGGGATGTTAGGATATTTAGACACTTAGGAGTTACTAGGATGTACTTGGTCTATTGTGTCATTAGGTAAAAGTGTGTTTTCTAGTGTGTTTCTTTAGTATGCATTAGTATGCATTTGTAGTTAGGAAATCTGACGGTCACGATATGTTCCCGACATAGAGTGATCTGATGGTTAATACTCTCCTATATCTTAACGACCATTGATTCATGGCTTAACACTCGATTGGTCCATGATCTCTATTTAAAGAGCATGGAGGGTCATTTGCCGATGACCAATTGTGAGAAAATCTCTTGTAAAATCTTTCTGTAATCTTTTTCTTTGCATTAATAAATTGCTCCAAGTGGACGTGTTGGTTGGGGCCGTGGATGTTTCCCCGTAGAGGTTTTACAATGTGAAAAAATTGGTGTGTTGATATTTGATCCGATTATGTGAGTGGTTACTAAAGGTGTTCATCCTCTATTGGAATACCTGTGTTGTCGAACACTTATGTGGCACCTGGTGTTGATCATGGTGTTGCTTGTACTTGGCATTGGAATTCTGTAAAATATCCTGAACCTGTTGGCGGATGTGTTGGATCTTCTCAATGAACCAGGTGGCTTTGTCATATTCAGTTGGACCAGGCGACGATTTGATTGGGGTGGCTGCAAGGGTAGTGCAACATCCATTGGACCCAATGGTTGGAATCCCAGCCCCACCTAAAAGGGGTTTTAGTTGGTTGAGCTATGGAGGAACCGGTTGTAGCTATGTTGAACATAGGGAAGACTCTCATCCCATGTGCGGGGGTGCTTGGAATTGTACATGCACAGGATATGCATGATCATCTGATTGGCAACCTCAGTTTGGCCATCTCTTTCGGGGTGGAAGGTAGTGGATTTGGTGAGCTTGTTGTCCAGCAGTGACTAGAGGCTCAACCATAATGTGCTGAGGAACTAACTGTCTCGATCTAAGACAATGGTTTGTGGGATTTCAAAATATACCCATACTCGTTCAAAGAAGATCTTGGTAGTGTCCTATGTTATGATTCTCTTCTTACAGATGGTAATAATCACTATTTTGGAAAAGTAATCAACAACCACAAAAAAAAAGTCATTTCCCCACTTGGTGGATAGAAGACCCGACATGTACTCCATTGAGATGGATTCCCGTGGCATGTCAGGAGTAGGAAGAGCGGTGCACAAGCCCTGTTTCTTAGTGGTCATTTTGGCAATAGCGTAGGCAGTGTAGGACCTGATATACTTGTTGACATCCTATCGAAGTTTTGTCCAGTAGAAATGTTTCTACAAAAATGCCACTGTGTTTTCAATGCCAAAGTGTCCTTCCACCTGACTGTAGTGGTCTTGCAAAATCATCTTCGATCGCTCACTTGATGGAATGCAGATATGGCCCAGATGGCACAATAGCCTGTCCTGAAGATGGAAATTAGAAACAACGGAGTTTGCACCCAACATTTTGTAGGTGGTGGAGAATTAAAGGTTTTTCTCATAGAGGTAAGGCCATCCAGAGGTATTGTGGCCGCGAGAGTCTTTCACCATGGTAAGTTTCACGACTGGAGGTTGGCTGAGTAAATCAGAGACTTGGTTGGTACTTCCTCTTTTATACTTGATGTTGAGGTGGAATTGCTACAAGTATGTGGACCACTTATGATGGAGATAATTATGAAATTTTCCTTGTGTTTGCATGAACTGCAGTGGCTTATGATCAATGTGGATGAATGTCTCCTTCCCAATAATGTAATGTCTCCACTGGATGCAGGCTTGAAAAATGGAGTACATTTATTTTTTGTAAGTAGGGTACTTATGGACAACATATGAGAGTGTCTCACTATGATATGCCATGGGGTGGTCGTGTTGAGTGAAGACAATGCCCACAACATAGTCTGAAGCATATATCTTGATCTCAAAGGGTTGTTGCAGGTTTGGTAATGAAAGTACTAGGATTGAGCACAAGAGTTTCTTCAAATCATCAAATGCTTGTTGTTGGGATAGGCCCCACAGGAAGTTTTCCTTAACACCACCCCTGGCTACTTGGATGAGGGCCCATGCAATATGGGAGAATCCAAACACTAACCTGCAATAGAAATTGGCAAGGCCAAGAAGCTCTGAAGCTCGGTGAGTGTGGTTGGGGTTGGCCAGTCATGGATAACTTGGATCTTGGATGGATCCACATGCACATCGTGTTGAACAATGGTGTATCCTAGGTAATGGACCATGTCCATGTTGAAGGAGAATTTTTCCAAGTTGGCATATAGCTTGTGTTGTCGTAGGGTGTGAAAAACCTGCTAAATATGCTGCAAGTGTTCTGCCAAAGTCTTGTCGTAGATGAGGATGTCTTCCAGATACACCACTACAAAAGTATTGGTGAAAGATCACACAATATCATCCATCATCCTCATGAAAGTTGTTGGAGAATTTGTCAAACCAAAGGACATGACCAACCATTCAAAAATACCTTCTTTTGACTTGAAGGAAGTCTTCCATACATCTATTTGTTCTATTGGGACTTGGTGGTAGCCAGACTGCAGATCAATCTTACTGAAGTATTTGGCCCCCGTGAGCTGATCAAGGAGGTCGTCAATTCAGGGAATCGAGTATTGGTTCCTGACTATGATTTTATTTAGGGCCCGATAATCAATGCATAGTCGTCATGTCCTATCTTTCTTCTACACCAGCACTATTGGGCTCCCACAAGGCGATGAGTTGGAATGGATGTGCCCCTTGTGGAGAATTTATTGGATCTGCCACTTGATCTTCTCATTCTCTAATAGAGAGTGGCAAAAGACTGGCCCATTGGGTAATAGTGCGTCGGGCGTTAGATCGATGGGATGCTTGACCTAACAGTGCATAGGTACCTCGATAGGTGAGGAATAGATATCTATGTATTCTTCCACGACCTTATCCACTTGCTTCTACTATGTCGAAAGGTCGGTCACAGAGGCCTTAGATGTGGCTATGATCTTTCACTCACTCTGAGAGAGAATCACGAAGAAGACAAACTTCCTAGTATGAGAGATGACCTTCCTACATTGCTTGGAATAGATCAAGGAAATAAAACTAGGTGGGACTACCTCAGGTATCCTGTACAATTTCCTGTCCAAAGTAATAATAACACTGTGAGGCCTAGACTCATATACAACATGACATGTCCATAAATAAGGTTGTCCCAAAAGAACATTACAAACTTCGAGAGGCACAACATCACACAAGACCTTGTCTTTGAAGGGCTTGATGTCGTAGGACATGTGACATCGTTGGATGACGCGGATATCGCTTCCTTGGTGGAGCCATCCAATGGTGTAGGGTTGTGGGTGCACCATTGTCGATAGGGATAGTCGCTTGATAACCTCTATTGAGATGAGGTTCTTCTGGCTATCGCTATCAACGATGAAGTACAACAGGGTGCCTTTCACCCACATTTGTGAATGAAATAGGTGCTCACCTTCCTCTGGCTCATCTGGTTTATTGGGCTAGATATTGGTGGTAGAAATGGTGGCACTGGGTTTTGTGTCAATGATCCATCTCCCCCTTTATGGTTCTGACTTAGATTTAAAACCTGCATCTGATTCACAAGCTTTCACCTCATCCACCAATGACTGCTTTGAGTAGAAATCAACAATGTTATACCAAGGGGTCTTATGGAAGTCGCACCACTTCTCGGTATCTTTCTTTGTCTTTCTGGTGTCCTTCTTTGCTTCTGGATTGGAATGGTTGTCCTGATGTTGTTCATCTTTTCTTTGTCCTTTTTTTTATGGGTTGGGCCCACCCTTTCATTTATTTTTCTATGAGGGTTTCCCAGATCCAAATTTCCACGTCTTTTGTTTAAGCTTCTGCTCGATCTTGACAACATATCGATAGGCCACGCCCAAGGATGAGATGTCCAGAAAATCCATTTTTGTCTGGATGTATCTATGAAGACCACTACTATATGTGAGCACCATATTTCTATAAGAATATTTGATACCCACCTTGGTGTGCAAGGTGTGGAAGATATTTGTGAACTCTGGCATTGCTTGGTCTCTTTCCTACCACAGTGTGGTCCATTTTGTATACAGATCTTCATAACTTCCAACAAGGTAGTATTGTTCCTTAACAACATCCCTAAAGGACTCCCAGGTGACCGAGACTATCAATAATGAGGTTTCCTTTGTTTCCTTTTTCTCACATAAAGTTTCTCACCAACCTTTGACATGGGGAACGACTTTGAGGAGCACAAAAGTAATCTTTTCTCTATTCGAAAAGTTATGGACAGAAAAATAACCTTCTAGTAGATTCAACCATTTTTCTATAGAATCTGCATCTATATGACATTGAAATATAGGAATATCAAAGTTGATTTGTACCTTGAAGGGGGCGGCACCTCCGTTCAAGGAAGATGTTTCACTTGTTGGTACCCGCCGAAAGATTTGCGCAAAACTATCCATCATCTCATTCCTCTATTGCGTGAGGGATTCCTTGAGAAACATTTTGAAAGGATCTCATGTCCCTCCGTATTTATTTTCTCCCAACATGAGAGGTTGCTTGGGCGTGAGAGATATTTTTTCCTCAAGATAAACAAGATTGAGACCCAATTCTTTATACCTTGACCTCGTCGGGGACATGCATTAATAACGACAAGGAGAAAACCACTCTGATACCACTAATCCGGATTTTATGAGCATAACGAAATGAATAGAGATTATTATTATGCTTAACACAAAATAACAAAGATACAATAAAATTGGCTTCTATTCAATACGAGAATATGTTGAAACTGTAAAATGCAGCGGAAAACAAGCTTGCTAGAATGGTGGTGGCTTATCTCTAAGAAGAGATGTGACAGTTGTGCTCATTCAAAAGAAGATGATTACAATGAGGCTCTCCCAATATTTTTAATAATAAATAGGAATTAAAAAACCATAGACATCCAAAAACCTAACCCTAGGAGATGAAGCGCCAAAAGTCATGTGGGCCCCGTTGGGGTAAGCTAGTACATCAACTTTCCGGGGTCATAAATTTTGCATACGATCTTCATTTTAGGCACACGATAGCCCATTGGAAAGGTTTATGAGGAATTCATATGCTTCCATCAGATTCTAACTCAATTACCTTTTGATTGTGGTGATTCCTAAAAAAGCTGTTTAGGGCCTCAAAACGGCCCCAGAAGTCGGGGACCCAAAAACTAGGAAAAAACTGCCAAACTAGAAAACTGGCAAAAAGTACCAGTTGGAATAGGTGGGAGGCCACCAAAATCCATTTGGATAAGATATTAAGTTTCAAGTCGAAGTAGAGCCCATATCAAATTTGATTTTTCCTTTGTTTTATAGTTTGTTGGGGACTTGTTTTTTCTATGAAATGTTTTATCTCTCTTGTTGCTTCGTTTAATCGTGCTTCTTCAGGTTTGAATTCGAAGTATTAAAGGAATTTATTTTTCATTTCATTCTAGTAGAATGTATGTCCACATGCTTCCTCAATTTTATAACATTTGTGGGGTATGTCATCCAATGTGTTTGGAAACATGTGAGGCCATACCCTTTCATCTCGATAGCCTACTTTCTTCCATTCCTTCTCACATTGTTGGATGTGAGCAACTAGGTCGAAACCAAGTTTGAACCCCGGGATGTCGATATTGGATGATAGTATTTTCCCACCAAATATTTATACAAATTAAAGTGTATAAGAGTTCCATGTCTGTAGTCGAGGTGCAAGCATCTCCCACCATCAGGTTGGTTGGCCTGTAAATGATTTGACTAGACTCCGTACTCTTCCATGTTCCCTGAATGACTTAGAAACTTCATCGACATTGGAAAGTTCCTTTCACTAAATCATAGAGTTTTCTTCATGTGTGCATGTATCGGAATTAGTGTTGGTGTATGCTTGAGATTTCTTTCATCCACAATAGGTACTGCTTGTATTGAGAAGCATGATTTGGATCATCATATTGGTATTGATTTGATCAACCAACATTCTTTTGGTTGTGATTCGTAGTTTTCCATTTTCCAATTGTATAGTTCTATATCTGAGCTTTGGCCTAATGACAATGGATACCCAAGTAATATTTCTCCTTCACTATTGAGTTTTATGCTATTATTATGCTCATTATTGAATTGATATATTCAATGGGCTTCATGTGTTTCATCCCATGTCTCGACCCAATGTTTTCCTTCCTTTGGATTAAGGGGGGTTATGATTTTTTACCCACTTCCTTTTAACTTGATTATATCTCTTTAGAGAGAGATTGTGGCCTTCATGTTCTGACCCCAAGGTCATCCGAATAATGCAAGGTACACAGGGAGTCCTTTGACCAGGTTGATTACTTCAAAGTTGACTCTCATTGAGATTCCCATTATAGATGTTATTACACTTTTCAGTGTACCTATTGGATCAATAAACCTCTAATATGATAATTTCAAGAAATTGATTGTAGGATGCAGAGGTGGCTTCCCAATTCGAACCCATGTTTCTCTAGGAAGAATATTTACTTGGGACTCGAAGTCAACTATGACTTGTTTGATCAAATTTATGTCTATTTCAAGGTCTAGTTGAGAGCATAAATCATTTGTTTGTGCTTCTTGTGATAACTTGAACATAATTTTTATTTGTCTTTTTTCCTCTTTATATTCCCTCAAGATTCTCAATATATCAATCAATTGATTGACTAACTATTTCTCTTTAAATACTTGGAGGAATTCGTCTAGCACAGTTTCTGAGATGTTCTCATGTTTTCCCTTGTTGGTTTTTTCTTGGTCAATGCTTCTAAATAAATTCATTGATTCCCTCATTAGTTTGTATTTGTGTTTTAGGTAAGGCTATGTAGTTCGACAACCCTTCTACCGATTTGGTGGTTCTAGAAAAATGCCCTCGCCAGCTCCCAAGCATGTTACTACATGGAGGTTCTTCGAATCAAAATATCTTGTTTTGGCATTGTATGTAAAATATTTACATTTATTTTGTTCATCAATTTTTCGAGTACTGTTGGATAGTCTGCGAGTGAGTGGTCTCTCACTCCACAAATATTACAGAATTTGATATCATTTATGCCTTTGATTAGAAAATATTGACTGATGTGTTCATCCTTCCAACAGTTGAAGCAGTAGTATCATCATCAACCTCGTCCTCTGTCAAAGTTTATTCTTCCTCCTCGTCCACATCCTTGGTATCCTCCTCGGCATCGACCTATGTATCCATTTCCACCTTGGTCGACGTTCTGGTTGACTGTCTGTGTGTGATATACCGAGTGAATGTATGTTCAGTTTTTTCCATTCAGCTAAAATTCTGGAGTTGAGTGATTATTATCCTCTCATGTGTGACACAACTTTGGGTGCACATTTCTTAGGTTGTGTGGAAAGTCCCTTTTGGCGTGATTTGTCACCCCTTCACATATATCGCAAAATGTTTCAATCTGAATTCGATAGACTGCAGGGTTCAGTGCATCGTTGAACTTGTAATAGTATTTTGTGTGGACTTCGTTCGGACATATTGTGCACCATAATTCGTTGTAGGAGATTGGCATGTTCTTAATTCATTTGTGTAATTCCGCAAGTTTTATTCTAGTCGTTTTTCAACAACTGATGAAGTCTAAATTCCTTCATCATCCATTTCTATTCGTTGTTCTTTTTTCATTATTTCTTCACATGTCAAGAGATCATACATATGTAGTGGTACTCAATTTTTTTGTATTAGGCCTACTACGTACCATTGTACCTGTATTTTCTCATCGATTGCATAGGGAATTTGTTTCAAAAAATCTTTAAACTTTTTATCGTACTCCCAGACAATTTCGCCTATGTTCCGCTTGATTTATTTCAGTTTTTGAGACGTCAGGTGACTGATATATTGCATCTTAAAGAATTTTAGGAAATGTTGTTTTATTTCTGACTTCAAGTGTTGTTAGTTATCTATGTATTTCATAAACCAGGTAAGGGATGAAGCTCGAAGTGCATCACCAAATTGTGCCATCTGTTTATCTTCATCTATTATGTTGGCTTCATCCAAAAAAAAATTGCAAACAAACCAATGTCATTTGGGATCCTCATCTCCTTCATAAATTGGACTGTTGTTCAGCCCCATTGTCACTTTCTTATATTTTTTTCTGACTAGGACTATTGCGAGGAATTGTGTTGAAGTCAACTGGGAAGTCAAGATGTTTATTTGAGTCGAATTTGGGATATTTGAATCGACCGATATAATTTGTTGTCATTCTTTAGGAGGGATATATTTAATTTCTTACTGTACTTGTTATTTTCTTGTATTTGGGACATATTTATGACAAGATTTGTCTATATACTCAACGAATTATCCTCTACAGGGTCGTGTCAATTCGTTATCATTGTCTTTTGAATTTGAATCTTCCAATAATAGATTTGGTAGGGGCGTGGAGTCTGTGAGGTCTCTTACATGAAGTACTATATATTCTGGTCAATTTTATTGTGCTTCATTGAGCACCGTATCTCTTATCTTACCAACATTGTCTATTTGGAGCCACACCCTTAGTGAATGTGTATCCACATGAAGTCTTTGGAAAAATAAGTATGTAATATGTAGGCTAGGACTTCTTGTAGGAGAAATTTGAAATGAAGGTCCTGAATCATCAATCTTCATATCGACTTGGTCATCTTCTTACTAGACACCGCTGGCTTCCATGCTCAATTACAATCTTCTCCTCCTCTCAGGAACTGTTGAGATTCTCTCAATGGATTCTCTAGTGATTTGTCATTCTTGGATAGGTTTTCTGTGAGATTTTAAGGGATCCCTCTTGCTTTGAAACTCTTCTTTCCTCTTTTGTCTCTTGTCCCACTCTATTTTTTGTACATCTGTTGAAGGTTTGTGGGTCTGTGTTTGATGTTCATACTTTTCACTCGAATCAATTATCTTCCTCTCCACTTCTGACATTTTTCGACTTGGGTGTTCTTTGACTTTGAATTCAACTTTATACCATCTCACAAATCATCCACAGAAAATAAGGAAATCCTTTGAGTAATTGGGACTGATAAGAACAGGAGCTTATGTCAAGGCCTTCTTTATCTGCTCAAAGGAATTTCGAGATTCAGAGGTCCACCTCACTTCATTTTTCTTTCTCAACATGGTTGTTATAAGATTTACCACCTCAACAAAGTTAGAAACAAACCTCCTTAGAAAATTAATCTTACCAAGGAAAGACTGGACTTCTTTCTTGGATCTTGGGATTGCCAAGGCTTGGATTCCTTCAACTCTACTAGGATCAATTTTGACTCCTTCTACTGATACTATGTGGCCCAGTAACCTTCCCTCCTTCATGGTGAACATAGATTTTTTGGGATTCAATGAGAGGCCAAAACTCCTGCAGTTCAGAAAAACTTTCCTGAGATGACAACAGTGTTCTTTATCAGATTTGGAAAATACTGTTATGTCGTCCAGATAGATGACCACAAACTTATCCTTTTCCCCAATGAAAGCTATGTCCATGGTTCGTTGAAACGTTGCCCCTGCATTCATCAATCCAAAAGGCATTTTAGCATACATGAATGTGCCCCATGGAGTGGTAAATGCCTTCTTCTCCCTGTCCTTAGGAAGAACAAAGATGTTATTGTAGCCAGAGAATCCATCAATCATGGAAATCCTAGATGCTCCTATTTCCCTCTGCAATATATGTTCCATCTTTGGTAAGGGGTAATTGTCCTTTCATGAGATCCTGTTCAGGTTTCTAAAATATACACAAAGTCTAATTTCTCCATCCTTCTTCCTTACTGGGACCAAATTGGCCACCCACTTTGAATATCTCAATGGCACAATGATCTGGGCATGTAGCAGCTTCTTCACTTCTCTCTCCATGATAGGAAGCAACATAGGATTGATTTGTCTTAGCTTCTGCCTAAATGGATTTGCCTCCTTTTTCAACGGGATTTTATGCTCAATGACAGAAGTGTCATAAGTTTTGAGATCTTTATAGGTCCAGGCGAAAACATCAGCAAACTCCCTCAATAGTTTAGTGTATTCATCCCTATGTTCCTTTGTCAGACTCCTTGACAATCTGACAAACTTGGGTTCATTCTCAGTGCCAATGTTGCACTGAGTTGTATCAGCATCATCCTCTGAGATTTTCCCTTTCAATGCCACATCATTCCTATCAAAAAGTCTTTCCAAAGGAACCAATCCTCTTGGAATATGATTGTTGGGAAACTGCACAATGTCCCGCTCTGCAATCTTACTCAAAAAATTACCACCAGCAAGATTTTCTTCAGAAACAGAGTCTTGGTAAATATTCATCTTTGAAAATTCTTCAACAGTCTCCAAGAATCTTTTGATCTCAAGATCATCCTCAAACACCTTCCAATGTTTGACATTGTCAGGTATGGAGGGCTTATATTTTACTTCTACATCGTATCTGAATTTGGGTGGCAAGGGCACTTTAAAGTTGCTTGCTGATGTAGCCAAGGAATGTGCCATTGTGTTCTTCCCTCTTGGGATGAAAGAAATGTTAAATGTTGAGAAAAAACTATCGATTAGGTCCCATACCTTATTTCTATAACTCATGAGTCGAGGATGCTTGGCCTGATAAGTGCTTCTGATCTGCTGGACTATCGATTCTGCATCCCTGAACGCTTCTACCTCCTGAATTCCCATTTCCTTTGAAGCTCTTAATCCTAGAAAAAAGGCTTCATATTCCGCCACATTGTTGGTTGTTTCAAATTCTAGTTTGTATGACAGAGATATGGTTTCCTGAGAAGGTGACACAAAAAATACTCCAGCACCAGTGCCTTCCCTGGAAGAGGCTCCATCAAAAAACATTTTCTAGATGGAGGTGATGGGGGGAGAAAATTCAT
The DNA here is from genome assembly GCA_009831015.1 of Picea engelmannii. Classification (NCBI taxonomy): domain Eukaryota; kingdom Viridiplantae; phylum Streptophyta; class Pinopsida; order Pinales; family Pinaceae; genus Picea; species Picea engelmannii. The sequence continues at coordinate 474,103 of ML777947.1, read as the reverse complement.
GAGAAGTAGTGGGCTGCTTTCTGAGTTTTAGGAGAGGTTCAAGAGCATTAGTGAGTTGCAATAGACTAGAACCTAAATCAGTATCAAGGGAAAATATAGGATGGTTGATAGGATTAGCTTCATCACTGATTATATAGACCAGTTGGGCTTCTCTGTATAGTCTCCTATGTTCTCCTCTGAACACAGGAATAGTAGCATAGGTTAGGTCCATCTGTAGAGTTCCCCCCAATCTTTTTATCCAAGATCTTGATAACAACATACCAAACTTGGGGGGGACATCGACCACTACAATGTCCATGACCACACTTTTCATGGGCCATTGAAACAAGGTTACAACCAGGTCTTTGATGACTCCTAGGCATTGAACTTTCCTAGAGTCAAAGGAATAGAGGTCATGATAGGCTCTGGTGACTTCTAGTCCTAATTCTTCCATGACAGTTTTGGGAATGAGGTTGTGAGAAGCCCTTGAATCCATCAAACAGTTGTGCAGTACCTTGTCATGTATGTTCAAGGATGTGTAGAAAGGAGGGGATGAATCATTCATGTCTTCTACCATAGGACCCAGAATGACTGAAGGATTTTCATCTTGCAAATTGATGGAGTCTGTGGGAAGGCATGAGGCTTTAGACTGTAAAATCTCGAAGAGGCATTTTTTGAACGCTTTATGTTTGATTAGTTCAGAGAGGGGCACATGGATTCTAATTTTTTGAATTTCATGCTCAAAGTTAAAAGAAGATGTAAGATTTGGGATTTCCCTTACTTCAGGAACATGATTCTGTACTATTGGAGAGAGGGGTTGGGCCTTCTTACCTTCATTATTGTATATTATCTCTTTGGCAGGTCTCTCTGTTCTAGTGATCTGGTCAGGAACATCAGGTGCTCCTATCTTTTTCTTGGATCTCAGGTTATACCTGCTTCGGCTGCTGCTAGCCTTGTCTCCCTTGCTAAGGTCATTTAGCTGACTGTCCATGAGATATTCCTCGTATGCTGCTTGAGTGAGATGAGGAAAAGGAGGAATTTCTCCGAAGCAGTGGATTTCAGGATCAAGCCCGTTTGTTTCCCCTTCTTCTTCATCAGCCACAAAATTATTTTGAAGAGGGGCCTGAATTTTCTAGTCTTCTCTATCTCTTCCTCTTTGGTCTCTCTGCATAGTCAGGGGAGAAATATTGTTTGGCCTCCTAAAGCTTCCTTTGTTTTTGGAATTTTGAGGATTTCTATATGCCTGCTTTCCCTCCACCTTCATTTTCTCCATCTCTGCAGACAGATACTTCATTATCTTGGTCAATTCATCCACTTGTGGGTGAGGCACAAAGGTGCCAGAAGTTGAGGCTTTGGATATTCCCTTTCTCCTGTCTGCATCAGTCTTATCCCTCAGTCTATCAATTGCCAATACATTAGATTCCACCTCTATGGTTGCATCTTGCATTTGAGCTAGGGAAGTATCTCTTCTTTCTCTCAATAGAAGACAGAAGTCAAGGTCGAATGCACTAGCATAAAAAAAAATTGCAGAGGCCTCTGTGGGATTTATCTCAGCGGGGATCTTATTATACATCTTATTGAATATTTTGGAGAAGTCTGAGATAGACTCTCCTTCCATTTTCTTCAAAGACCTAAACTCTGTCATGTAATACATGAAATCCTTCTTATCTCCCCACTGCCTCAGGAAAGCACTATCTAGAGCTTCAATCCTAGCAATAGATCTGGGGGCCAATCTCCTAAACCACTTCCTCACCTCGCTGTCCAGGCTCTGGACGAAGACTCTCATCCAGACATCTTAATTTTCAATATGCAGGTTGTCTGCATAACTGTAGAAAGCAGCCGGGTGCTCTTCTGTAGTTGTGTCCTCTTCCCCAATGAACTTGGGCATATATTTCAAGTAATCTCCAGCAGGGAGAGGATTCACAGGTTGAGGTAGGATTAAGGGAGCATATCTGGCAGCTACTATGGAATCCATTCTATTTAGAGGGGGATTAGCACCAGCCATAGGAACAATAGATGTGGGAGAACTAGGAGGAGATGAGGTTTGAAGCAGAAAGACAGGAGCTGAGCTTAAGGAATGGGAGGGGAACTGCAGCAAATCTGGAGAGCAGGATTGCAGGCTTAAAGGCACAGAAATTTCCCTTCCCTCAACAACAGTAATAACAAGAGGAGGGGTAGTAAAACCCAGGGTAGGAGAATGTTTGAAGGCACTGGGTCTAAACCAGGGTACCACCTCGGGGGAGAGGGGAGTGACAAGAGTTTCTCCTACTAATTTGAGACCAGGAGGAGAAAATCCAGTAGGAACACTCCCAAAATTTAGACTACGAGAAACTCTGACAGAAGGTAATAAAACAGGACGAAATGAAGGGGTTGGAGTTTCTACAAAATCTTGAAAATCACTAGAAATACCTGTTTTAGCAGTAGAAGTATTGCCTTCAAAGGACTTTCCCTTTCTGATGATCTTCTCTGGGTCAGCTTCAGGTGGCACTAACAACAGATGAGGAGTAGACCTTGTGTGTCTGCCTCTAGAAGCCATGGATGAAACAATGGAGTCACTTATGGATCGGAACCAGTGGGGTCACCCAGCGGAGTCGCGTCAGTGGATTCGCCAGGTGCATAGTAGAAATATTGATAGTTTTGATATCTGATACACCTTCAGAATCAGTTAATCATTGTCATTCAATCCCAGGGAAAATATTCAACTTCATCCCCGGCAACGACGCCAGAAATGTTAGCGTTAGAAGTCACTCCTGGATTGTGACAGGAGCAGAGTCCAATGCCCATTAGTTTATGTCACGAATAAATTTAATGGGTGATAAAATGGATGGAGACCCAGAAAGGTATCACTCTAACTCAGGGACCAGGCCTAGTATGTAAAGAACAAAGGAGGTCTTGATCTAACTTACGTCAGTGAGCTGATTGTAAAATGAGTAGGTGGAAGACTTGGTGAGATGAGTGAGAAAGACTGCCTTGGGCATCAGGCCTTTCAACAACTTGGGGAAGAAAATCTCAGAATATAAGATCCTCTTGGTTCTAAGTTTTGGGGAACTGAAGGGTGATTTGACTGGATCCTCCAATTCCAAATCATTCAGTGTTGAGAAAACATAAGAACTGATTAGAGACAATGCAACTATTACAGTGATCCAACCTACATCATCTTATAACAACGCAACTCGACTAGATCCTCCAATTCCGAGCTGTTCTAACACAGTGTAAACAAAGAGATGGAAAGAAGCTGACATTCATAAGGCAAGAAGTCTCAAGTGCCAATACATAACCAGAGCAACTAGTGCTTCGTTAAAACTTTACAATCAAGAGCCTATCTCAACCATCGATAGATTACAAAATGGTGAAAACGCCTACATATACTCAAAACAAAACAACAACAGCGAAAATGAGACACTGCATTAAAAACATTGCGTCTGCATGTCTTCTGGAAGTCTGCGCATGCAGAATCTGGACGATCGTCCACTTATGATAGACGCAATCAGACTCCTAACTATCCTGCAGATGAATTGACATGCTTTTAATCCTTTATCGGACTTTCCATTTATGGCGGAGACGATGTCTAACCACCTCCAACAACTTCAATAACTGCTTCCTTGGGATCAAGAACAATCCGGGTCAACTCTGCCCTCTGGGACGTGGAGGTATTCTCATGGTGCCACCTAGATCAGCTAAATGATCTAATGGATAGGTCGTGGAGGATCTGGCGTGCTTGACGTGGAACAGAGAAAGGGAGTGATCACGGAAACAACAGGGGTGAGACACATGGCAAGAAGAAGGGGCAAAGGTGACGGGATATAATGGTAATGGGGGACACATTATTTATGGGAGGCTGACATGGAAGGGAGCGGGACAGATGTCGGAGGATGAGGAGGGGCCAAAGGGAACGGGCCTTGTCATGCGGTCAAGTGGAGAACAGATGGCAGGGGAGGAAACGGTAGAGAAGACAACACGACAAGAAGGGGGCCCCACATCGATACCACACAATTCTGGACCCCCCCCCTTATTAAAGGCAGAATGGCAGAGGGGGTCCGGAATCACTTGAGTGTCGTCGATCTAGGTGACTCAATCTCGACCATTTGAGAGATGTACGCCCAATTCCAGACCCCCCCCCGCCCCGTTAAAGGCAGAATGGTGAGGGGGCTTCGGAATAAAACCTCAGCCGCAGATTTGGGCGGGTAGATCTTGGCCATCCGAAATTGCCTTCTTATTAAAATGACGCGCCCACCCTCCAAACTTTGGAAAAATGGGTTTTCCGAATCTCTTTCTTTTCCCAAGGGGACGCTTCTTTCAGGAGAGCACCCCCTACATGATTATGTGCTAACACAGTCCTTTGTCACATTTATTATTTATATGATCATTTATATGTTGTAAACCATTGATCCTACACACACATTAGCAGGGTTTCCTAGACTATCCAAGTCAGGAACATTACAGTGGTATCATAGCTGGTTTTCCTGCTAGCCTAAGGTGAAAATCAGATAAGGATCTAGATACATCATTACCAGTGAGTGGATTGACAGGAGCACAGATGGAGCCTACACCCATTAGATGCAAGGAGCATTTCTATAGTTGTTGTTAAGCCCTAATATTGGCTCATTACCCCTTAATTGGGGCATATTACATTAGTAAAGTTATTTTATTTATTTCGGATTCATTCCATTAGTTGTAATTATACCTCCTAGTCTCCTATATATACCAAGGAGACATTTTCATTTGGAATCATCTTGTACTTGAACATTTATGTGGGGTAAAAGGAGGTTGCCCCCTTGAAGAGGCTTATTATCTTAAATTCTCTCCTTTTCAAGGCGTTGAGTACTTATTCTGAGGTTTTTCTATGCTATATTGATATTTGGTTCTTAACATATGGTATCAGAGCTCAAGGTCTTGGGGTTTAGCTACTACATCTGAGACACCGTGGAATTTTCTCTATAAATTTTTTCTACAATGATTCAGAAGGAACGGCTTGGAGGATATTTAATATACGGATCAAGGTACTTTGTGTTACAATTTCAGATCTTGAGGCCTTATACTTTTGGAGACATAGCCTTTGTAAGATAGGGTTCTAGAATCATCCTGAATTGAGTCATTGCGGAATTTTCGCTATAAAATATTTTATGTAACACTTAAGACCCTGAACTCTGAAGGATATTCTCAGAAATTAGCAAGGTATATGTGGTAGAAATTTCATCTTCTAGGTCATATTAAATTTGTAGATACACCCCGTGGAAGATAGGGTATCTAACTAGTCCTATTGACTAGTCTCAAGCAGGTGTTCCGGGTAAAACAATCATAAATTATTTCTAGAGTATCCAAATTGGGTGAGACTAGTTTCATTGGATAGTTGACAGCCCATAGTAGTTCTGGTACAAGTTTCATAATTTATATCAATTATTTTGTGTGGGGCACACTATACAAGTGAGATCTCCTGGAAAGGCCAAAAATCAGCAAGTTGAGGGGAAGTTACCATAAATTCCACTTGGCACATCCAATTTTTATCAGACCTGTGGAATTGAAGAGAATAAATATCAGAGAACTACAAAAAATAAAATTTCATACTCAGAAGGGCCGAAATTTTGGAGATACAATAAAAGGAAGATTGTCTAGTAGAACCACCTCAAAATCAAGGTTTAAAGTGATACTTGGCCAACATACCACCAAAAAAGGGAACTTCTACACCAAATAAGACTCTAGACAATCCTACTTGTACTCTTGATGAAGGTGAAGAAATGCATAGGGATATAAATGATTTACAAAATAAGACAATAACCAAAGATGAACTACAAGAGATGATGGATTCAATGGAATCTAAGTTGGATACTAAGATGGATGGTTTAAAAGGGGAGATCATGGAAGGATTGAAAAATTTCCTAATAGAGAGGACACCTGAAAGTGAAAATGT
>ML777947.1:445890-465701 GCA_009831015.1 Picea engelmannii | reverse complement strand
GTCAGCGTTGGGAGGAGGCTTCCATGGATTTCATCACAGGGTTACCGAAGTCTGAAGGAAAGAGTGTCATCATGGTGATTGTTGATAGACTGACCAAGTACGCACACTTTTGTGCACTCTCTCATCCCTTCAAAGCTAGTACAATTTCCACTGCATTCATGGAGACAGTTCAAAAGATACATGGAAGCCCAAATATTATTGTAAGTGACAGAGATCCCATCTTCACTGGACATTTTTGGACAGAATTATTTTATTGTTTGGGTACTCAATTGGCTCATAGATCATCCTATCATCCTCAATCTGATGGAAAAACCAAGATAGTGAACAAATGTCTGGAAGGATACCTTCGTTGCTTTTTCTCTAATAAACAAACATAATGGTTCAAATGGTTACCCTTGGAAAAATGGTGGTATAACACTTCCTTTCATACTGCAACAAAAATGACACCTTTTATGGGACTCTATGGATATCACCCTCCTTCCATCACTTCTTCTCTAAAATAAAAATCTAAGGTTCAAGCAGTGGAAGATCACATCGAGCATCAACAAGAAGTTCTCCAAATCTTAAAGGACAACCTGACCATGGCACAAAATTGCATGAAACAACAAGAAGATCAACATCGTAGTGAAAGAAGTTTTGAAGTAGGGGATTGGGTGTTTTTAATACTACAACCATACAAACAGATGTCCCTCAAGCAAGCCAAGAAGGATAATAAATTATCACCAAAGTAATATGGCCCTTATAAGGTGTTGCAAAAGATTGGTACTATGGCATACAAATTGGAGTTTCCTGCATCTTCACGAGTACACCTAGTTTTCCATGTTTCATGCTTAAAGAAGGTTATAGGTGACAATATCCCAGTTCAAACTATATTGCTAGAACTTGATGAGGAAGGAAAAATCATATTGGAGCCTGAAGCCATCACTGACACAAGAATTTTCCAGCTGAGGAATAGATCCATTTCAGAGTATCTCATTAAATGGAGGAAACTACCGGCTAAAGATTCCACTTGGGAAGATGAGTCTTTTATAAAGAAGCATCCAGAGTTACTCAAGCGTTGTGAACAACACTTGTCTCAAGGGGAGGGGCATGTTAATCCCTAATATTGTCTCACTACCCCTTAATTGGGGCATATTACATTAGTGATGTTATTTTATTTATGTTGGCTTTATTCCATTAGTTGTAATTATACCTCCTAGTCTCCTATATATACCAAGGAGACATTTTCATTTGGAGTCATCTTTTACTTGAACATTTATGTGGGGTAAAAGTAGGTTACCCCCTCGAAGAGGCTTATTATCTGAAATTCTCTCTTTTTCAAGGCGTTGAGTACTTATTCTGAGGTTTTTCTATGCTATATTGATATTTGGTTCTTAACAGTTGCAAAGTGCCTTGGAAGCCAAATCACAGATGTAGGGGTAAAGGGAAGGTGCACATTGTTGAGTTGCACTATGACAGCGAGGATGAGGAGATGCATGTGAATGAAACCATAGATGCCTATTTGGAGCAATCCGATAAGGCTAGTGACTCTTGCGCATCTGAGGGACAATTGTATGGACAAGATGATAGCGCATATCCTTCATCTTCCCCATTAGGTAATGTTGAGGATTCAACACTTCAGCATAGTGGTGACACATGTGAGGATTCATATGTGTTGGCACTTAGACATGATGAGATTAGGAGGTTGGATGACCTACCGATGGGTGTAGACATGGCTTCTAGGAAGTCATGTATGGATAATGATGAGCTTCCTATGATGAGTGAGCCAAATTTTTCATCTTTTCAGTCACCTATGCTAGCCACGACACATGAGGATATCAATAGCATTCCTGATATGGTAGAGGAGCCTTGTGTGGGGATTGTACACAAGGAACATATGGATCTGCAGACCCAGGAGGAGAGGTATGGCTTAGAGATAGTTGACCTTACACATACCTATCAGTATGAGAATATTGAATCAACACTCTCGGAGATTCCATTGATGGTCGACCAGGTTGTGGAGACCGGCAACTTGTTGGGACACTTACTCCCATGATCGATCTACAGTGATGAGGATGCACTCCTTATTGGTCAAAATGACCATAGCACGTGTCTAGACACATCTGTATGGGATCCAGGCGCAGATGATATTAGTAGGGTGAGTGCACAAGAGGATACAACTTCCCATACAGGATATGGTGTGATTCAGATAGGGGTCGCAGTTGGTGATGGTGTGCAGTGGCATACATGAGGACTTAGTAGCATAGGGGACAATGGGAAATTCAATGCCTTATATTTTGAGGAGTGTGTTGTTGGAGATTCCATTGTTGACACTAGCAATGAGAGGCATGAGGTAGCACCTCAACGGGATTATGACCATGAGTCATGACACTTGGTAGGATAGTTGAGAGTCAATGAGGACATGATCATGCCAACCACTAGATGCATTGATGATACACATGCATTAGTGGCAGGTTATTGTTGGAGGGCCTCGATGGCACAAGATAGTTCATATGGGGGACTTGTCATTGATGACTTCCATACACTCAAGGAGAGAGTGATTATGATGAGGGTTGACTACTAGAAATTGTTGAGGGATATGGATTACCTATTGGAGGTTGGTGAGATGTATCACAGGGCACTGAGGGAGCAAGAGGATGTTGGTGGTTTAGTAGTGGAGAACCAGTTGAGGGAGGAGCATGAGGAGTACCCAGGATCACTGATGAGTATGGAGAGATATGATTCAGAGATGCATGAGGATATCCATAGGTCACAGGGACCACCCTTCATGAGGGGTGTTGAGACTGTTGGGCACACACGTACACATAGGGATTCTAGAGCTAGGGCCAGTTCTGAGGACACTTCCAATTATGTTCCAGGATTGGTTGACCTTCATGTAGTACACCCAGGATCCATGATGTTGTAGGTGTATACAGGAGATCATATGAGTATGCAGGAGAAGACAGTGATGAGTGGTAGTTCACAGAGACATACAAAGGTGTATAGTGGGAATCAGGGGGATGCACTAGATGGCAGGGAGGAGATGTACTCAGTAGAGCATGGAGATTCCTCTCCCTTGTAGTAGTATATAGATATGGGAGATCACCTTCATCATAGCAGTAGTTGCGTGAGTGATGATCGATGGAGAATGATTGACCCACAATTGGTAGAGATACCTATTGTTGTATCTGATGGTTGGTGTTCAATGATGAGTACAGGTGATTATTTACCATGGGTGCCGATGGATGAGCTTTTGGTTAAGACCTTTGGATTGACCAAAGTATATGTTACTTTCTAGTCCTACAGTTGGTTGCAGATATTTATGATATCCTGTCCCGATACTTTCATCATTGACAACAACATAGGGGGAGCTAGACAGTGGCAGGGGACATGAAGAGTTGGTAGGCCAAGACCACTTGACAAGAGTGTCTTGATTGCATTCATCAGGATAGGGGTGGATCATCAAGGGCAGATAGTTGAGGCCATGGGCGTGATGGGGAGTATCCTAGGCCATGGGACAGAGGATATCTCAGAGGTTTCTACATATTCAAACTCTCATTGGGATGAGGGTGGAGTGCTTTCGACAGTTACCAGTAGGGCACACCAGAAGTTAGTGGGGATTGGAAGTGATGAACTTCCAAATTTGACATGGGATCCGGGAGTCCATTTGGTCTATAGTTTGTTTCTTCTTATGAGGATCCAGGAGTGGAGGGTCCAATATGGATACTTTGAGAATACATTCATGATCAGAGTAGAGAAACATTGACATGATGGTCCCTGTCAGAGACTAGCATGGGACCCTGGGATTACAGGACCAGGCATTTCATTGATTGATGGAGCAGAGCAGATGTTTGCATGGGGGAGTCACTTTGATTTTCCATTGGGTTTCAGTATTGGGGAGAGAACATCACTGACTGGTGATTCGTTGGGGTCTTGTAGTACCTCACTATGGCAACAACATGTTCAGTCGGTGGGGGTCATGTTGATTTTGGTATGGTTTGGTAGGATAGACCCATTTAGGATTGAGGCCATGTGTTATTTGCACGAGACTCATGGTGTTGATATGTTACAGAACTATACTCCATAGGGCATTGTAGTTGACATTTCGAAATGGGATCCAAGGATTGGAGTGCTTGGTAGTTCAACGTTTGATGGAGTTGAGTTTCGAGTAGAGTGGTTACTCAGGGAGTTGACTGAGATTCCTTGGCCATTGATCATTCTACTCATCAAGAGCATGGGGGTATCATGTGTGGTGAGAAATTGGAGATACTACATCTTGAGGGGAGTCTACCTTGCGTCACACAGGTGGATATGGGACCCTGATATCATATGTAGTTGGATTCAATTATTGCTTGACGACAAGCAATATTCCGGCAGGGAGGACTGTAATGTCCCCATTTTGGGACATTATAACTTTACATAGTGTTATGCCTACTAGAGTAGCCAGATAGGGGTGACAGAGAGTTCAGGAGATATTGAGGGGTTTTATTGGGCCCGACTTTCATCGTTCATCATCAGGATCCATTCCACACAACTTGGTTTTGGTTTCGTTGCATTCCGACACTTTCGTAATTTTGAGTTATTATGGGTCAACAATAAAATAGTCAGCTACCTAATTCATCATTATGCAGATTATGACTTGTCATTGAGGAGAAGAGGCGCATCTCAGGAGAGATAGTTCAGTGGATTCCAAAAGGAAGACACCAGTGGCTGATTTCGGTGTTGAGAGACACACCCTAGTCACCGGGAAGATCATTCAAGTCTTCCATCATTCTTCATCAACAGTTACACAGTGTTCAACAACAAGGGCGCATTCATCCAGAGTGAAGGTGCAACTTCTGAGAGGGTTTTTAGTCGACTTATCCCATCCAGGGAGAATTCCGAGATTTCCCTCTAACCCATTTGAGAGGAGGGAAAGGCACATATTTTCCCTGGTTCCTCATCATATTCCAATGGAGGAATCAACTAGGATGCATTTTCCAGACTTGGATGTGTGACACTTTTGGAAGGCACATTTGGGGTTCCAGAGCGAGCATCAGACCAGATTCAAGGAATCCCTTCCGACCCATTTCCTAGTAGACCAAGGTGGTCGTTTTGAGACATATCTTGTCTAATTCCAATGGTGGAAACACTAGGATGCATTTTTCTAGAAGAAGAGGGGCGCATTCCCCCAGGGGTATCCATTTGGGGTCTAGATTCATCAGCAGAGGGGTCCGATAGATACCAGTACTAAGGAATAGAGTAGGGCACATCATTTGGGATAGTTTCCAGGCCATTCTGAGAAGTATAGCTCCTAGGTAAAACTTTCCAAACTTCCAGCAGTTACCATCAGAGTTGCCATAGTCCCAACACATCCATTGATTTTGCAGTGCTCCCATATTCCAAGTATTATCTTTTAGTTTCTTATTTGTATTCCGGCTAAGATCCTTTGTCTGTTGATCTAGTCGAGTATTGTTAGTTTATTCAGTCGCATTCGACCATTTTGTAATCCACGGAGATATCATAATACAAACTTTGCAGTCCTTTGTCACATTTATTATTTGTATGATCATTTATATGTTGTAAATAATTGATCCTACACACACATTAGCAGTGTTTCCTAGACTAGCCAAGTCAGGAACATTACAGTAAGATAGTCTCTGATTCTTTCTAGGGTTCTATCATATCCTTAGTTTCTTGGCCTTTCTCATCATTTTCTTGTTCCATATTCATCTTTTCAACTTTATCAATCATTATAGGACAATACAAAACTTCATGGTCCATAGCTTTACAACAAAGTCAACTAGGTCTTCTACCAGGGCATTCCTTAAGAAGATGTCTGGGTATTCTGCAACTGTAACAAAGGGTTAATCCTCTCTTTCTCTTAAATGATCCCCAACCTTTCCTGTACTGCACACTAGGATCACAGTAACTAACCTGCAAAAAAATCTTTCTAGGATCCTGCATCCATTTGTTAGTTCAAACATTCTTTCTATGCATAGGGATAATATAACTTTCATTATTATCAAATCTATTTATATCAAATCTTCTTTCTTCTAATTGTGCTCTAGTTTTCAGATTAGGAAAAAAATTATCAAACATACCTAGATCCATTCTTTCGAAACAAAAATTTTCACTTATCTTACCTTTCTCAGAGAACAAAGCTTCAATATCTTACCTCTTTTCTTCAGATCGGACTTCTCTTCTCATCACAGAGTTTCACAAGTCAAGTAGAATACTGTGCACTAAAGTAACAGATCTACACACAAAGATTTATTTTCTTCAGTTCCCAGTAATCACAGTTTCAGGTCTCGACAATGGAACCATTTGTTGGAAAAGGGGAAGACCCAGGGTTCAACGCTTCAACAATGCACCAACAAAACCCTAACTATCGGCCCTTTTGGAAACACCTGCGAAGCAGATGAAGTCTCACCCGAGGTAGAGGTAGGGGTGGTTGCAGAAATCAAGTGTCTACAACCTAGCTGGGACACAGATCTATGATCACACCACTCTAACAAAGAACTTAGTAGTTAACATTCATCATTATTTAACCTTTATTCACATCGCATATCCAAACCCTAATTACAGAGCAGCGCAGTATTCAACTAGATCTAACACATCTAAGCACTTAGCATATGGAAAGAGATTAGATCTAGCATTCATTCACATTATTAAGCACTAAGCTAGTATACCAAATGCATCATACATAAAGATATCAGTACTAAGCATAAATCACATCACTAACATACAACATAATGCAAAAATCAACCATAACACAGGATATACGTGGTTCACCCTAGTGTGGGGCTACGTCCACCAACTCGTCGTCTTCTTTATTATCTTTTTTCAATATCCTTACATGCACAAATAATCAGAACCCACTCCGCATAGGATAGGAGATCTGTGTGCACTTCGCCAGATCCTCCTTCCCTGAGCTAGGTTTAATCACAAAGCCTTCTTACCGTCTATACACAAGCTTCTTACAATCACTTGCACTTAGCTCTGCAAGTTATTAACAGATAGCATGCACAAATAGTCATACTTAGCACATTGGCCTCTTCCTACATTGCCTAGATGTCTATTTATACATTACAAAATGGGCCCAAACATGGGTAAACCTATGGGCTGACATCCCATACCCATTACATAAACCCTAATCCCAAAAATTGCCCTAAAAAGGGGTCGAGATCCCGCAATCTCTGCTTCGACTTGCGCTCCACCTTCGACCATCCTATTGAAGTCCCAAAAGAGGTCAAACATGACCAAGGATCTCCAAAACTTGGTCAAGGGCCAAAAAATATGATGAATGGCTAATCACCAAGAATCAATAATTGTAGAGGTTGCTAGTCACGTAGATGTAAGTCAAATTGGCTACAAGTTTGTTCTTGTGTAAAGAAAGAAGGTATGATGTTGATTGTGTCTTAGGTGTGGACCAAGGTTAGACATGTGACCTTTTATTCTAAATGAATAAGACAACAAGAAATTTGAATGCTCAAGGAATGTGGGATTTCCCGATTTGGGTTTCCATAGTAAAATATATGTGTAATGTGTTCTTGTTTTGTCATTTAATTTCTTGATTAAATCTTTCTGCCTCTCTTTTTATAGGTTTAGCGTGGAAGTGTTCCTCATTTCCTAACATGTGGTATCATAGATTGGTTTAATAACCTTGTATCTGAGCTAAACTCTAGGTTCAGTAAGATTCGTAAGTTAGAAATCTTTAAAGAATTATGTTAAAGAATGGAAAGCAACTCAAGAATAGAGATCAAAAAATTCAATGGCCAAAATTTTTAGCTTTGGAAGCTTAACATTGAATATCTCCTTATAGATCAAGAAAAATGGACAACAGTTTGTCTAGGTACCATGCCGATAGGTATGTCGATGGAAGAATGGGATAAACTCGAGAGAAGAGCAAGGAGTATGATTTGACTCTATCTTGCAGATTCGGTACTGTTGAATTTATCAGGTGAAGATTCAGCCAAGAAACTGTGGGACATGTTGGGGAGCTTGTACCAGTCAAAATCCCTAGTAAATAAGTTGTTTCTTAGAAATAAATTGTAACTTATGAGAATGAGTGAGGGAAGTTCAGTGACTGAGCATTTAAATGTGTTTAGTACCATTATAATCCATTTATCTTATATGGATATTAAAATCACTGAGGAGGAGAAATGTATTAGCCTATTATGTTCTTTTAAAGAATCCTAGGATAGCTTAATCATGGCTATAGGGAGTAATACAACCACATTAGTTCTAGAAGACGTGGTTGCATCTCTACTATTAGAAGAAATGAGAAGGAATAACATGGAAGGATCGACCAAAGATTCTTTAGTGGTGAGAGGTTGATGAGTTGACAAAGATAAAGGAAAATTATCCAGTAGAAATTATAAGTCGAAGGGTAGATCTAAATCCCCTATTCATTCAATAAGAAGATGTTGGAAATGTGGTAAAGTTGGGCATTACAAAAGGGACTGCAAGTTGAAGGAAATGGAAGTCAGTATAGGATCCGATGAGAACCATTTGAATGAGAGAAAAACGAATCCAGATAAGGGAGGTGATGTGTACCTAGCATCGACCAGTACACAGTCAGATCAAGATGTTTGGTTGATCAAGTCAGGAGCATCCTATCATATGACACCACATAGAGAATGATTCTATGAATATGAATAATATGAAGGAGGAGATGTGTTCTTGGGGGACGACTTGAAAACCAAAATTGTCCGACGAGGAAGAGTTCGACTGATACTGTAGGATGGGAGGAGTAGAACCCTTCCAGGTGTGCTACACATTTCAATTTTTGGAAGAAAACTAATATATGTCAACAAGATGAGCGATGCAGGGGTGCACACTCTTTTTCATAAGGATTCGTGCAATATGGTTAGAGGCGTGATGGTCTTAATGAAAGGAGTTTGGATTGGAACCCTATACAGGTTACTAGGGAGTGTCAACTTGACTAGATGAAACAACATCATTGTTCCTAAACTCGACTCGAATTTGACTCGACTCAACTCGACTCGGGATGATTCAATTCAAACTGAATCGACAAGTCATCATAAATTTGACCCGACCAAGCTATGGCATGAGAGGATGGGACACATAGGACAAAAAGGACTTCGATCTATGCATAAAAAGGTATGGTCAAGGACTTTCTTGCATGTAATTTAGAATTCGACTTTTGTGAACATTGTATATATGGAAAACAAAGTCGGTTTAGGTTCCCATCTAAATCAACAAGAGAAAATGGTATTCTAGAGTTGGTTCATAGTGATGTGTTTGGCCCTGTTTCGGTTCCTTCACTTGGTGGATACTTGTATTATGTCTCCTTCAAAGATTATTTCTCCAATAAGACGTGGATATATTTCCTGAGGAAGAAATTAGAGGTTTTTGATAAATTCTAAGAGTTTAAATCTCTTTTAGAAAACGAAACAGATAAGAAGATTAAGGTGTTGAGAACTGACAATGGTGGTGAATTATGTGGAAAATAATTTGATCAGTTCTCAAAGCAGTGTGGCATAGCAGGCCAAAATAACACACCATATACCCCACAACAAAATGGAGTTGCTTAGAGAATGAATAGAACATTAATGGACAAGGCAAGGAGCATGCTTAGTGGTGTTGGGCTTGCACAAGAATTTTGGACAGAGGCAGTCGAAAGTGAAAAATAGCCATTGAATATGTCTCCTTCATCGGTGCTATTCGACATGACTCTAAATGAGGTATGGTCGGGTAAGAATATTTCAGTTTCACATATCAAAGTATTTGGTTGTGATGCATTTGTGCATTTTCCCAAGGAAAAGAGGAGCAAGATGGACAAGAAGGAAGTCAAGTGTATTTTCATTGGATACAAAGAATGAATGAAAGGATATAAGATATGGGATCCTACATCAAGGAAAATAGTGTACAGTCAACATGTGGTCTTCAGAGAAGTCAGAAGTAATTCTGAGCCTGAATAAATTCTTCATACCGAGAATAATCTAGAGAAGGTTCATTTTGAACTGAGGAGTGAAGAAGATGATTCAGATGAGTTAAATGAATCAAAAGGAGAGGTGGAACAATTGACCTAGGTTGTAAGGAAGTCAAAAAAAATAAGAAAACTAGTCGAAAGGTATAGTCCGCCTGACTTTCGTTCCACATTTTTGTTAACTTCCACCGATGATGAGCCCAAGTCTGTCGGGGAGGCAACCGACTCAGTAGAGGGAAAACTATGGAAGGACGCTATGGTCGAAGAGATGGATTTCTTACAAATAAATGAGACACGGGACTTAGTCAAATTACCTACTTTAAGAAAACTTATCGGTAGCAAATGGGTATTCAAGAAGAAGATGAACTCAACAGGTCAAGTTGAGAAATTCAAAGCTCGACTAGTAGCGAAAGGATATTCCCAAGTCAAAAGAGTCAACTTTGGTGGGATTTTCTCCCCTGTTGCAAAATTAACTTCCATTAGAGTACTAATGTCTCTAGATGCAATATTTGATGTAGAGATAGAATAAATGTATGTGAAGACAATGTTCCTACAAGGGACCTGGAAGAGGAAATCTACATGAAATATATTGAAGGATTTCTAGTAAAGGGAAAGAAATATTTGGTGTGAAAACTGAAAAGATCCCTTTATGGTCTAAAGAAATCACCAAGGATGTGGTACCAAAATTTCGGCACATACATCCTTAGTTTGGGGTTTGTGAGAAGCAAATCTTATCACTGCATATATTTGAAAGAAGAAGGTGGGTGTTTCATATATGTAGCATCGTATGTTGACGACATGTTGTTGATTGGAAACAACATTAATGCAATAAAGGAGGTGAAGAATCATCTATCCTACAAGTTTGACATGAAGGATCTCGGTGCAAAAAAATCCATTATGGGAATGGAGATCAAGAGAGATTGATCTACTAGAAAGCTATGGTTGAACCAGATGAAGAATATTGAAATAATATTGAAATGTTTCAACATGCAGGATTGCAAATCTGTGAAGGTGCCAGTTCCCGTGGGAGAAAGACTAACTGTTGAAAAGTGTCCAAGGACACGGGAGGAAATAGAGGACATGGCATGTGTTCCCTATGAAAGTGATGTTCGTAGTCTAATGTATGTGATGGTGTTCACTCGACCAGACATTTCCCATGCAGTGGGAGTGTTGAGTAGATACATGTCGACACATGGGAAGGATTAGTACTAGATAGATTTCAAAAGAGTATTCAGGTATTTGTGTGGCACAAAATATTATGCTATATGATACTAAGGAAAACCTGGAGGTGATAGTGAATTAAAAGTACATGGATTTGTTGACGTTGACTGGGCTAGAGATATAGATCAACGAAGGTCGACCAATGGATATGTGTTCAAAATGTTTGGTGGAGCAATCATTTGGATGAGTAAGAGACAGGAAGTCGTATCCATGTCAAAAACAAAAATTGAATACATGGAAACCACTCGTGGAAGCAAAGAAGAAATATGGATGCAAAGGCTATGTTCAGGAATCGGGTTTGAGTAGAGAGTTATGAAGATAAGTTGTGACATTCAAAGCAAAATATTTCTGGAAAAAACCCAACTTATCATTCTAATACTAAGGACATTGATGTACAATACCATTTCATGACATACATTGTGGAAAGAAACAAGGTGTTGTTGTAGAAAGTAGACATGTTGGAAACAATAGAAGAATATTTGACCAAGTTTGTGAGTGTTGTGAAGTTCTCTTGGTGCAAAGAGGCAATGAGAATTTCTACCCTGGGTTTGTGATTGAGAGTTCATAGGTCTCTCGGTTTCAGTAAAGAAAACAACAAGTGGGAGAATATTGGGTTGTTATATTCTTTGTAGTGAAAGTCTAGTTGAGGTGGATTGAATGATAGTCGAAGTCGAAGGTTGAGGTGGTTCGACCGAGTAAAGACAAAGTAAAAGGAATCAACAACAAGTTGAAGGTTGAGTGGTTTGACTGGGAAAATTCCAAGTCGAAGAGGTCAACAGACAAGAGGTCAACAGGCGGGCGTGTGGAAACTGATTGAATATTGAATGAAGGTCGATTGGTAATCCAACTTGGTAGTCGACTATAACAAAATCTCGAGATTTGTGAGATTTGTAGCCAATGATCTGCGTGGATCTGTAACCATTTTTGGGATCCTTTTCTTTAGGGTTTTGCCTACTGTAAATCCTATAAAGAAGGCATGTTGTAATAATATAAAGGATAATAAAATATGATGAATGGATAATAGCCAAGAATCAATAATCGTAAAGGTTGTTGGTCATGTAGATGTAAGTTGAATTGGATATAGGGTTGTTCTTTTGTAAACAAAGAAGGTATGATGTCAATTGTGTCTTAGGTGTGGACCAAGGTTAGACATGTAACCTTTCATTCCGAATGAATAAGACAACAAGAGAGATGAACGCTCAATGAATGCTGGTTTTCTTGGTTTGGGTTTCCAGGGTAAAATCTATGTGTATTGTGTGTTTGTTTTGTCATTTACTTTCTTGATTAAATATTTCTTCCTCTCTTCTACTAGGTTTACCGTGGAAGTGCTCATCATTTCTTAACAATTATTATACATTAAGTACCTAATCATAGTTGTGCTCTCAATGGGTGGAAGACTCACTTCGATGAGGAGGATATGATATAGTGTATTTCCCTTAATTTTGAGATTATAAGTTATAAAATTATTGATCTGCTCTATCTTTCTTTAGGATTCTCAAGAAATATTGCATCCCCAAAATTCACATCCATATAAGATACTAGGAGTGACAAGAGTCTCAAAAGGATATTTTTCTTATACCATAGCCATAGGTCTGCTAATTTAAAATTATTTTTAAGCCCATAATAAGCTTTCCACCCTCCATTTATCCTTTTCTCAATGTTATAGTTCCAATTGAGCTTATGATTAATATCAATTCTGAGATACTTGTAGAAGGCACTTCCTCCAAGATATTATTGTCATATACAAAATTATTGTAGGTGATCTTGTTGGATTTAATTATTATAACCTTCGTTTTGTCAATGTTCACAGTCATACATGTACTGTAGAAAAATTACTTGAGGATTCTTAGTTGCTTACTATGGTCATAGAGATTCCTTTCCATAAGAACAATATCATTGGCATAGAGAAGAAGGATGATTACTATACTAGCAAGAGTTGGTCCAACACAACTCGCGGCTTTCGAACAATCTTCTAACTTGTCAATGTAAATGCCAAAAAGGGTAGGGGATAGGGGACAACCTTGCTTGAATCCTATATTGCGGTTAATTTCTTCTGGCCAACCCTCAGTGCCCCTAAACTTAGAAATAACATTCTCATACAGCATTACCGCAACAACTCTCATACTAGAGGGAACTCTTAGATTTTCTAACCTATTCCAAAGGTTCCTCCTAGGAATAGTGTCAAAAGATTTCCTAAAGTAAACGAAACAACAAAAGATATTGGTTTTATTGTTGTGAAACTCCTTTGCAATAATTCTAAGCATGATAAGGTGGTCCACATTTGAATGATAACCTCTAAAACCGGCCAAACCTTTAGCTCTTTTTTTGTTAGTTTATATCCATATGCTTATCTTCTTTTCCAAAATACTTCCATATAGCTTGGATAAAATGGGGCTAATCATAATGGTCTTATAATTAGAGGGATTTATTTTATCCACACTTTTAAAAATAGGTACAATGAGGCTTTGAGTCCAAGGTTTAGGGAAGCCTTGCTTGACTGCTAAATTGAAGATCTTGAGGGATCAAAATAGGCCCTCCAATTTTTAATATTTCAGATAGGTAGCCCTCGATGTCTTTAGCTTTCCCGTTTGCAAGTCGCTTAACCCCAAACTTTATGTCTTCTATAGACAAAACATCATCTTCTATAGAAACTTTTGGAATTTTGTCCAGGACATTACGATATTCATAACTATTTTTAAGGTAGGAATTCCAATCTATCATGGGAATCATAGATTTTTTTTTAGTTTTACGAGTCATAATTTTCCTCCAAAATTTCTTTAGATCTAGCTTAGAAAGGTACAAAATATTCTCTTGGTTTCTATTTATGTAGTGCCTTATTTTTCTTTTAATTAGGAATTTGTATCTATTAATCTTATCATATTTCAGCGACTCATTGCAGACATCTCTAATGGATTTTCTACCAAGTTTACACTTGTTATCATATCAAGGGTTGTCAATTCTATTCTTCATTTTACACAACACTTTGATAGATAAAAAATTTATGGAGGTATAGAGGATTGTTGTAAAATTTTGATAGATGTCTTCAATATTTTTTTATATGATAGAAGATTTAATCCGGTGTGTAAGTCCTTTAAAAAGAGATCATCTTTATTTTTGTAAAAAAAAACTCCTTTAACAAAAAAATAATATCATCAACTTAAAGAAGAATAATTATAACTATCTCAACTAAAATACTACCAAAAAACAATTATACAAAATATTCATATTGTAAAGCAAGATGTTTAACTTACTACAAGTAAGGTCATTCTTTTTTATGAAGTCATGATTCTCTCATAATTAAAAATTATTAAGTATTTTCAATATTGAGTTTAATAATCATGTTTTAGCACATGTTACCATCACCATCATCCCATTTTTAATTTTCAACATTTCTCATTTCTATTAACAACAAAGTAACCGAATTTTGTCACAAACTTTGTCATTTTTTTCTATTATCAAGTCACATCATCATGCCCACATAATACAAATTCACTTATCCATTTCAAAGATGAGAAAGAAAACAAATATGTAGAATAACTTCATTTAAGTGGATATATGGGCTAAACTTTGTTCTTAGTCAGATATTTACACAAAACGGGTAAATCGAATGAAAAAATAACAGTTGCTTTGAGGTTTATAAAGGTAAATATTTATTAAGATTTTCTATTTGGTAATTAATTAGAATGATTACAATGATGATTAACGTCCAATGAGACCGAATTGGTCTATCGGACCTTAAGATGGTAAGGGATTACTTGTAGTTCTTTAGAATTTTGTTTATGTGCTCAAAAAGCATTAAGACAATCTTTCCAAGATCACCATAGTTTTGTTGAGTTAAAAGGTTAGGAAGGTTGGTAGTATGCAATTTTTTTCGAAATTGAGATCTAATCTGGGTATAGGTTGGACAATCTAAGAGAAAGTGCTTTTCATCTTCAACCTTCTTAGTGTCACAAAGGTGGCACACTCTTTCATCCCTTGGCGTTTTAGAAATTGACCAATGCCCAGTTTCACTATGGAGCTCGTGAGAATTTGTTCTTATCCTAGCAATGATTGTTTTTTTATTTACACTTGTCAAAACAGAGAGATAATTAATCTTCTAGATTAGGGTTGATTACATCCTTATAATACCTTAATTTTCTTTTTTCCTCTAAATCTTTGTCACACCACATTTTTTCCTTAAATTTTGATTTAATCATATTTTTAATAGTATCCTTATTCTGCAAAATGGTCTCTTCCATGATCCCCTAATGGCTTAGCCAAGACTGGGAATATTTATGCCATCCTCGCTTGAGTCGGAGGTGGTTACGACTAGATTTTGAAGTAATTTTAGGAAGCCTCTTGTCTTCCATGTTGTTTAACATGTTCTTATACATTATGTATCTAGTCATAGCCATGTTCTCATTGGGGGGAAGGATTTCCTCTAAGAGGAGGATGGGATAGGGTGTATTTCCTTAATTTTGATATTATATGTTATAAAATTATTTTGTATTTTCTCTATCTTTCTCCAGGATTCACAAGAGATATTGCATCCCCATACTTTGCATCCATATAGAATAGCAGGTGTAACAAGAGTCTCAAAGAGGAGTTTCTTCTTATCCGATATCTAAATATTAGATGATTGACAATTGTTTTCAAGCCCATAATAAACTTTCCATCCCCCAATAATCCTTTTCTCAATTCTATAATTCCAGCTGAGATTTTGGTGAATATTGATTCCAATATATTTGTATGAAGTGACTTCCTCCAAGTTGTTTTTGTCATGTACAAAGGTATCATAAGTGATCTTATTGGATTTAATGATCATGACCTTAGTCTTGTCAATATTAATGGTCATACCCATATTGGAGAAAAAATCCTTGAGGATTCTTAGTTTATTTCCAAGATCATGGGGACTCCTCGCCATATGAACAATATCATCATCATAAAGAATAAGATTGATGACTATACCAGTGAGAGTAGGGTCGACACAACTTGCTTCTTCCAAGCAATATTCTAACTTGTCAATGTATATGCCAAAAAGGGTAGGGGACAAGGGACAACCTTGCTTGACTCCAATATTGGAGTTAATATCTTTCAACCAACCCTCAATGTTATTAAACTTGGAAATAACGTTCTCATACAACCTTATTTCAACATCCCTCAACATTCTCATACAATAATTATAAGGAGATAAGTAAGTGAATAGAATAAATTAATAAGTAGATAAAATTATTTTTTTATAGTATTTTTTAATTTAATAAAAAATGTGTTGAAGTTATTATTCCATCTAACTAATGAAAATTTAAACTAAAAAATTAAATTTTTAAATAATTTGATATATTTCAAAATGATTAAAATTTGGAAAAATAAATATATTAAGACAAAAACATTAAATCACAAAAAAATGAACTCCTATAAAAATTGAATATGTGTATGAATTAATTCACCATGTCAAGTAAATAAACATTTAAAATTAATCAACAAGAACAAATATGAAACTATATCATCATAATAACCTATCGCTAGATAAAGATCTTGGTTTAGTTATCAAATACAAAATAAACTTTGAAGACCTAGTTGAAAATTTGTTTGGTACCGAGCTAATCAAGCTCTGAAGTTATCAAAATCTAATAATTTACAATGGTCTAATGAAGTGGTTGAAATCCAATCGGATGACTTCTATTCATGGGCTTGGTAGTGGTGTCATAGATTATGTGATATTTGATATCCTCATATACAACCAAATTCTTAATTTCAACCTCTTAAATGACCATGATCTCGACTATGATCAAAGACCTTTAACCCTAACCCTAAAATTTTCTATGCACAAGAGTCCCAATGAAGAGAAATATGATAACCAAAACAACTTTATTTTTAACAAAAACAAAGATGATCTTTTTTAAAGAATTTGAATAATGAACTAAATCTCCTTTCAAATAAGAACAACATTGAAAATCTCTATCATAATTTTACGATAACCCTCTCTACTTCCATCAATAGGTTTCTATCGAGGTGTTGTGTAAAAGGGAAAATAGAATGGCCAACCCTTGGTATGATAAAGAGTGTAAGATTACTATAAAATAAATCAAGGATGCTTCTAATGTGTCCTTAAAATACAACAAGATAAATATACACAAAGGCCTAATAAAAAGGTACTATATAAATAGAAAGCAAGAAAAGATTTTGCACCTATCTAAGCTATATCCTAAGAAATTATGGAGGTAAATTATAACTCAAAAAACAAAAAAAAACAACATGATTCCATCGAGGGACTAGAATTCCTACCTTAAAAATATTTATGAATCCCCTAATGTCGTGAACCACATCCAATCCATTTCTTCAAAGGAAGAAGTTTTTTCAATAAATGGCATAGAGTTTTGAGTTTAGCGGCTCACAAAAGGGTAAGTTAAGGACATTGAAGGCTATCAAGCATAAATATTAAAAATTGGATGACCTATCCTCATCCCTTGCATCCACAACCTCTTTAATTTAACAACCAAGAAGGGATTCCATAAATCGTGGAACCAAAGTTTCATTATACCTATTTTTAAAAGTGGGGATGAAAACAACCCTTCTAACTATAGGACCATTATGATTAGTCCCCTTTTACCAAAGTTATATGGAATTATTTTGGAAAAGAAGATCAACATATGACTAGAAAGTCACAGAAAAAGAGCTAAAGACCAAGCCAAATTTAGGAGCTATCATTCAACTATGGACCACCTTGTTATGCTTAGGATCGTTACAGAGGACTATTGCAATAACAAAACCAATCTCCTATGTTGTTTCGTTGACTTGAGAAAATATTTTGACATAATTCCTAGGACTAACCTTTGGAATAGGTTAGAAGAGATAAAATTTCCTCTTGAGTTGAGAGCTATTATGGTAAGATTGTATGGGAACATTATTTCCAAGTTTAGGAACACTGAGGACTAGTTGGAAGAAATCAATTGTAATATAGGAGTTAAGAAAGGTTGTCCCCTATCCCCTACCCCTTTTGGCATACACAATGACAAGTTAGAGGGTTGTTTGGAAGAAGAGGGATGTGTCAACCTGAGTCTCACTGGCATAGTCATCATCCTTTTCCTTTACACAGATGATATTGTTCTTATGGTGAGGAGTACCATTAATCTCGACATGAAACTAAAAATCCTCAAGGATTTTTGCTCTAGTATGGGTATACACTCATAAAACAAAGGTTATGATAATTAAATCCAAAAAGATCACTTATGCTAATTTCATTTATGATAACAATATCTTGGAGGAAATGACTTCATACAAATATCTCATAATTGATTTTCATCACAAGCTTAACTAGAACTATAGCATTAATAAAAGGATAAATGGAGGATGGAAAGCTTATTATGGGCTTGAAAATAGTTGTGAGTCAGCAAATATTTGGCTATGGGATAAGAAGAAAGTTCTCTTTAAGACCCTCATCACTCCTACTATATTATATGGTTGTGAAGTGTGGGGTTTCAATGTCTCTAGAGAATCATGGAGAAAGATAAAGAAAATCTAAAAGTTTTTAATCACTTATAATATCAAAATTAAAGGAAATACACCCTATAATATCCTCCTCATAGAAGCGAGTATTTCCCCCATTGAGAGCACAACTATGACTAGGTACTTGAAGAACAAGAGTAAGATAAACAACATGGAAGACAAGAGGTTTCCTAAGATTGCTTCTAACTATAGTCAAAACCACCTGCAACTCAAGCGGGGTTGGCATAAAGATGCCAAGTATTGGTTAAATCATTGAGTCATAAAGGAAGAGGTTGCTCTGCAAAATAATTTGATAATATTAAAAATATTATTACATCTAAATTTAAGGAGAAATTGTGGTCTGATAACGAATTGGAAGATAAAATAAAATAAAGATATTGTAAAATATTCATTACAACACCAATCTTCCCAACCTTTTAACTCTTCAAAACTATGGTGATTTAGGAATGCTTCTCTTAAATATTTTCGAGCACATAAATAAAATTATAAAGCCAACCAACTATTTCCTTTCATTTCTAAAGCAAACCAAGTATTCTCTTTCATTTCTAAAGAAAACCAAATATTTTCTTTCATTTCTTAAGGTATAAACCAAATTTGGTCTAAGTCAACATTAACCATCATCATCATCATTAAAGAATATGACTTTCATCATTAAAAATAAGAATTTTTTGTTGTTTTGTTGACTTTAGAAAATCTTTTGACATGGTTCCTGGGAAAAAACTTTGGAATAGGTTGGAAGAGATAAAAGTGCCTCTCGAGTTGAGGGTTGCTGCAATAAGGATGTATGAGAACATTATTGCTAAGTTTAAAAACACTGAGGGCTGGTCAAAAGAGATTAACTGCAATATCGGAGTCAAACAAGGTTGTCCCTTGTCCCCTACCCTTTTTGGCATATACATTGACAAGTTAGAAGAATGCTTGGAAAAAGAAGGTTGTGTCGGCCCTACTCTCACTGGTATAGTCATCAATCTTCTTCTTTATGTCGATGATATCGATCTTATAGCAAGGAGTACCCATGATCTTGAAAACCAACTAAGAATCCTCAAGGAGTTTTGCTCCAATATGGGTATGACTGTTAATACTGATAAGACTAAGGTCATGATTATTAAATCCAATAAGATCTCTTATGATACCTTTGTATATGACAACAACAACTTGGAGGAAGTGACTTCATACAAATATCTTGGAATTG
>ML777947.1:329101-401131 GCA_009831015.1 Picea engelmannii | reverse complement strand
CTTGGGATTGCTGGAATCAAAATGGAAAAAATGAAGAATGAGATTCCCTGCTTGGGCTCACAGAAAATAGAGAACAGAATGAGGTCCGTGGAATGAAAACAAAAAGCAACAAATTAAACATGCCCAGAAAAACAAAATACTAGGCAGGAAGAACGAAAAAATCAGATGGATTAACATAGAGGTTTTACCTGGTTGCTAATTTAATTCCCCAGGAGATTGTTTTTAAAACCCTATACCTCGTTGAAGAGTTCTACTAGAAAACAATTTTTCAACTTGCTTAATTGACTCTGATTAAACTTACCTGAGTGTCAGGATTGGATCCCTTGGCTCCCTTGTTGGCATTGACAACCAAGTTTACTCTAGACCTCCTAAAACAGTAGTCAGTCCAAGAGTTTAGGACTTGACATTGGAGACAGAGGGCACCAAATAGAACAACAAAATGGCAAAAACAAAAACCCAGCAGCAGAAAAACGAGACTAGTCGCAAAAGATTGATTTACTATATACGACCTACAAGATAATAAATAACATCAAACAACATCCTCCATCACGACATCTTTGTTGATATTGCATTTGGCATTCAGAGCTCCCACTAGATTGCTAATGTCTCCTAAGGCTTTCCTATTATTGTTGTTGGCTTGCAGTGCCTTTTGGTTGGGTGCCGCCATTGCAGGGCCTGTCATTTTCCATGCATATATCTTAGAAAACAAACCAAGAAATCTAATCTAGTCTACCAATTATAAACATTACAAGTTTTCAAGCTATCCACTTACCCTTTGCTGCTGCAGCTGGCCTGGAAACAATACGCCTGTTCTCCATCTCACAGTGGTATTGTTCCTGCACCCAGAAGTACCAATAACAAAATCACAAAAATAACAGTTTATATTTCATATTGCACTGGGTGTCTAGCAGATCCAATTATGGGTTACCCTAGCAAAATGTTGATTTTATGGCTACTGGAATTTGGTACTCCAAACTATTTCGGCAGATGAGAAAGAAGATATTGAATACAACAAGAACACGCTTATGCTCGGCTTACTAATGCAGGAGTTACTCCCAATACTTGTCTTTCCTTATCAGACTGATTGTACTCTATGTTCCAAAACGAAAAGGCATCTGGGCATGGGCACAGCCCCTCCTCCCATCATACTGTTATTGTTATCTTCTTCCTCCATGAGGGATTTGAACATCCATGCTCCAGCTATCATTCCTATTCCAGATGCCACCTGCGACGCCATTACAGCCAGGGACATGGTGCTTCTTCTACACTTTTATGCCTCTATAACCCAAATGTAAATGCTTCAGTTTTCGTTTTAGTTCAGTTTGTGGCGACCACATCAGATGAGAGTTAAAAAACTTCGCCCAGGCGAGAGAGAGTTGGATATTGTGCAATAGCGTATGGGTGAAGGCAGGAAACCGCCTTCAGATCACAAATTACAAGAAACCCTCCTGCCCATAACTTGTACCTCATGCAGATTCGTATCAGCTTGATGACAATCAAGCCATGTGATTTTGGAAACGTGGAAACTGTTGATTAGTTTAGATAGCATGGAAAAGTATAGTGAGTAATTGAGTTAAGGATGACAGTTGGAAGAAATGTTAA
The DNA here is from genome assembly GCA_009831015.1 of Picea engelmannii. Taxonomy (NCBI): domain Eukaryota; kingdom Viridiplantae; phylum Streptophyta; class Pinopsida; order Pinales; family Pinaceae; genus Picea; species Picea engelmannii. The sequence continues at coordinate 399,529 of ML777947.1, read as the reverse complement.
TTAAAGCATTGGAAGAAGTGAAGCTGGCAATAACACTTCAAACCTATTAGCCAATAAGATTGTAACAAATATACATTTTTTTTATTTTAAAATATATGAATACAAACTTTCTAAAGTTAAACATTAGAATTTCTGCAAAAAAAAATTAAAGTCAACCCTAAACTAATATAAAGTCAATGATGAACTCATTGCTATAGTCCTGAGCCTTCCAGCAGGGACTAAAAAATTACCTAATTTAATGGTGATGAATTTTAGAACAACCTTATAAATTTAGAAACTATACCTAAGTCAACCATATTATATGAAATGAACGAATAATGCTCGTACTTCAAAAATTGGACATAAATATATGCCCTTTTTGAAAGGATTGCTAATGGGAATGGGAAGAAAATTAAATAGCCATAAATATGTGTGGAACTTTAAAATCTAAAATTTATAGGTTTTTAAATATAAGATATCAACATTCATATTTATATAGGTAGGTCAACCATATTGCATATGAAATGAATGAATAATGCCCATACTTCAAAAATTCAACATAAATATATGCCCTTTTTAAAGGATTGCTAATGGAAATGGGAAGAAAATTAAATATGGATAATTCCATAAATATCTGTGGAACTTTAAAATCTAAAATTTATAGAATTTTAAACATTTGATATCAATTAAAAAAATAAAAAGAAAAATTATAAAACATATCGTTAACTTTTTATTTGTATTTTTGAAAAAAAAGTATTGTCATTTTTTTTTTCTTTGTAAGATAACTTTTAAAACAATAAAAAAGATAATGGGTGCCCCTTTGTGTCATAAGGTTTTAGGTATAAAATATTGTTTGCTTAATATTTTTTGGTGTCTATATATTTATCTATATTATTTAGTTATAAATAATTGTTTTTTTTATGTGACATAAAGTTTTAGGTATAAAATATTTTTTGTTTAATAATTTTTTTATGTTTATATTTGTCTATATGATTTAGTTATAAATAATATTTTAAAACTAATTAAATAAGGTATATTTTTATTTTTAATATTATAAAAAAGAAAGTTAAAAAATATTTAAAAAAAAATAATATTAAGTGAACCATAATTTGTGCTAATTTATTTTTATTATATATTTGAAAGTTAAAAACATATAATCAAAAATATATGAAGTAAGTGAACCATAATTTGTTCTAATTTATTTTTATTATAAATTTGAAAGTTAAAAACATATAAACTCGAATCGAGAGTTTAAAAAATTAAAAATTAGATTTCAAATCTTATTTAAAAGTTGGTTTACTAGAGATTTTAAACTCTCTCTCAATCAAGAGTTTGTTTCGACCAAGAGTTTGTGTTGAGTTCAACTTTTGGTGAAGAGATTGTAAAAGCTCACGATAGTTTGTTTTCATCAAAAGCAATGTGCATCTTTACCAAAAACGTGGGAGATTAGAAGTGGCACCTTTACCATGTTAGAACATATGGTTTTGTGGAAAGTGTACAAGTTAAAGAGTATTGTTGTTGAACCATATCTTATATGGAATGAATACAAAAATTCCAAACTCCAATGTGTGGGGATTACCATTACCAATTGTTTAATAATGGGATTGGAGAAGCTATGCAATTTGAAACTATTATCATAGGGTTGTGATGGGTTGAGAGGGATGATTTTATTTTATTTTATTTTATTATGAGTTTAGATTATTTGTTATAAATGATTAGAAACTATTATCATCGGGTTGTGATGGGTTGAGAGGGATGATTTTTTTTTTATGAGTTTAGATTATTTGTTATAAATGATTTTTCAATATAGAAGAGTTTGATTTAAAAGATTAGTTTTATGTGAGTCTATAATAAAGTAATTAGTGTAGATTTATCTTAAATTTAGATTTATCAAGCATTAAGAGAGATCAATTTTTTTAATGTGCAAATTTTAATTTATATGTTATAAGTAATTATTCAAATTCTTTTAATTGAGTCAACTTTATTATTATTATTATTATTTTAATGTAACTTTATCTAATCTAGCATCACACTAATGTGACATCATCTCCCCCATACTAAATTGTAAAACACCTCGCTAATCTTTGTGCAATGATGCCCAAACATTAATAATTATTAAATACAATTACTCAATGTTAAAGTGATTATAACCCATGGGAATGGAGCAGTTTCCATGTTTTTAAAGGAACCAAAAGTATCATTCCTATCATAATGTGGTGAGGGAGTTTAAAATTGTGAGTAAAAGTGTAGGTGGTGATTTTCAAATGCTAAAAAATACATAGAGATATGTTGGGGCTAAATCATGTGTGAAATTAATTAATAATGCACCTAAAAATGAATTATTGGAATATTATGTTGTTAATTTCTTAAGACATGGTGAATGAGAATGGAGAAGATATATAATTTTTATGAAAATTAAAGTTGTTTATTGAAATATTATGTTGTTCATTATATTTTAAGGCATGGTGAATGAGAATGGAGAAGATATATAACTTTTATGAAAATTAAAGTTGGCTCTAACATGGTCAATATATAGTGAAACACATAGCTCTTAACAAGTCCTAAATCACTTGAAAGTCTTTATAGTGTCTCTAACTAAATATATTATGAATTGATTAATGTTGAACTTTTAATGTCCCTCAAACTTTATGAACTATTGATGAACTATTGCCTTAATGACTAAATTAAGTGAAATAAAATTGTAATGCAGTAGACTTTTAAAGAGTTGTGTATTTACACTTAGATGGGGTGAATAAAGGTGGAGAGACATATGCATATGTGTCATGCCCATCTGACACCTTGCAAGGAAGTAATGAGGAAGGGATTGATGCTCTGAGATTGTCTTTTCCATAGGCGGTTAGGGGAAGTAATTTAGAGTGGAGTGGGTAAGATGCCATCTTGCAGAGTTAATTACATTATGGGGAAGCAGAACCAGGAAGGGAAGGCATACTATGACACGATGTTGGATATTAGTGGGAGCGATATGGTTTTTGTGATTGGTCATGCTAATGAGGAAGAGCTTCATCATTCCTAGCACTAGTGGGAAGAGTCAGGTGTGGAAATGAGCTAGAGCGATTGGGCCTTAAGGCTCATCCTGGGTGCAGGTGAAGACAATTATTGGGAGAGAGAGAGAGTGGGGTGGATAAGAACTTAACTCATGTTGGGCTCGAGCGATCTGATCAATGTTGGGAGGAGAGGAGTCGACATAGTGGTGGCAAGGTCTGAATGATCAGGGAGTTAAATTCTCCAAAGATACGAGGGTCATAAAGATACCAAAGCGAAATACAAATGAAGTACTAGTGACCTTTATAAGTTATATTCAAAAAATCAAGTTTGAAATACAAAGAAGGTAGTATCTTCATAATGTTCAACTGGATGACATCCTCGATCACTACATTTGGAATGGGCTTGACATTGTACAATATCAAGTAGCATTAGGTGATTGTGAAAACATTGCAAATCTTGTTCATAAAAAAGAGTATTCCCTAGTTATTGCAGATATGCCTCATGGTTACAATATCCAAAACATTGGTTATGATTGTGAACAATATACTCAAGCATTCAATAAAGTTGTTACATACTTCTAGAAGTCACAATGTCACCACTTTGGATATTTTTGGTTCTTCATTCAAGCACACAAATAGGATTAGTGCTATCAACCTTCAAGGGTAAAGAAAATTCGAGGACACAACTTTAGTGGTAATATATCTAGAGTGTATTATTTAATGTTTTATGTTAGAAATCAATTTTAATTATTTACAAGTTAATTGAATTCTTATTTATCTATGTTACACGTACAATTCGAATCTCCATAGCTCCAATAGTGATTCATTTATGAATAATGTTAAATGCATACATCTTGCACGCTGGGAAAAAGATAATACTTATGATTTTTTTCTTATCAATGAACAGATGGAGGATAGCACAATTGGTGAGATGTGTGCACACTCTCAGTACGGAGAGGTCACGAGTTCAATCCTTGTGTCCCTTGGGTTGCGGTTTAGCACCCTTAACATCCACGAATGTGAGGAAGTATTGGTGAGTTTCTCATGCCTATTTCTAGTGGAAAAAATGAACAGATGGAGGAAAACTTAGTCAATTATTGACTTTTAATATTGTGGTTAGAAAGATAACATATGAGGAAGAGGATTTGAAAGGAGATATTGTAAACATTTATGAAAATCCACAAACATTGATTAATTATCTTAGAAATACACTTTCAAGTGAAGGAGATTAGGTTTTGGATTTGTTCTTAGGTTCACGTAAAATTTATGATATAATATATATATAATCATACTTCAATCTTTATCATTTTTTAATTTATGTTTGTTTACACCATTTTACTTAATTATTTTTTTATATGTCACGATTAGGTACAACACTAGCATGTTATTTACAGAAAGGAATAAATTGCATATCCATTGAAAATGATACACCATAATGCAATTTTATGCAACAAATAATTAGTAATATTAAAACTCTTTCAAATGAAATGCAAGAAGTTGGTTTGAAAAAAGGATATTTTAGTGAAACACATGTGGCAAAAATGTCAAAGAAACTTCAACCACCATTAAAAGGGTTGTTTGAAAAGAATCACTTTGGACAACTTGAAAACCTAGAAGAAGACCCAATGAAAGAGAAAAATGATGTCCAAGAAAATGAAAATGTACCTGTTGAAAATGATGAGTTTGGCCCAATTGATATTATTGATTAGTTTTGAGATATCATTGAAGAACATGGTCGATTTGACAAATTATCGATAGGGTATATTGTAATGTTTTTACCTTGAGATTTTACATTGAGAATAAATACCTCTATATTGTTTTTTTATGATGAATTTTTTTAATATGTGTTATGCCATAATATATGGTTTACATTTTGGCTTTCATTTTAATGTGAAATATTACTTTAGTGAAAATAATATTAAATGTTGTCATTTTTAGATATCAAATCTATAAAAATGTGTAAAACATTGTTTTAAAATGTTATTTTTATCTATCTTTCTTGTTACTATGACCATAATGTTAACAAATAGAGCACAAGCAAGACAAGACAAGAATTGGAGGAAAAGGATATATGACATTCTCTACTCATGTATTGATCCCATGATATCAATTTATAATACATGGATTTGGCCACTTCTAGATCTAGAGCACATTGAAAACTCGTCAATGGATCGTGACAACACCTCGTCAATAGATAAGGATTGCAACTCATATGTAGGTGGTCTCAAACTTTTTGATTGTCTAGGGACTCATATTCTAACATTCCCCCCCTTAATCACACATATGAATAATTGTACCAGTAAGGAAACAAGAACTAGTATCATCTTCAATATTCAATCTAAAATTGAATTGGGCTTCGATGAAGATATGTATGAAAATCAACCAATAGGACTTCAAAACTTGAAGCCTGACTATTTGATATTCCTGTCAATTTTCACATGAAACTCTATGTGACTAATTTCAGATCTGAAAATTTCTTCCTATTGATCTAACTATCATTGAATAGCTTTACACTTAAATTATTGACTAAAAACATATGCAAAGGAAACAACAAGATTAGAGATGAATCATCAATACACAAGAGACACAATAATTATGTTTTGTAACTTTATTTAATTCTCCAAATCTGAGGACCAAAACCAATCCTCTCAAAGTCACCAAAACTGAGGACATAACTAGTCCTCTCAAAATCACCAAATCTGAGAACAACCTTGTCATCCAATATACAAACAAGAAAACAAAAATTCAACAATATCTGTGATGCAAACGCGCCAAGCAGGCACGCCTGCTCTCACCAAGACCTTCTCCTCCTTTGGCCCGAAGAGCTGAAATACTCTTCAAATCCCTTATCAGGACTTTCCTGCACCCACATAATGCTCCTTATGATTCCCCTACTCCAAATCGGGAAATCGGACTTCGCGTAATCGCGATTCTTGAACTCACAGGTTCGGGTCTCACAAATCCCCGAAACTCGATAAAGTTTCACCCACGTGCTCCTTACTCTTATCGGGACTTATCCCGATCGAGAAAGTGGCCCTTATGAGGTCATACACAACTGACCTCGCAAATCCCCGATTCCCGATCCCCGATGGCACGTCTTTCCACTCCTTAGCTCCCTCCAGCTAGCTCTTTCCGCATGTGACCTGCTGGTCCACAAAACCACGGTCCTTTTCCCTATCAGAGTTTCGGAATTCGCGGAATTGGAATGCGTAGAACTTACACCCTTGGAATTTTTGATTCTTCGATTTCTGATGCCACCTGTCCTCTGTTCTAGCACCTGGGGCCCACACTCCTGTGGTGATCGGAAAATCGCATTTCGGAGTTTCGCGATTTCAAATGCGCTAGTTCGTAGAACTTCCAAAGTTTCGAACCCCGATACGAATGACACCTGTCCTCCACTGGAACACTATGACTGTGGGACCGTCGCGTTTCGGGATTTCACGACTTCTCCTATCGTGATTTTCTCGTCACCAAGAATCTCGAAATGCCGAACTCCGACTCCTTTGGATCCTTGTACATGTGTCCCTCAAATCGAACGACTCCGATTGTATCGGGAAATCGCGGATCGCAATTTCATTATGCAAGAGTTTCAGAACTCCGGAAACCCCGATATCCTGAACTCCGAACTATCTGGGATCTCTCGCCACGTGTCCTCACTGATGGACAACTCCGATCCTATCGGGAAATTGCGGATCGCAATTTCAACATGCACGAGTTTCTTTCTCTGAAAAAATCTGATGCCTCCAAACTCCGACTCGTCAGGATCTCCTTCCACGCGTCCTCGCCAAATGGACGGTTCAAGCCTCCCATCGGGAAATCGTGGATCGCGATTCCAACCTACGAGAGTTCTATGTCTTCGGAAACCCCGAAATGCCGAAACCTGACTCGCTCTGGATTTCTGGCACATGTCCCGTCTGGGATCTATGACTAGGATCTCTTCTTCGGGATTTCGGAAACCACAAGGTCCCGATTCTCTTCCTTAAAAAATACCGATGACTCCTCCGGGTTCCTCCTCTGTTCGCTGCGACCTAAACCATGCGCAAATTCCTGAGATCTGATGACTGACGGGATTTCACTGTTTTCCTCTGCAAATCTTGACCATCAATTTCTCTTCTCCTTTCTTAAGAACTCCTTGGCATGGGAAACCTCCTGTGCAGTCTTCGATAATGATATCACGAAGGGGCTATGTCTCCTGAGCTTTCCCACTCTGATTATTCAGAGGAACTTGTGCGCACTCCTTGCGCTCGGCACGCAACAACTTCCCAAGTGTTGAATCCTTTCGACTCTGCGCACTTCTACAGCAGCAGTCTTAGGTCTCCTTTGCTCAGATTTACAACTGAGACTTTACTTAGCCTGCGCACTCCTTGCACGGATTTAGCAACCCGCTTTCACTTCTGAGAGCTTTGAGAACAAGATTTTAACTCCCCAAGCCTTCTGTCAACGCACTCCTTGCGGACAACTTCAACTGCACTCATTGCAGGAATCCTTGCTCAAAAGGAGAAACAATCGTAACTCACTTCACCTTCTCTCAGACTTCTATCTTAACACATGAAATCATTAGCACAGCATAACAAAAATGCCTAACAGGAAGAAACATTAGAGCATTCAACACACATACACAGAGAATAACACAACAACCATGAATCTGAATCAACTCTTCTTCTATTAATTCAAGATCTATACATGGTTGTTCTTCTACAACTCTCTGCTATTCTCCTATGCTCTAGATTCTTCTAACTCTTGTTGCTTCCTCTTACAATGATACAAATGAGGGTGTCTATATCCAATTTACCTCTTGCACTCTAAAAACTATCTAATCTAAGAATTCAATTCTATCTACCTGCAACTACTACTATAAATGCCTCTATCTATCTCAGACGAGAGCGTATGGATCGAGGTCTGATTACATTCTTACCAAGGAGACTAAAATAAATGATCTCATTTATATTCAGCGCATCATCTTCAAGGGAAAATTTTAAAAATTCAGAAACTTGCGCTGGACGTCTTCCAGCTGTCTTCTGCTTCCACGTGGGTTTTGCTTGTCATGAGGGATGCTCCTACATCATACTCCCTCGCTTGAAAATTTTCATGGTCTCCTATCCATGAGCTCCTGCACGATATGTCCATGCTTCTGAATCTCTGCTTTGGTCTCCCAGCTGGCATCTTCAACTGGATGACCCTTCCACTTAACCAAATATTCAAAATATTCTTTCCTCCTGGTTTTCTTACCCACTCGTTTGTTCAGTATCTGCTCCATCTGTGGCTTCTCTGCAATTGGCATCTACTTCTGCCACTGGACCTCTGGTTGATCATCACATTCTACTCCTGCTTCATCAGCTCTATATGGATATAAATCTGAAACATTAAATATCAGAGATATTCTGATCCCATCTGGTAACTCAATTTCATAAGCATTTTGTCCCATATTCTTCAAGACCTTGCATGGCCCAATTTTCTTCATCTTCATCTTGTTGTATGTTCCTCTCGGGAACCTTTCTTTCCCCAAATGTGCCAAAACCAGATCACCAACTTCAAACTGAAGTTGTCTTCGATGCTAATCTGCTCTGTGCTTGTACTCCTGATTTGATTTCAGCAGTCGCTAATTCACCTGGCTGTGAAGTTCCTTCATCACTTCAACGAATTCTCCTACACTAGCACTACTAGTATTAGTCTGTTTTGAATCCCTCAGTTCAGAAACTCCTCTTGGTTGCATCTCATATACAATCTGGAATGGAATTTTCCCTGTACTCCTGTTCACTAAATCATTGTATGCGAACTCTGCTTGCGGTAATATGTTATCCCAGCTGCTATGGTGCTCTGTCACCAAGCTCCTCAACAAGTCTCCCAGACTTCGATTGACCACTTCTGTTTTTCCATCCGTCTGAGGATTATAAGAAGAACTAAACATCAAATTAGTTCCTAGCTTCTTCCACAATGTTCTCTAGAAATGCCCTATGAATTTTGTGTCTCTGTCCGAAACTATGCTTTTCGGAAATCCATGGAGTCGCACAATCTCTTTGAAAAACAAATTTGCGATGTGAGTCGCATCACTGGTTTTCTGGCATGGAATGAAGTGTGTCATTTTAGAAAAAATGTCAACTACCACAAAGATTGAATCAAAACCCCTTTGGGTCCTCGGAAATCCCAATACGAAGTCCATTCTAATCTCATCCCACGGCTTCTCAGATATGGGTAATGGTTGATAAAAACCCGCATTCTGCTTCCTTCCTTTTGAAAGCTGGAAAATCCTGCATCTATCCACAAACTTCTTGACTTCTGACCGCATCCCTGGCCAAAAGTATGCTTCACTCAACTTTGCAAATGTCTTATCATGGCCAAAATTTCCTTCCAATCCTCCACTGTGCTTCTCCTTCAACAAGTTCTCCCTCATGGAGCAATTTGGAATACACAGTTGATTGCCTTTAAACAAAAATCTGTCCTGGATCACATACTCTATCCACCGGCTTCTGTCTCTGAGAACTAGATTCTCAGCTGCTTCATAAGCTTCCTTAAAGTCTTAATCATCTGCATACATATCCTTAAGGTCATCAAAGCCTAACGTCCTGACTTTGAACTCCTGCAACAACAAACATTTCCTGCTAAAAGCATCAACAACTTTGTTGGCAGTACTAGAAATATGTTTTATCACAAAAGTGAAATTTTGCATGTATTCAACCCATTTAACATGCCTCTGATTTAACTTTTCCTGTCGAGTCACAAATTGTAATGCATGGTTATCACTATATAAAACAAATTATTTTGGAATCAAATAGTGCCTCCATTTCTTCAATGCCTGTATGTGGGCATAGAATTCTTTATCATATGTGGAGTACTTTTCTTTTGCCTCATTCAACTTCTCGCTAAAATATGCAATCGGCCTATCTTCCTGACTCAAGACCGCTCCTATGGCAAACCCGCTTGCATCACATTTCACCTGAAATGTTTTCTGAAAATCTGGCAACACCAAAATCGGTTGCTCTGTAATCTTTCGTTTCAACAAATTGAAATTCTTCTCAGCCTCTTCCGTCCAGTGAAAAGATTTATGTCTTTTCTTCACTGTGTCCATCATTGTTGCACTAATTCCACTGAAATTTCTAATGAATTTCCAGTAGAAACTAGCCAAACCATGGAAACTCCTCACCTAGAAAATATTTCTTGGTGATGGCCAATTCTTAATTACCTCCACCTTATCTAGATCCATTCTCAACTCATTTGCAGATATAACAAACCCCAAATAAATGAGTTATGTCTTCATGAATGAGGACTTCTTCATGTTTATCAACAACTTCTCTTGCTGTAACCTCTTCATCACAATAGCCAAATGCTTCAAATTTTCAGCCTTCGTTTTGTTGAAAACCAATATGTCATCCAAATACACGATGACAAATTTTCCGATGAACTCCTTCAGGACTTCATTCATCAACCTCATAAAGGTACTCGGTGCATTCGTCAAGTCAAATGGCATGACAAGCCATCCATACAAACCTTCGTTTGTCTTGAATGTTGTTTTCCATTCGTCACCTTCTCTCATACGAATCTGATGATATCCATTCTTCAAATCTATATTTGAAATTTTTTTTGCTCCACTTAAGAAATTCATCAAATCATCCATTCTCGGCAATGGGAATCTATACCTGATAGTTATCTTATTGATGGCTCTCGAATCAGTGCACATCATCCAGCCTTCGTCTTTCTTCGGACTGAGTACCGTTGGAACAACACACAGACTCAAGATTTCCCTGACCAAACCTTTGTCCAACAACTCCTGGACCTATCTTTTAACCTCTTCATTCTCCTGCGGCGTCAATCTGTACACGGCTTTATTTGGCAGAATAGCTCCTGGTATGAGGTCTATATGGTGACTCACACTCCTCATCGGTGGTAACAATCAAGGTAGTTCGTCCACTACAATATCAATGAACTCTTCCAGCAGTTCCTGAACTTCACCTGGTAAATCGTCCATTCTTGTGCTAGTCAGAACAATTCTCGGTTTTCTGACCACAAAGAATTGTGGATCCTCCTTCTTCTTAACTTCTGTAAGAAGTTCCTTCCCACTCATGAGAAGTACGATGTTGTTTACCTCCGGTTTCACTTCTTTATCCTCAATTGGACACAACATATGAGTTCTCCCATTCCTTTCCAGGGTATATGTATTCTTCCTCCCATCATGAATTACATTTCTATCATATTGCCATGGTCTACCCAGCAATAAATGACAGACATCCATAGGAATAACATCACATAAAACCTTATCATTATATCCTCCTATCTTGATGTCAACTAAGCATTGTTTAGTGACATTTACCTGATGTCCCTTCTGTAGCCATGAAACTTTGTATGGTTCCGGGTGATCAGTTGTCTCCAGCTCCAGCCTTTCTACCATATCGGTTGAAACGAGATTATCAATACTTCCACTGTCCACAATGACCTTACATGCCCAACCCTTGGTCTTGCAAGCAGTCCTAAAAAGACTGTTCCTCTGTGCTGGATTCTCTATCTCCTTCTTTGGCGCCAAAAGGACTTTTCGCATCACCAACAATCTTCCGCCTTCAGCGTACTCTGCCTCAACATCTCACCTCTGTGCCTCGACGATGTGAGATTCTCCTCCATCCTTCTTCCTATCTGGACAGTCAACTGACTTGTGCCCATTCTTTCCACATGTAAAGCATGTGATTACTCCACCTCTTCCTCTTCCTCTACCTCTGGTACAAGGAAACCTATTATTATCAGCATATCCTCCTCTTTGCTCAGTATGTTGTTCTCTTTGCTCAGCATATGGCCTTCTCTGTGAGGTTCCACCTCTTTCTGTCTGAGTCTGAGGTTTCTTCCAGTCATCCCTGGGCTTCTGGTATTTATCTTGGGCGACTGATTTGCCTTTGGTCTGACTCCTGCCTCTGCCCCTTCGACTTTGTTTACGGCTCAACTTCTCCTCAGCTTTCAGAGCCAATTGGTATGCATCCTCCACAGTTCGGATGGTCGCCAAATTTAATTCATCCTGAATTTCATACCTCAGGCCATTCATATACCTAGCCACCTTTTTGTCATTGCTTTCACGATGACTTGCCCTGATATTCAACCTGTAAAATTCCTCTGTATACTCTTTCACTGTCATCAGATTTTGTCTCAGGTTCTTCATTCTCCTGAACAGAGAAATTTGATAGTCTCTGGGAATGAATTTCGCCTTCATATTTGCAATCATCCTGTCCCATCTCTTAATCTTCTGCTTTCCTTGGCAACGCCTATCATCTTGCAGTTCATCCCACCACAATGCTGCATGTCCCTTTAATCTTGTGATGGCATGTCTGACCTTTTTATCATCTTCGATATCCTCATAATCGAAATAAGTGTCAAGAGCTCTAATCCAGTCTAGCAGCTCTTCTGCATCCAGACTCCCTTCATAAGCTGGAATGTCCATCCTTGTTTTCGAACTCATCCAAGTGATAGCCTTAATTAAACGCTCATTAGCTGCATCTACTGCTGGGATTTATTCTCCTTCATGTCCAACATCACCTTCATCCTCGGATTCACTGATATCTCCTGCACCAACGTTTCGCCTTTGTCTTATCTCCATGTCCTCCATTCTGGCATGAAGATTTCACATTCCTCTCTCCACGTCTGGATTCTGTACTTGCCTACCTCTGTCTCTGGAAAATTCCCTTTCCTCCCCTGGATCGGGTGATTGTCTACCTCTTCTTCTTGGTGGCATGGTGAATTCTCCCTTTTTCTGTGCTATAGAAAGCAAAGAAACTTTTCTATGCTCCGATACCACTTGACGTGTGTATCAGAGTGCTCTCTTATCTCCTCCTTCTTCTCTTGCCTGAAATATACAGACAAGTTCTATGCTCTGATACCACTTGACGCAAACATGCCAAGTAGGCACGCCTGCTCTCACCAGGACCTTCTCCTCCTTTGGCCTGAAGAGCTGAAATACTCTTCAAATCCCTTATCGGGACTTTCCTGCACCACCAGAATGCTCCTTATGATTCCCCTACTCCAAATCGGGAAATCGGACTTCACGTAATCACGAGTCTTGAAATCACAGGTTCGGGTCTCACAAATCCCCGAAACCCGATAAAGTTTCACCCACGTGCTCCTTTCTCTTATCGGGACTTCTCCCAATTCAGAAAGTGACCCTTATGAGGTCGTAGACAACTTACCTCGCAAATCCCCGATTCCCAATCCCCGATGGCATGTCTTTCCAATCCTTAGCTCCCTCCGGCTAACTCTTTCTGCATGTGACCTGCTGGTCCACAAAACCACGGTCCTTTTCCCTATCAGAGTTTCGGAATTCGCGGAATTGGAATGCGTAGAACTTACACCCTTGGAATTTCCAATTCTTCGATTTCTGATGCCACCTGTCCTCTGTTCTAGCACCTGGGGCCCACACTCCTGTGGTGATCGGGAAATCACGTTTCATAGTTTCACGATTTCAAATGCGCTAGTTCGCAGAACTTCCAAAGTTCTGAACCTCGATACGGATGACACCTGTCCTCCACTGGAACACTATGACTATGGGACCGTCACGTTTCGAGATTTTGTGACTTCTCCTGTCGTGATTTTCTCGTCACCAAGAATCCCGAAATGCCAAACTCCGACTCCTTCGGATCCTTGGACATGCGTCCCTTAAATCGAACGGCTCCGATTGTATCGGGAAATCATGGATTGCGATTTCATTATGCAAGAGTTTCAGAACTCCAGAAACCCCGATATCCCGAACTCCAAACTATCCAGGATCTCTCGCCACATGTCCTCGTTGATGGACGACTCCTATCCTATCGGGAAATCGTGGATCGCGATTTCAACATGCACGAGTTTCTTGCTCTGAAAAAATACGATGCCTCCAAACTCCGACTCGTCAAGATCTCCTGCCATGCATCCTCGCCAAATGGATGGTTCAAGCCTCCCGTCGGGAAATCGCGGATCGCGATTCCAACCTGCGAGAGTTCTATGTCTTCAGAAACCCTGAAATGTCGAAACCCGACTCGCTCTGGATTTCTGGCACGTGTCCCGTCCGGGATCTACGGCTAGGATCTCTTCTTCAGGATTTCGGAAACAATAAGGTCCCGATTCTCTTCCTTAACAAAATCCCGATGACTCCTCTGGGTTCCTCTTCTGTTCGCTGTGACCTAAACCATGAGCAACTTCACGAGATCTGACGGCTGACGGGATTTCGCTGTTTTCCTCTGCAAATCCTGACCATCGATTTCTCTTTTCCTTTCTTAAGAACTCCTTAGCTCAGGAAACCTCCTGTGCAGTCTTCGATAATGATATCACGAAGGGGCTATGTCTCCTAAGGTTTCCCACTCTGATTCTTTAGAGGAACTTGCGTGCACTCCTTGCGCTCAGCACGCAACAACTTCCCAAGTGTTGAATCCTTCCGACTCTGTGCACTTCTGCAGCAGCAGTCTTAGGTCTCCTTTGCTCAGATTTACAACTGAGACTTTACTTAGCCTGCGCACTCCTTGCACGGCTTTAGCAACCCGCTTTCACTTCTAAGAGCTTTGAGAACAAGAGTTTAACTCCCCGAGCCTTCTGTCAACGCACTCCTTGCGGACAACTTCAACTGCACTCCTTGTAGGAATCCTTGCTCAAAAGGAGAAACAATCGTAACTCACTTCACCTTCTCTCGGACTTCTATCTTAATGCATGAAATCATACGCACAACATAACAACAATGCCTAACAGGAAGAAACATTACAACATTCAACACACATACACAAAGAATAACACAACAACCATGAGTCTGAATCAACTCTTCTTCTATTAATTCAAGATCTATACATGGTTGTTCTTCTACAACTCTTTGCTATTCTCCTATGCTCTAGATTCTTCTAACTCCTGTTGCTTCCTCTTACAATGATACAAATGAGGGTGTCTATATCCAGTTTCCTTCCTGCACTCTAAAAACTGTCTAATCTAAGAATTCAATTCTATCTACCTGCAACTACTACTATAAATGCCTCTGTCTATCTCAGACGAGAGCATATGGATCGAGGTCTGATTACATTCTTAACAAGGTGCCTAAAATAAATGATCTCATTTATATTCAGCGCATCAGCTTCAAGGGAAAATTTTAAAAATTCAGAAATTTGCGATGGACGTCTTCCAGCTGTCTTCTGCTTCCACGTGGGTTTTTCTTATCGTGAGGGATTCTCCTGCATCAATCTGGAAATCTCCTCTGCTCACGAATCTATTGTAGACCACCTGTACAGCTTGTTGATGTCATCTGTTAGCCTGTATGAATCTGTACCTGCCCAGAAAACTAGATACAGGATTCACCTTACTGGCAACCCACAAACATATGTGGTTTTCTCTCCTGCAAACCATGTATACCCTATATGTGATTTTTCCCTCTATAACCCGTGTATATACACTCTTCACTTGTATGCAAACTACGTATGGAATCAGAAAACTTGTACAGACACCTTTGTACATTTCTCTCTCTGCCACCTCCTTTCTCCTAGGCCAGATTCACCACCTTGTAGACTTTCCTAGATGAGATTACCAATCCTCCTTGACATGAGTGTAGACTCACTTATGACAACTCCATTCTTCCACAATGATAACACAATGTCACAATCACATCTCTCCTTTATATAGGAGTCCAATGAGTGATTTTAGGAGACCTTCCTAAACTCAACAATTAATTAGAATATTATAGTCCTCTTTGTGGGTGTGGCACCCCCACACAAACCCACAAATCAAATCATATTACCCATGAGGCCCTAGCCTCATTTCTAGTTCAATTTCATTGAAACAAAAGTCAAAACTGGTGCCAACGAAAATTCCCACATGCCTGGCACATTGGCATCTAGTGGGAATACCTCTTGAATCTACAAAAAATCAACACTCCTTCTTAGCGAGGGAGGTATCCCATCCACCAACATATGGATGCACCACTATTGCACAAAGTATATATAGATATGGACATGCCACTTCATATGTACTACAATAATCCAAACTGGATACTGCCTCTATCATTATGGAAAATGGGTCCTTGAATATTGTCACAATAAGTTATGTTGTCAATATTGTCTGAATGGATGCATCCTTGGTCATTGGAACACATCCAGTTGTCCATTATGTCTGAATGAATGCATCCATGATCACCAAAGCACATCCTGCTATTCGATATGTATGAATAGCCACATCCTCAGTCACTGAGACAAATTTTTTTTGACTGGTCGCATCCTCAGTCACTAAGGAAAAAAATTTCTGACTAGTCGCATCCTCGGTCACTAAAGAAAATCTTATTGTGTAATCTGCCTCACTGGTTTCTCCCTATGTGACTAAAGCATATCCCACTCCCCAATCCTCCTAACTAGTTGTCTCCTCTGTCACTTTAGCAAAGCCTGCTGAGACAAATGTATCCTCCATGGAGGTCTCACATGCCCTAGAAGCCTCATGCCTTTGAAGCTCTCGTATTTCCTCCTCAACCCATGATACCCATCTGTCAATCCTAGAAGATGTATCTCTCCCAATTGAACCTGTGGGGGAAGTCCCTCTGGATGACCATCTCTCCCTGTGATCCAACTGACTCTCCTTGAGATCGAGCTCACTCTAAGACTGCATGCTCCTCCTAAAACTCGACTCCCTTTTATTTTGCACATCCTCTAGGGACATCTTCTCCCTATTCGTTGTCCTCTGCATAGTTCTGGGAGGTTTCTCCTCCCTCTTGGATCCTGAGGGTTGAATCCCTCTAAACTTTGACTCCCTCTAAGTCTATACCACTGGTGGGGTCACCCACCTCACAACTCATGGAGTTGGATGCTCCTCCTCATCTGTATATTTTCTCCTCCTGGTCACAACACTCATAGGTTGGCCCCTCAACCTATATAGGTTTCCCTCCCTAACTCCAATAACCACTTTTGATATGAAGCTAGATCGTCTAGGCACAATCAATACATGTCCATATTGAAATAATACATGACAATCCTTCCTCTCAATCTATGATAAAGAGAGGACACTCCTCCTGAGTTTCGGTACCCACAACATATTCAACACCCTTAGTATCTCTCCTGACTCCAATCGAAATGATACAATATCAGATCCTCATACTGAATGCTTGGCTCCCATACCAAGCTCTTCACATAAGTTTGAGCCACTCTCTGTGATAGTGTCAAACAACTCTCTAGAACCTGTCATATGGAAAGATGCTCTACTATCCACCAACCATCTCTCCCTCCTAGAGACAATACTTGAAAGGGTGGAGACAAACAAGATCTCCCTATGGAACCTGTCTGCAACCTCATCAACCTCTATTGTTGATGTATGCCACCTTCTTCCGCTTCCCCTCCGGTATCGGTAAATTATATCCTTTGCTCACAAATATCCTATAGACCACCTATATAGTCTGTTGACGTCACCTGTCAACCTGTACAGATTTGTACCTTCCCATAAAACTAGATACACAATTCACCTTACTAGTAACCCACAAACATACTTGGTTTACTCTCCTGCAAACAATGTATACCATATACGTGATTCGTCCTTCTGCAACCCACGTATATATGCATGTGACTTATCTAAAAACTATGTATGGACTCAGAAAACTTGTATGGACACCTCTGTACACTTCACTCTCTGCCACCTCCTTTCTTCTAGGCCAGATTGGCCACCTTGCAAACTTTGCTAGCTGAGATTACCAATACTCCTTGACACAAGTTAAAACTCACTTATGCCAACTCCATTCTTCCATAATTATGATACAATGTCACAATGACATCTCTCCTTTATATAGGATTCCAATGAGTGAGTTTAGGAGCCCTTCCTAAACTCAACAATTAATTAGAATATTTTAGTCCTCTTTGTGGGTGTGGCACCCCCACACAAACCCACAAATCCCATTAACTTTCTTATGAGGAACTAGCCTCATTTCTAGGATGATTCCAATGAAAAAAAAGTCAAAATTGGTGCCAACAAAAATTCCCACATGCCTCACACCTTGGCCTCTAGTGAGAATACCTCCCGAAGCTACAAAAAATCAACAATCCCCCCTAACAGGTTGTTGACGCAAGAAAAATCACCCTTTGTCAACAACAGGGGTTACCCCTAATAATAAGTACCAATTAGACCTCTCATCATTTGGAATAGGAAACCCATATGGATTCTAGCCCGACAACCATTTCTAGTTTTGGTTTTACCAGTAGCGGCTCGACCCACCGATGAAAGTTTCCTATGATAAAGAATGAAATGTAGCTAATATAAGATGAAAGCACCCAAAATAAACTAGGGCAACCAGAAATAAAACATAGAAACAACCATGCTCTTGCCAATGTCCCGAGAAATAGTTCACACAGAAAAAAGACAATAATATGAATAAATAACTACAAACACATAAATGTCTAGCATTTAAACGATCTTTTACGGTTCTACGCCCACGAATTTAGACAAACATTCTTTGAAGAACAAAAATAAGAATGCAGCCATCATACATAAGATTATTTTACAATATGAAGTGCATCCTTATATAACTCAAGTGTTGAGAAAAATGCAAAGGAATAGTCCACAATACGCCCAACACAAGAATCATAGTTCCTTAGAAAATAGATTGGCCAGACTGGTTTCTCCTCATTAAACATTTATCTACATGAAAGCTCCAAGGAGGGATTCTCAATTTTAGTTAACATAGTATACTTCCTTGAAATAGTTCTTGAGTCTATACAATGCTTGAAGAGACAAAATGCCTCTTTTCTCGAATACAATCCCCGTATTTATTAGAGTTCAATGTGACTCCTGGCCTTCTGCCTTCCGCCATGACCTTTCATTTACAAACTTTTGTCCTTATCCCTTTCATAATCATAAGAGGAAAAATATAGCAGTTACATTTCAAATTTGTCTTTTAGCACTGGTGGGTCACCATATATTTCAACTATAGTGCACCTCTCCTGCCGTAATAATTGGCTTGGGCATTGGGAGATTCTATAGGGTTTAGACTCCTTATTCAGTTATTTGGGTTCCATTCCCTTCGTTATTCATTGTTGCCACAAAAATTGTTGTTGTTATTGCTACTCTACTTTTCTTGGTTGTAGATCGCATTACAAGGATGTTGAGTATGACCTCCCCTTGACATTGGTACCTGGCACCATTCAACATACAACATATGAGTGGCCTTGGAGTAACCTCAAATAAACTATGAAAACCAAGCATTTGAACCCATATAACTGAAATATTAATTAATTGAAATTTTGTATAAATTTCCCTGAATTCAATCCATGGTTCCACTACTCACAGTTGAGGTGTTTTGTTCTCTGGGGTCGTTGAAAAGGTGCTAGATATAAATACTAAAATATGTAGATACTTGGTGAGTAATTTATCAAATCATATAGTTGGAAAGTTGTATATCTTGTAAATACCTTTCCAATGGTATAAGGAACATGTGAATCAGGCGTCCAAGTCAAACGTTATGGCCAAAATATGAACGACAGTTTGGTAGGGTCTTGTCCCTATTTCGAAGCACTTTGAACGAACTCTTCCTTTGTAAACCAAATCACTTTGAACAAAATCCTCCTTTGTAAACTAGATCACTTTGAACAAATTCCTCCTTTGTTTTCAGAGACTTTGAACAAAATTTTGGAGGAGTTTGTGGGAACTCCTCCTTGTCTTTAGGAGGAGTTTGAAGGAACCAAAGAACTTTGAAGGAACCTAGAGGAGTTTGTGGGAACTCCTCCTTGGATTTCAAAGGATTTTGAAGGAACCAGAGAACTTTGAAGAAACCCAGGGGATTTTTTGGGAACTCATCCTTGGCTTACGAGGGAGTTTGAAGAAACCAAATCACTTTGAAGGAAACCAGAGGAGTTTGTTGTAACTCCTTCTTGGTGTTCGGTGAAGTTTCCAACAACTTCTGTAGGAGTTCGTGGGAAATACTTTGGTATGAATCGAATCTCATCAAAGGAAATCCTCTAGTGTGTTCCAGATAATTTTCCAACAAATCTTCCTTCATGGGAAGTCAAAATCGAAAAAATTATAAGTGTCCTTTTGTAACATTTCCCCCCGACCACCCACAGGCCAAGGAAATGCCAGTCCAGAGCAATCTCTCATGCTCTAATACTAGTTGGTATCATCCCCAGCCTTAACAGGCCATCCATGCTACTCTAGGGAACACTTTTGTTCTCTTACTGCGGAACATACAATAACATACCCAGTATTCAACTGAGTTATGCCATACAAATTTTCTCTTCAAACTGCATGCAACTTAAACATATACATACAACACTCTTACAGAAGATTTACATATAAACATAAACCAACAAATACATTATGTAATATACGATTTCATACTGAAATAACAGTAAACACAGATATGTGGCATATACAGGGAAATACCCATAAACATACAGATAGTTATAATCACATATATGATAAACCGTAACATAAGCATGTATGTAACATTCCATCCTTCAACAAGTCGGGCCATGGAACTACTTAGATGGTTTACTTAGTTCTGATACCATACTATAATGCCCCCTTTCCCTGTCGGGCAGGTGCTACTTTGCAGAATAACAATCTCATACTTAATTATATATATATGACATGCATTTAAGCAAATGAAACACATTTAAACTCAGAGTAACATAAGAATTACTGCTAACACAAACATTCCCTGGCATTAACAATAATTCATCTGCACAATAGAATACATGATAAAATATAAGCATCAGAGGCATGCAAAACATAACATTTAACATAAGCTGATACTTATCTTGAAACTGTGGTAATTCCACCAACCAAGCGTAGGCCTTCCACGAACCTCCCAGCCTTATCCCACACTACTCATCAAGCTCAGCATTGGGTCACCCCCGAGCTAGGACCAAGCTCCACCCCCAAGGCAAGGAATCCTAGGCTAGGTTGAGGTTAAGGGAAAACACACAGTCACAAGGAAGGAATTCTCTCCCAAGAACCACTCATACTCACTGCCCACAGACTCTCCTTCCCCACATGCCTGTTCCACCCCAAGAGTATACACCTTCTCTGTCACCTAGACAGTCCTTCGACTGCTAACCACCCTTTCCTTGGGTTTCAGCAACAGGCCAGACCGAAAGTCTTCGAGCTCTGTGGCAACTATAGGGTTCCTTCCAGGAGTTCTCTCCTTTCCTCTACGCACTCTCTCACCAGGAGAGAGTCGCTCATACGCCCAACAACCTGTTCTTCCAACTTCACCACCTCTCTCACCTAGAGAGAGTGTAGTACTAACTGGCCAACAAGCCACACACAGTCCAACACTGTGTGGCCACAACAACCAATGGGGAAAATAGACACGGGATTTCCAAACAGGCTTAGCAATGAAAGGATGGTCTCACAGTTATGGCTTGGGGACAGAGATTCCACACACTGGCTCAATCTGCTCAGATAGAGGGTGCATCAGCTTTTCCAGAAATCAACACAGGCTATCTCCGAAATCAACACACATACTTCTCAGGGATGCGTGACGATTTGTCCACGCAGGGGTAGATTCAAACTCCATAGTTCACAACAGGATGTACATGCTATCTCAGAACAAACACAGGCCTTTCTCCCAGTTCAGAGGATGCACGAGGGTATCTCTGCAGAGGTTGCACGGGTTCACGCTCAGACAGTCAAGTAGAATGCAGGAGGAACCCCCAACATGGCTCATCTCAGCCATTTTATTTGCATGCGTCTGGGTTGACATTTGTCACCCGTGCAACTGCATGAATTCCTTCAACATGCGTTCCTTCCATTCAGAAGTTGTTTTTCCTTCCAAAAGAACTTAGGATAAAACATATTATTCACATGTCTTTTGGAATAATATTAAAATATTTTTCCCAAGGACCTAAGCCCCTAGGCTCAACACTTAGTCCATTTTTCCCACCTTCCATCCCCTAATCCCTTGCCCACTCTGTGGAAGCTTAGTCCCCCATCACTCATTCATTGTGGTCAGTCTGCAAGCGGTGGTGTTTATATTTTATTACTGTTCCGAATAAATACAGGTACAAAATCAGGCTCTTGGCCTTCAACACTTAGGCACTCTGGCCTAACAATCACATAAGCCCACTAGCTTATATAAACTTGGCTCACCATACTATAAAACATATTTACAATTCATTTCATAAACAATATTTACAATAGGGATCGGCCTTGGGGACATTACAATCCCCCTCCCCTTATTTCTGCACCGTCCTTAGTGCAACTTTACACCGCATCTGCAAGATTTTCAAAATTTTCAAAAATATGTGGGTACTCTGCCCGTATAACATCTTCATGCTCCCATGTCGTGTCCTCAGGACTGTACCAGGTCCATTGGACCTTTACAATATCTATGGCTTGATTTGAGAGTTGTTTGTTTTTCATGTCCAATATGCGCACATGATGCACTTGCAGGACACCTTCTGGTTCCACCTGAATCACATTCCAATCGATAACATGATTAGCATCATGTATATATTTCTTAAATAGTGAAACATGAAACACATTATGTACAGTCATAGATGTAGGTAATGCAAGCATGTATGCAACTAGCCCAATCCTTTCCAGGATTTTAAAAGGCCCACAAAATCTTGCTGCCAACTTAGCGCAACTTCCCAACTTTAGGGAACTCCTGTTAGTTTTCACTTTTAGGAAAACATGATCACCCACTTTGAATTCTCTATGGGTTCTGTTCTTATCAGCATAAATTTTCTGCATGTCCTGGGTAGCTTTCAAATTCTGTTTAATTCTTATCATTTGGTCTTCCATCTCCTTGAGCAACTCTGGCCCAACTACTGCTCTGTCAGTTGGATTATCCCAGCTCACTAGAGTGTTGCACTTTCTTCCATAAATTGCTTCAAATGGGCTCATCTTCAACGATGCATGATACCCATTATTGTAGGCGAATTCTACCAAATGCAGGTAGTCTTCCCATCTTGATGGTTTTTCCATCACGTACATTCTCAGCATCTCCTCTATTACTCTATTCACCCTCTCTATCTGTCCATCAGACTCGGGACGATACGCTGTACTAAAATTCAGATTCGTTCTGAATCCTTTGAACAATCCCTTCTAGAAATTCAAGGTGAATTTCAGGTCCCTATCAGACATAATCTTCTTAGGAATTCTGTGCAATCATGCCACTTCTTTTAAGAAGATATCAACAACATTTGCTACCTTGTGAGTAGTTTTCAGTGGAATAAAATGGGCAGCTTGTGTAAGCTTGTCCACCAAAACCATGATCGAATCATGCTGCTTGCTTGTTCTGGGCAATCCTGTAATAAAATCCATGGTCACCACTTCCCACTTCCATTATGGAATGGGTAAAGGCTGCAGCAACCCTGCTGGGTGCCTATGCTCAGCCTTAACTTTCTGGTACTCCATACATTTGGTGATGTATTCAACGATCTCTCTCTTCATACTCGGCAAAAAATAATGTATTTTGACTGCTGCCACAGTCTTCTGATATCCATGGTGTCCAACATACATCACATTATGCATTTCTTTTAGAATTTCCATCTTCAAATCCTGGACATTGGGTATATACACTTTGTTTTTTCACAGAAGTATCCCATCAGCTTCCAAGGTGTAACTTTCCTCTTTTTGTGGTCTCTCACGTTGTTGTATCTTTGCTACCAAGTCTCTGTACTGCAAATCGGCACTTGCAGCTTCCAAAATTCTATCCTTAATATCTGTCATGTACATGCTAATGGCTGTAGCATGCAATTCATGCACCTTTCTGCTGAGTGCATCAGCCACCTTGTTTTCCTTCCCTTTGATATGCTTGATATTAAAGTCGTATACACACAGAAACTCCAACCACCTGCTTTGTCTAGCATTTAAGGTTGGTTGCTCAAACAGATATTTCAGACTGTGGTGGTCTGTTCTTAATTCAAATCTTCTTCCCATGAGGTAATGTCTCCATTTCCTCAGAGCGTGGACAATTGCTGCCAACTCCAAGTCGTGAGTGGCATAATTCTTTTCATGCTCTTTCAATTTCCTAGACTCATAACATATTACAAATCCATCTTGGCTGAGAACTCCTCCCAACCCTTCCTTACACGCATCTGTGCACACCACGGAATCCATATTTGGATCTGCAATTATTAGGATTGGAGCACTGGTTAACAACTGCTTCAATCACTGGAAACTCTCTTCACACTCTTCAGTCCACTGAAACTTTTTCTTCTTCCTTTTCAAGGAAGTGATAGGGTGAGCTATCTTTGAGAACTCTGCGATAAATCTTCTATAATAGCCCGCCAGACCCATAAAGGATTTAAATTTTGTCACATTCCTTGGTGCTAACCATTCTCGGATGGCCTCAACCTTCTCAGGATCCACAATGATCCCTTCTTCTGAAATAATATGTCCCAAGTAATGGATCTGTCTTTGATAAAATGAGCATTTCCTCAACTTGGCATATAGCTGGTGTTCTCTCAACACTTGCAGTACCATCCTTAGGTGTTGTTCATGCTCTTCCTTTGACTTTGGAATACACCAAGATGTCATCCAGGAAGACTATGACAAACTTGTCTAAATATTTCCTGAACACACCATTCATCAAGCACATAAAAACAATAGGTGTGTTTGAAGTCCAAACGACACCACTGTGAACTCGTAATGATCGTACCTTGTTCTAAAGGTGGTCTTCCTGATATCCTCATTCTTTATTCTTACCTGGTGATATCTGGATCTGAGATCTATCTTTGAAAATATTTCCGCACCTTTCAACTGATCGAAAAGCTCATCGATCCTTGGTAGAGGATACTTGTTCTTGACAGTTACCTTGTTCAACTACCGAAAATAAATGCACAACCTCAAGGTTTCGTCCTTCTTTTTCACAAATAGGACCGGGGCACCCCAAGGTGACATGTTGGGGTGAATGTACCCCTTCTTCAGAAGCTCTTCGAGCTACAATTGCAACTCTTTCAGCTCTGGCGTACTCATTCTATAAGGAGATTTCGACACCGGAGTTGCTCCAAGCATCAAATTTATAGAAAAATTGATGTCTCTCTTCGGAGGTTGTCCAAGTATCTCCTGAAATACATCCTTGAACTCTGTGAGTACCTCATGGTCTCCAATTCTTGAGACTTCATCTCTGGATGCTTCCTCCACACAGGTTGCAAATAATTGACAACCTTTCCTGTAACACTTCTTCAACTGCATGGCTAAGATTTCTCTAACATCCACAACTCTGGGAATTCCTTGGACTGTTTTCCGATTTCCCTCCTCATCCAGACATGTAAACCTATTGTTATGATAGTCTAGGAGGGCATGGTGCTGGTCCAACTAGTCCATCCCAATTAAGCAGTCATAAGAGCCTAAAGGCAGAACATTCAATTTAGCCTTCGTGCTCAATCCATTCATGTCTATCGAATATGACTTAACCAATTCAGTGACCTTCCTCTTGGTTCATGTAGCCAACTTCACTAACCAAGACCTTTCATGTTTGCTTCTTGATAAATTAAAACTTTCCACCACCATAGGATCTACATAACTATGGCTAGCCCTGAAATCAATTAAAATAATAAATGGTCGGTTGTTGATCATACCTTCCACTTCAATCATGTGCGATTGAAATTCGACTTGCTTGTTGTCTAGGGTTTCATAGATCCTTGGCATTTTTCTGCCCATATCCTCCACTATTTCAGCTTGCTGAACATTGTGGATGGTTCTCGCTTTATCTTTTCTATGGGGGTAGTCTCGGTACCTATGGTTTCCTTTACAGCCCCAACACTCCATAGGTGGTGGTCTGGGCATTTGCTCACCCACTTCAGCCTTCCTGGGCTCTCTGAAATATGGTTGTCCCTCAAGACTGTTTCTGAAAAAGAGAGGCTTGTTTCCCTTCTACCTCTACTCTTTCCTGAACTTCTTCTGATCATCCCAAGCCTTCCGAAAAGTGGGCCTTTCTCTTTGCTGTTCATATAAGCATTTTTCCCTTCTTATTGTTTCTTCCATAGTCTTAGGATCATGATACCGAATCTTGTCACCAATAGAACATGACAGTCCACTCAGATATCTCTGAATCTTGACAACCTCATCTTTGATGAATGGAACATACTTCAGTAGTTCCAAAAACCTTCATTTGTATTCATCGATGGTCATGCTGCCCAAATTGAGTTCGAAGAACCCCTTCATCTTTCTGTCATAGTACCTTTTGGTCAAGTATTTCTTCTCAAAATACCTCTTGAAATCCTTCCAAGTAATATCTTTCTCACTAATGTGTTGCACCTGCACAAACTGATCCCACCACATGGATGCTTTTCCCTTCAATTGATACATCACAATTCTTCCTTCTACATGAGAGAAATAATTCTGCAGTTGGAAATATTTCCTCATGCCAAGCAACCATGTTTCGACATCTTCCTCCTTCTTATGTTCTCCATCAAATGTTGGAGGCTTGATCTTGTTCATCTCCCCTTTCAATTCATCCACTCCAGATCTTCGTTGTTTTCTGGTAGGGGATGGGCTTGAACTACTGCGTGCCTCTCTACTGAAATTCTTTGGGGAACGACGATGATGTCTACTACCACTCCTTGATCTTCTTCTCCTCTCAGGGGTCCTGACACTTCTTGATCTACTTTTCCTCTCAATTGTCCTGCGAATCTATGTCTTGCTTGAGTCACTCCCCTTCTCCAATTTCCTTTCAATTCTTTCCAGGCTCTTCAACATTTTTAAGTTGAATTCACCCTGTCGATCCCTGAATTTCATGAGATTTCGGATATCATCTCAGTGAGCCTGGGCATCTCTCTGCAATCTTTCAATGATTTTCATCATATGTCCTTCCTTATCCAACTCTTTTTCGTGCCCATTAGAGTTTGATCCTTCGACTCCCAGGTTGACATCCCTTCCTTCTCTTTCGTCTTATGATTCAGAGGCAATCTACACCTTTTCCAATTCCATACTCGGCATCAGTTTTCAGCTGTCCTAACACTCGTTAAACTCTTCACACACATCGTCCAATCAACCGAAGTTTGTTAGGCCTTAAACCCTTAATAAAATCACAATAATCATAAACCAACGTGAGTGAGAAAACGTTTTGACTTCACAAAGTTTTATGAGCTTTGTCGACTCTGCAAATTTCGGGACTTCTGGTTTCAGGGTCTCGGTCCACGAGATTCTCACTCACTCCCTCTCCAACTCCCGACTCTCAAACTTTCGAACTCTCTTCCCCTGGCCCTACAACACCGTTGTCGCCTTCTACGGTAGGGATTTCGAGACTTATGCATTTCAGGTTTTCGGTACCTGGGAGTTCACGATGCAATGACTTACAACTTCTTGTCACTACAATCCTCGAAATCTGATACATGATTTCTTGTACGGGATCCAACGATCCTCGATGATTTGGATCTAACGGTCCAGATCTTTTCATAATTTCATGAACTGGAAGCTCACAATGCAGCGACTCCCAATCCTTGTCGCCTCAATCCCTGAATTTTGAAAATTTGGTTTCCTTGTTCTCCAGACCCATGGCACAACTGTCACCCTTAACCACAGTGGCGCGTGGTCCATTTAGGAGGGTCCACGTCACCTTCAGTGATATCATCAGGTCCCACCACTCTCGCCTGTCTTCTCGACTCGTTGGCACGTGGTACACATCCGTGTGCCCACGTCCACTCCAATTGCAACCCAATGGTTAGAATTCTTCTCAGATCTATGACGCAGATCTTTTCGGCATTTCGGGGTTTCGGGCATTGGGAGTTCATGCATCCCCACATCTTGAACTTCTGTTTGCCGAAATCCCAAAATTACGGTCTAATCCTCCACCTGATCCGACGGTCAATTCCTCTCTTATGATCTACGATGTAGATCGTTTCAGGATTTTAGGTTTCGCTATTTCACGACTTGCGAAAACAAGGGTCTTCCTTTTTTCTTTTTTTTGGTTTCTCAGGTGCCGAAACATCGTCCGGTAGCCACGTGTTCCCCCCGATGGATGGTCCTGAAGGATCTGGGATTTTTCGCGCATCGCAAATTCTACGCTCCTGTGCGACTCCAAAGGGTTTTAAGCCCTGTGCATGTTTTCCGGATCTAACGGTCACGAGGGTTTTCCTTCCCTCCCGAATAGATCCTAAGGTTCCAATACTTCTGGGGTGGAGTCCTCTCTCCCTGTGGCCATATACCACACCGGTTGTGGTTTCATAACACCACTACACCTCCTGATATTTGTAATCATGGTCAAGTAATCTCCTTGGCACTCAGGAGCACTCAAAGGTCCGAAATTGGTCCTCCAGGCACAATTCCTCCTCAAACTCTTGGTCCAAAGACCCTTATCTGGCCCATCTAGGCTCAGCCTCGAAACCTTGGCTCTGATACCATACTGTAACATCCCAACCTTCAACAGTCTGGGCCATGTCACTACTCAGATGGTTTACTTAGCTCTGATACCATACTGTAACGCCCCCTTTCCCTGCCGGGCAGGCACTACTTCGTGGAATAACAATCTCATACTTAATTATATATATATATATATATGACATGCATTTAAGAAAATGAAACACAT
This sequence comes from Picea engelmannii, assembly GCA_009831015.1. Classification (NCBI taxonomy): domain Eukaryota; kingdom Viridiplantae; phylum Streptophyta; class Pinopsida; order Pinales; family Pinaceae; genus Picea; species Picea engelmannii. The sequence goes on along the minus strand of ML777947.1, from coordinate 371,122 downwards.
TTAAACTCAGAGTAACATAAGAATTACTGCTAACACAAATATTCCCTATCATTAACAATAATTCATCTGCACAATAGAATACATGATAAAATATAAGCATCGCAGGCATGCAAAACATAACATTTAACATAAGCTGATACTTATCTTGAAACTGTGGTAATTCCACCAACCAGGTGCAGGCCTTCCACGGACCTCCCAGCCTTAGCCCACACTACTCATCAAGCTCAGTAGTGGGTCACCCCTAAGCTGGGACCAAGCTCCACCCCCAAGGCAAGGAATCCTAGGCTAGGTTGAGGTTACAGAGAAAACACACAGTCACAAGGAAGAAATTCTCTCCCAGGAACCACTCATACTCACTGCCCATAGAATCTCCTTCCCCACATGCCTGTTCCACACCAGGAGTATACACCTTCTCTATCACCTAGACAATCCTTCGGCTACTAACCTCCCTTGCCTTGGGTTTCAACAACAGGCCAGACCGGAAGTCTCCAAGCTCTGTGGTAGCTACAGGGTTCCTTCCAGGAGTTCTCTCCTTTCCTCTGTGCACTCTCTCACCAGGAGAGAGTCACTCACAGGCCCAACAACATATTCTTCCAACTTCACTACCTCTCTCACCTGGAGAGAGTGTACTACTAACTGGCCAACAAGCCACATGCATTCTAGCACTGCGTGGCCACAACAACCAACGGGGAAAACAGACACGGGATTTCCAAACAGGCTCAGCAATGACAGGATGGTCTCATGGTTATGGCTTGGGGACAAAGATTCCACACACAGGCTCAATCTTCTCAGACAGAGGGTGCATCGTCTTTTCCAGAAATCAACATAGGCTATCCCCGAAATCAACACACAGACTTTTCAGGGATGCGTGACGAATTATCCACACAGGGGTAGATTCAGACTCCATGGTTCACAACAGGATGTATGGGCTATCTCAGAACAAACACAAGCCTTTCTCCTAGTTCAGAGGATGTATGAGGGTATCTTTGCAGAGGTTGCATGATTTCATGCTCAGACGGTCAGGTAGAATGGAGGAGGAACCCCCAACATGTCTCATCTTAGCCATTTTATTTGCATGCCCCTGGGTTGACATTTGTCACCCATGCAACTGCATGCATTTCTTCAGCATGTGTTCCTTCCATTCAGAAGTTGTTTTTCCTTCCAAAAGAACTTAGGATAAAACATATTATTCACATGTCTTTTGGAATAATATTAAAATATTATTCCCAAGGACCTAAGCCCCTAGGCTCAACACTTCGTCCCTTTTTCCCACCTTCCAGCCCCTAATCCCTTGCCCACTATGTGGAAGCTTAGTCCCCCATCACTCATTCATCGTGGTCGATCTGCACGCGGCGGTGTTTATATTTTATTACTGTTACGCATAAATACAGGTACAAAATCAGGCTCTTGGCCTTCAACACTTAGGCTCTCTAGCCTAACAATCACATAATCCCACTAGCTTATATAAACTCGGCTCACCAGCCTATAAAACATATTTACAATTCATTTCATAAACAATATTTACAATAGGGCTCAGCCTTGGGGACATTACAATGTAAATAACAATGCAACATATAATTTTATCATACGATAGGTACTTATCTTGGAAATATTGTCACCAAATGCGTACGGACCGTCCACGAACCTCCCAGCCTTAGACTACACTATTCATCACTCTCAACAATGAGTCACCCCTGAGCTGGGACTAAACTCCACCCAGGTAAAGGGGTTCTTAAGAAGGCTAAGGCTCATGGAAAATAGGAAAGACTCCATCTCAGGTGCTCACTCAACTAATAGCCTACAACCACTTATTCCCCACATGTCTATCCCACCCAAGGAAGTGTGCCCCTTCTCTTCTCAATAGTCCCTCGGCTTCCCCCCTTCCCTTCCAGAGCTTCAACAATAGACCGGACTGGAAGTCTCAGAGCACTGTAGCTGCAATTTAGCACCTTCGGGAATCAATCCCCAACAATTCTCTCACTCAGAGAATTTCTCACAGGCCTGACAACCCGTTTCTTCAATCCCGCTCCAAGCTAACCAGGTACATCAACCAGAAAAGGTCATGGAAATAGGCTCAAATATGGTGAAATGGATGTCGCAAGGATAACTAATTGCGTGAATGAAAATGGTCATGGAATCATTGACTGGATAACTGAGTGATGGAAGGAATCACCATGAAACTTATCGTGAAAGTGATGGTGAGAATGATGGTCCAGCTACTAGTAAGAATCCGTTGACGGGCGAAATCGGTCGTCCGTCAACTGAGAGAGTGGAACCGGTCCGGGGTTGTCTAATAACCCAAGCCGTTTGGGATGAACCACCCTGATGGGTTTAGCGGCTCCATTAGCCGATCTAAGGTCCTAAAAAAAAAGAAAAAAACTACTCTAAACTATTTAATCTAACTAAAAATAACAATTAAAACAAACTAAACTAATCTAACTAAAACTAACTATTAAAACAAACTAAACTAATCTAACTAAAAAGGAAATAAAACAAACTAATAAACTAATCTAATTAAAACTAACTATAAAACAAACTAAATTAATCTAACTATTCTATATATATACAATCTACTAACTAATACTATACTAACTATAACTAATTAACTATCTCACTACTAACATCAATAAATCTTATTCACAAAATGTACACTATCTACAATTTACAGATTTAAATAAAACCTGAAAAAACTCATTTGCATTCTGCCCTAAGACAGAGAAAGATATTTTTTGTTGATTTTATAATTTTTATGAACATAAATCTAACTAAACTAAATCACTAATCTAAACCACAAGTATATCTAACTATAACTACTTAAACTATACTAAACAAACTAACTAACAAATAAATCACAAACTGACCTGGAAAAACGCTCTAGGTTTGCCCTGTGTATGATGATTGTGCTAGATGATCGGAGGGAGGAAACCCGCACCGTATTATCCAGAAGCTTCTCGTAAATGATAGTTGTAGTGCTCTTCAAGTATGATTATAGGACAAACAAGACATAAAAAATCACAACAATCATATGATTTATAAATCTCCACAGTTAGATAAACCCGTATGCAAAGACTTATACAAAATAATTCAACTGATGAAGAAGAGAAATATGTCATTCATTAACTGAACTAAGCAATTGTTGTAATTTTTTAAGTAATGAAAGAAATCAGACATGGATCATATTAATTAAATCACATCATTCTGCAAAAGACTATGATAGCTAAAGTAGTCTATAATCACTTGCTAATGACATGCATAAACTTGAAACAAAAGATTGATATTATGAAAGCGAAAGTTGTAGCAGAAAATCAACTTCTGTCTCAGTTTGTATTAGGAATCCATAACCCGGTTCTCCCACAAGTGAGGATGATCCTTATTACAAAAATAATAAGTATTTAAAGGTTCACCACAGGGTAAAACCTCCCTGTGGAAGTTATCAAAACTGTTTACATAAATCTGGGAAGATATCCCAAGTTTCACTAAACTAGGAACCTATAATAAAACTAAACACACAAATATCCCCTAGACTGTCTAGCATGTCCCATGCAATTCGAATTTACCTGAAAAGGGTAAAAAATGGACTAGTTAGAAGGATCTTTTATTAATAAAATGATAAAAATCTATTTCTATAGACTAGCTACAGAATCTTGCGATTCTGTAGCTGGTCTAAATAAGACACAGAATCAACATGAATTCAATTCAAATCATTTAAGAATTAAATTCAACTAATAACCAATAGCTATTTTGAAAATGAATTATTCAAATTGGAATTGTTATACTAATTCGAGATCAAAACAGAGCTAAAATCAAATGACTACAGAGCAACATATACTCTGTTTCGTTTGTTACCATAAAATCGGGTGCACAAAATCATAATCAAACAGTTGTGAAACCGTTTCATATCAAACTGAAATCGATTAAAACAAATCGCAAGGAATTGTTATGATGCCTCATTAACAGGAGATACAATCAGATCCAAACAAGATCATTTCCAAATCGTTATAACTGTATTGTCATAGCAAACAATTCATGCCACGAGTGGATTAACTCAAACTAGCGTTCAAATCAATTCAAATGAAATCATAACATAATTCGTAGAAATTATCCGATATTTTGTTATTGCAAATTGGGGAAATAAGATCGATTAACTTTGATCAAAATCGTTCCATTCAAATGAATTATAACCAGATTTGATAGATATAATCTAGGTTGACCATGTCGTTTTACAAATCAAACAAAGAAACAATTATAATACGAATCCGACTCATAAAACAATCTTGCCAACTCGAGATATGGGATAATCCAATCAAAATAAGAGCGAATCGAACAGTTAAGGTTTTAACATAGTTATTATAAATCAAAACCCTTCCACGATTTCGGGCGCATTTACACAGGCTTAAATGAGAGCATTTTTTTTGTAGAAACAGAGTCATTCTTCCCAAATTGAGATCGAACAGAGTTGTATTCCTGTTCTTAGAAGATTACATGACACAATATATTACAAGATCGTAACAACCAAATTTATTGAAATCGTTTAGCAATCACAACACATGAACCATAACGAAATCATATCCAAACATGATCGTATTCTAAATTGAGCATGAAAAACTTCATGTTTAGAGTAGATACAAAACGAATTCAATTGAAAGTAGACCATTAGTTTCGTTAACTTAATCAGACAAATCAAATCCAAACGAAAACCATTCAAATCCGAATGAAAATCTATCGGTATCTAAACTGGGAATGATCAAATCATATATCAAAACGAAATTTCATTTATTTTTAGCAAAGCGAAATGTATATAGGATGAACACATTATGATAGAGCCATTTTGAAATATAAACAGAGATATTCAAAGACCAAATCCAAATCACTATATTAATCCTGGTTATTCACAAAACAAAAACGATATAAAAATCCATATCTGTATGGAAGATGGCTTGATCACGACAATTTGGAGTTGACAACGGCGGTGGCTGATTCAATATTCTTGAAAACGATGAGGTCGGTTTTCTTCCGCTTCTTATCAGTTGCTTGGAGCTGGTTTCTTTGGCTGGTAAATACTGCAATTTGATCTTCCAGTGATTGAATTTTCGATTGGAGTATGGGAACGTCGATGTAGTATCGTTCCAGCCATAAATCACATTGGTCACAGGGCGACTGTGTGAGTTTCGAAAGAATAGGTGAGGGTTTGATTACATTTCCAAGGGTTTCGTTAGGAAATTTGATACCAGGGTAGCTAGGACTATTCCTTAGGCAAGGGGGAATATTCATCACGAAATCATAAGGTGGTTCGGGGCATAAACCCTGTGAGTAAGGGTACTCACTGGCTAGAAAATGTTCTATGTCAGAATCTGAATCCTCATTAAGGACGATGGGCTTTTGCTCAACAGAGGGTTTAGGTTTATTACTAGCCATTCTTGAAATAAGCTGAGCGTTCTTTTTACCCTTAGCAATAATAGTAGGGTTTTCCTTAGCCCTTTTGCTCGCAGGCTTTTTAATAGCCTCGGCCTTCTCTGCTACAACATTTGGTAAATCAATGTCAGGGTCGACCGAGGGCTTAGGAGATGGCAGTAAGACATGGAAGGGCACGGTTGGCTCGACCTTGGCTTCCATAACCACAGGCTTGTCAACCTGGACAGGGTTTGTATCACAAAAACCATTTCGAGCGATGAAAGCTCTCCAACTATCACCATGTAAACTCAAATGATAAACAACAATAAGTTTAATTAGTCCATGGTGGAACAGGCTACTGTCGACCTTCTGCCTTTTAAACCTTTTTGACATTTTATATAGGCTACGCTGAATGTAAAAGGGCATATTCAATGGGTATCCCATAAAATTCATTAACAAATGCAGGTGGTAGAGAAACATGAGTCCATATCGACCTTCACAGGTCACAAACTGTTTGACTATTACAAAAAGATCATGCCATCGAGTTTTCAGCGCAGAGATGGGCATACCTCTGTCACAAGAGGTGACCTTTTGGGAGACAAATAGTAGTGGCCATGGAACCTCTTCCACTTTCGAATTTTTGAGCCAGTGCTGGCCCGTGGTAGGTAAACCTGTAGCAGAACTGATAAACTTCTCATCAATTTCCAACTGTATGTCACCCACCTTGGCTCTACATCCATCAAACATCAAAGCGAACTGTTGTGTCTCACATAAGTTAAAACCCTCAAATATCTGGATGAAGGTAAGACAACCGTTATCCTTCAAATCTTTCAGGGCATTGTCAAATAACAACAAGGCTTGGCTGTCGTTCGGTTCGATTCTCACCACCGGTGCCATGGAGTCAAGCACACGGTAAGTCCAGGGTTTGGGTCATAGCATATACAGGAGAAAAATGTGAGAAGGATTACCCGAGCTAACAGAGGTAGACGGGGATAAGGGATAGACATAAATGTCATCATGCGAAGGTGGTGGAGCTTATCTCTGCCATGCAAAATAGTTATTGCCAAAGTACAACTGCCGGCGCTCATAGCTGTTCAACCACTATAACATAGTTCAACAATCATGCCATTCACCCAACCAATGAAATCAGTGGTAAGTGTATAAACCAACGTGTGCAATCAACGTTGTGCCATAGTTTTAAACCATCAACATACAAAATGAGACCAATACCAATGTTTAACCATGCGCCAATGTATCATCTCATATCAATAGTTTAACCAAGGTGCCAATGGGTCTTTATATAATCAACATATCAATAGTTATGAAAGCATGAACATAGGTATCGTTTAAAAGATATATATAAAAGATTTAACCATAACACCTATGTATTTTCATGAAACCAATGGTCAAGTAGGTCAAATAAAATGCAAATCCAAATGCCAATGCGTTACCAAGTCAGACAATCAATACAAGAATGTCCAATGAGTATAGTTTGAAATTTTTGCCAGCTGCATAACGATAAGTGAAAAGTAAGCGCAATATGCATATTGACAAGAAGGATCATGATAGTTCAAATGCGACTTCGAAAGACTAAGTTTTCACGCTTACAGTCGTGAAAACAAAACAAAAGTAAATGTGCAAATGTCGCAAAAACAAAAGTGTCATTCTTTTGAATAATTGCGACGAAAAAATGATGTTTGCAAAACATTGGTGCAGGCAGCTTATAAGACAATAGAAAAAAGTGAATTGGCTGCCACAATGGTGACACACTGGTAGAAGCAATTATCTCTACCAAAAGAAACAATTTTAGATTAGGACAACAAAGATAATTCCAACTCAAAAATAACAACCAGAAAATTGTATAAACATCATCATTAACCAACTATTCCATCAATGTTTCAAAAGATGAAAAATGATAACAGTCTTAAGATCAACAAGTCACGATATTAAAGATAAAAGCTCCAATATTGTTGGCATAGCCACTGCTTCCAGCAGGCATCCATAGCCTCGACAGGGTTTCCATTTAACCCACTCTGACATATGTATCCTGCCAAGAAGTTCTGGATCAAAATAAAGGACATTAAGAGGATTCTTATTTGCAAATTTTCATATACCCGACATTGCTTCGCTGCCAGCGGGCCTGTTCAGTACCCCGGCGAAGTTGTCTTGGCGCCATGCATGCATTTACCCACTGCCAGCAGACCTGTTCAGCATCCCGGCGGGTTTACAAGCACTTCCCACAGCTCTTATTAATACTTTATTGTTTTGTTTTTTATAGATATATATTTGAGTGGGGTGATGCTGAAAATCATGATATTTTAACATATTTTTTCAGACCTCATCAGATTTTTTTAGAACCGTCCTTAATTTAGATCTAGAGATGATTTTATTTACAAAAACAACTTCCTAAGGCAGGGAGACATCCTCTGAGTCATTCCTTTATGGAATAGGGACAGCGTAAAAAGATAATAGATGATCATGACAAGATTTACTTAGAAATTGAAATCAGTGATCTTCTTTCAAACAACAGACTTTTCCAACATAGATATAAATTCCAAAAATATGACATTGATGTTTGTACAAATTTCTCAAAAGTTATTTCAACGAGGGAATTTTCTATTGTCTTTGTCTGAATAGCTCAGTCTACACAGGTATGTGCATTTCAAAAACACAAGCTGATAAATTAAAAGAAAGATCAAACACAAAAAGAAAACGAAAAGGCAAACAAAAACAAAATATGTACATAATATACAAGGGAATTCATCAAGCAAAGTATCTCTTCAGGGCTTGGCCATTCACCGGGTAGGTGTCAAGCTGCCCTTCAAGATTCTGCAATCGAAAATAATTGGGACCCAACTTTTCAGCAATTAAAAATGGTCCAAGCCATAGGTTTTGGAATTTTGTGTGCTCTCCCTTTCCCTCATGTGGTTTGTCCCATTTCAGGACGAGGTCTCCTACTTCAAAATTCCTATCAGAAGTAGAATTAGAATCGAACCATCTTTTAACCAATTGTTGATGTTGATCCAACTTACGTTTAGCTTGGGCTCGTACCTCTTCTACCTTCATCAAAGCGTTAATTCGGTTTTCCAAAGGGGGACAATCTTCTTCTTGGACTTTCTGTGACAAATGAAGTGAAGGAAGAAGAATGTGAGGTGGCAGAATTGCTTCTCTGCCATAAACAAGAAAAAAGGGGGTGTTACTTATAGCAGCTTTTGGCATTACCCTATCATCCCACAACGCGTTTAGTAGTGCATTGTGCCAATTCTTGTGATTTTCAACCACCGTTCTCTTGATGATTTTGATCAAGTTCTTGTTTGTCGATTATGCCAATCCGTTTCCCTGGGGGTAATAGATAGCATAATACTTTAACTTAATTCATTTTTCCAAAGCAAACTCACTCATCTCAAGAGAGGAAAAGTAAGAATCATTATCGAATACTAAACAGTCAGGGATACCGAAGCGAGTGATAATATTCGAGTTTAGAAAGACAATTACCTGACTGGTGTTGACAGTTCTTAACGCAGTAGCTTCAGACCATCGAGTAAAGTAATCTGTGGCTGTCACAATAAAATTGTGCTTTTGTGATGATGGAGGGTTAATTGGACCTATGATATCAAGGCCCCACTGCTGAAAAGGAGAATCTACCGAAACAGGATGCAAAGGAAAGGCTGGTTTTTGTAACCACCCTGATGCTTTCTGACAGATGATACATTTATGACACAAGGCGTGGGCGTCTCTAAAAAGAGTGGGCCAGTAATAACCGAATCTTAAAACCTTATGAGCAGTGGTGTCACCACCAAAATGACCACCAACTTCTCCTGCATGCAACTCTAGCAAGACTTTTTCTGCTTCGTCTTTTTCAAGACAATGCATCAGTATGCCGTCAAGACTCTGACGAAACAGGATACCATTAATTAGATGAAAGGAGGCATACTTCAGTCTCAACACTCTTCTTTTGGCGGGGTCAAGGTGATAGGGGGATGACCCATGTTCAAGACAGAATCTTATATCGTCATACCAAGGACTTACAGAGTTTTGTGCGCAACAGATTAGACTTTGATCGCTTGGTCCTAGGTTTGACGTATCACTTTCTTCTTGCTGTCATGCTGCTGAATCAACGACTAACTTGCATAACCCTTGGCCTCTCACTATCTAAGCTGGGGTGATTTCTAAGTCATACTCTTGCAAGGAGGTGACCCAGTTGGCCCTCTTTTCTCCTAGTTCCTTCTGCACTAACAGGTTCCTCACGGCTGGGTAGGGAACAATGACTTTCATCCTTGACTTCAAAAGATAGGACCGGAAGTTCTTAACTTCTTTGAAAACAACATAGGCTTGCCGATCTACCGCTGGGTAATTAAGTTCAGTGCCTTTGAAAGTAGAGCTCATAAAGGCAATGGGTACTTCATTGTTCTCGACATTCTTTTGGGTTAGGACGACGTCATAGGAACGGTCAGAAGAAAAAGTGTAGAGTGTAAAGTCTTTTGAAAAGTCCGGGCTCATGAAAGATGGAGCATCTATTAAGGCCTTCTTTATTGCATTAAAAGCTTGATTTTCTAGGGGTCCCTAGTGATATTGGGTGTCTTTATTAATTAGATTCTGTAAAGGCCTGACCATTTCGGAGAAATTGGGGACAAATCTTCTCATGAAGTTAATCTGACCTAAGAAAGACTGCATGGATTTTTTAGACGTAGGAGGGGGGAGTTTTGTGATGACTTGAGTCCTTTCAGGGTCAATACTCATCCCTTCACTAGACACAATGAAACCTAAGAGTTTACCCTGTTCTACTGCAAAGATGGATTTTTTGGGATTCAAGGAGATGCTGTATTTACGACATCGCAGTAGGATGGCTCGTAAGTGAGCTAGATAATCGTTTTTGTTTTTAGAAAATACAGTCACATCATCTAAGTAAACTACGATGGAATGATTGATTAAGCCTTGGAAAGCAATGTCCATTTCTCTCTAAAAGGTGGCTCCAGCATTAATCAATCCAAAGGGCATTTTGCGATAAGCATAAGTCCCCCATGGAGTACGGAAGGTAGTTTTAAGTTCGTCTGGCAGAGACATCAGGATTTGGTTGTACCCCGAGAAACCATCTAGTAAAGATAGCCTCTCGGAACCAGATACCTGTTGAAGGATCTGTTCCATGGGTGGGACAGGATAGTTATCTTTATCAGACGCTTTATTAAGGTTACGAAAATCGATGCAGAGTCGAATTTCCCCATTTTTCTTCCGAACTGGGACAAGGTTAGAAACCCACTGAGTGTGTCTAACAGGAAAAATTATCTTAGCATTTAGTAGCTTATTCAATTCTTTTTGCACGGTCGGTTCAAGCTTGGGGTGCATTTTCCTCATTTTTTGTTGAAAGGGTAAGGTTTGGGGCTTCGTAGGGATGACATGTTGTATGATATTAGGGTCAAAAGTTTTGAGGTCAACATACGTCCATGCAAAGACATCTTTAAATTATTTGAACAATTTAATGAATGCAACTTTTTCTTGTTGAGAACATCCTATCCCTAGATTAATGCACTGAGGATTTTCATTAGTTCCTAAGTTTACTTTTTCATAGCATAACCAGGAACTATTGGTTTTACAATTGACTGTCTTTTTAAATTTATCTTGAAAATCATAAAACTTCTCTAGTCTAACTACAGATTTTGGGATCGAGTTTACCATATCCGATGAAGATTCAGGAGTTCTCGGATCTGGTATTACCGTGAAATCACACAAATTGTCATCATGTGTGTGTTCGTCTATCACCGCTCCTTGAAAGGTTTCTTCCATGTGCAGAAAGTTAATAATCTGTTGATCGTTGTCAAATACTCTCTAGTTCATGATGTTGTCGGGCACGGATGGCCGAAACAACAGCTCAACTGAGAATGCGTCTGGGGACAATCCTTCTGCAGGAAGAAGTTTAGAAGCTACATTAGCTAATAAATCTACTTCAGAGTTATTCAATCTAGGAATAGAATTTATATTGAAAGCGAAAAATTTATTCATTAAATTCCATACCTCAGACTGGTAGCTTTTGAGATGCGGAGACAGACAGTGGATAGAGTCTCTTACCTATCTAACCACTATTTCAGAGTCGCCAAAGACGATTAAATTTTGAATGTTCATATCCAAAGCTTTTCTGAGACCTTGCAATAAAGCCTCATATTCTGCAGTATTATTAGTACATTCAAATTCCAACCTACATGCTATCAATGTTTTGTTACCTGTTGGATCGATAATGACGCAACATGCTCCAGCTCCTTCTTTGGATTTTGACCCGTCGAAATACAGAGACCAAATTTGATTTACATCGGGTACATGGGACCTTGGTGTTGAAGCTGCATGCTGCATATATGCTACAATCTCAGACTGCTGTTCTGGATTGGTGATAGGTGAAGTCTCGGCCATGAAATTGCCGAAGAAGGTGTCCATCCCTTATACTTCAGGTGAATCAATAGAAGGTGTATACGGTTCGTTGGGATCGTTCAAATCTGTGACTGTGAACTTAAGGTAGCGTTCACGATTTACTTTGATTTTATTAGGCTTGCCATTTTCTGGAAGCCATAGATGGGACCAATCTATCACGAAATAACCATGCAGCTGTTCAGACCAGTCCCTGCTTAAAAACAAACCATACACTTCTGGAATATACACAACAATTATATCAATAACTTGATGAACCTTAGGGTTAGACGATAATCTAATAAGCACATTCTTTAGTTCGCCTATAACTTTGACATTTGTTCGATCAAGTTGTATGATTTTTAAATTCGAGGGTTCAACTTCAGCGTTAATCTTCTAGAAAACAGACCAAGGCATCACATTGGATGACGCCCCTGAGTCTACCATACAATTGTGCACGTTTCTATTAAAGATCTCGAAAGTTAATAGAAATGGAGGTACATTTTTGCGAGTACTAAGAGTAGTAGCTTGTGGTTTTTTACTCACAATTTCTAAAGATACTTTATCTACATTGTTTACATTATTTACATTATTTACAGGAAGGCTTCCTTTATCTTGAGGATCAGGACTGTTTTTAGTGGAAGTCTTCTGTGGAACTTTGTTTTTCACAACCTTGTTACCATTAGAATTACCATTTTTTCCATTCTCTGAGATATTTTGCAACATTTTTTGTAACAAAAACAAAAACTTCAATAACTGATAAATATAAATGTTAGCCCTTAACTTTTTAAGATCTTCAACAACATCATAATATAAGTTGGGGTTCACATTACTCTGTTTAGTCTCAGCTGATTTAGATTGCTTTGGAGGCGAAGTTGTAGTGTTTTTGGTAGAAGGTTTGTTTGTTGTCTTACTCCTAGTATTATAAGGATGAATTGTCTCGAAGTTGGCTTGAAAGATGCTATCCGAGAAGTGTCCAAAAATGTTTGGAGAAGACTCTTCTTCTTGAACTGTCTCTTGTTCAATTACCTCTTCAAGGATCTGTTAGCGATATTTCTTGTAAGGGGGTTAGAATGCAAAAGAATGGGTGAAAAACCCACTTGTCCTAAGTTCGGGGTGCTAGCGCACCCATGATTAAATGAAAGCCAATTTTGGACGGCAGGGATCGTGGCACCGGGATCAACGGCGCAGGTGGGATTCTGGACCCCCCCCGCCTTTCTACCTTTAAGCGGGGGGGGGGGGNCGGAGGGGGGGGGGTCCGGAATCGGGGGCGCAACTTTCCGACGGCCGAGATCTTAGCGCCCGGATCAACGGCGCTCACACGACCCTGTCATTCCCAGCTGCTTTGTGTTTAGCCAGCGTGGACCCCTATCCCGTCATATCATCTTCCATAAACACCTTTCTCTTGCTGCCATGTGTCATCCATCCACCTCCCCTATATGGTCCACGCGGTCTTCCTTCCTTCTCATCATCCACACACCATCTGCCACGTGTCTCTTTCCCTCCACGTCAGCCTCCCACTAAAATGGGTCCATCACATCTGTTCCCCTGTAACCTCTCTCGTTCCCTCATCGCTTCTTACTCCACGCATATCTTTTGATCCAGTCAGTTATTCCAGGTGGCAACATGGGAGGCCCTCCACAGCCAGAAGGCGCCGAGTTGGCTAGGCCATCCTCAATCCCGATGAGGCAGTTATTGAAGTGGTTGGTGGTGGTTAGACATCGCCTCCGCCTTAATGGGAAAGCACGACAATGAATTTAAGGCATGTCGATTCACTGATAAAACTGTTAGAAGATCAATCGCGTCTGCCATAAGTTGCACGACCATTCAGAGATTGCAGGTGTTAACTGTCAAAAGCCATGCAGACGCAAAGCTTTCAATGCAGTGTCTTGATTTTTCTGTTGTTGTTGTTATGAGTATATGAAGGCGTTTTCGCCATTTTTGTATCTATCGATGGTTGAGCTGAGATCTCGGTTGTAAAAGCTTTAATGAAGCACTGTAATTATGGTCATGTATAGACTTTTGAGACTTCTTGCTTAATGAATGTCAGTTTCCTTTTTACGTCTTTGTTATACTGTGTTAGAACAGCTCGAAATTGGAGGATCCAGTCGAGCTGTAGCCGTTATAGGATGATGTTGTCCTAGATCACTGTGATAGCTGCACCGTTTCTAATCGGTTCTTGTGACTTTCCCATCGTTGAGTAACTTGGAACTGGCAGATCCAGTCAAGTCCCCTTTCAGTTCCTTGAGACCCTGAACCAAGAGGATCTTGCTTTCAGAGTATTTCTTCTACAAGCTGCTGTAAGCCTGTTGCCCAAAGCCGTTTGTTCACCCTCCTTATCAAGTATTCCACCTATTCACCCTTTAATCAACTCATTGGCTGAAGTTAAGTCGAGACCTCCTTTGTTACTTACATTCCAGACACAGTCCCTGAGTTAGAATAATATCCCCTTGAGTCTTTATCTCCATTTGATCACCCATCTATTAAACCGTGACATAAAAAATGATGGGCGCTGGGCTCTACTCCTGCAAGCAATCCAAGAGTGACTTCCAGCGCTAACATTTCTGGAGCTATTGTCGGGGACGAAGTTGAATATTTTCCCTGGGCAGAACGACAATGATTAACTGATTCTGAAGGTGCATCAGATATCAGAATTATCAAGATTGCTACTATGCACCTGGCGACTCCACTGTGGCGACTCCATTATTTCCAATTTACTGTTTTAGTTGTGGCCACTGTTGGCACACCTGAAAGCTGACCCAGAAGAGCTTTCTCGAGAAGGTTTCAGTGGCTTCTTTCTCAGCCTGAGAAGTTTCCTGGGGTAACGACAATGTTTAGATCTGACCTTTGATGGTGAACAAGGACCAGACACACTTGAAGCTGCGCATCGTTCACCTGGCGACTCCATGATTCAAGGATCGATTGGTGACTCCGCTGGTTTGATATGGAGAAAATTCTGGCTCAAAGGTTTGCTTTCTGTGACTTTTCCCAGATAGTTGGTTTTCCTAATGCGCTTCCTGATAGGGACATCTAGGAAGATTTCCTCCCTGAATTTCATGCAAAGGATTGGGAGGAACCAGCTGAGCATTTACTGGACTTCCATGAAGCTATTCACCGACACCATATCACGCATGAGGATGTCCAGATTAAGATTTTCCGGTATTCATTAAAAGGAGCTGCTCTCGACTGGTTTCGATCTCTTCCCTCTGCAAGCATCTGTTCTCTAGCAGGTTTTCATACAACTTTCAATTCATTTTGTAAAGAATACTTTCTAGTTGTTCGTTTGTATGAAAGGTGTTGTGAGGATTTTTCTTTGCTTCATAAAGCCTCTGCTGGCCCTGAAGATCATGTCCATGATGAGGCCTTTACTGTGGAGGAAATCATCTGCCGTGAAAGTATAGAGGTGTTGAATGGTATTGGTGGTGTTAACTCGAGGATGGAAGCATTTGACATCATATTGTATGCGTCCGCTCTTTTAGATGTTCGTGAAGATCAACACGCCTCTTATGAAGATTATGAGTTTGCAGAGCGGACGTGGTCTGTGGTAGATGGCTCACCTAAATGTCGGGTTGAAGCAGATATTCCTAGCAACCCTGTTTCTGAGGGCAGAGACCGTCCCGTTTTTAAAGAAGAGATGATTGTGGAATAAGTTTCCTCTCTTTTTCTCTAGGGGGTTTCTCACGATATATGTTTATCTGGGATTAAAGAGAAAAATATTACGTGTGAGCAGCCAGAACCAGTAGGTCCCACTGTCCCTAAAACGGATTTATTTTTACCCGGGATCACTGTTTTGGAGGAGGATCATAACCATGTAATCCTGCCCCTTTTTGATGAATATTATAGTGATGATGAGTTACAAGCTTATCCTACAGATGATCACTATGAAGTCACTGAAGAGCCAGTCGGCAAGAAAAACCACCCCATGGTCCCTATTTATGATGAATATGGATCAGACCTGGGGGAGAGCCAAGAAGAAGAGGAAAAAGAACCAGAGGGGCAGTCTGCCCTTTGTTCAGAGCCAGTCAGTGAACATACACCTTCTGAGATCAGCAAGCCTACGTCAGTTATTCACCCACATGTGGTTATCAGAGACATTTGGCCACGTGTGAATAACTGTGTAGCAAAAGAGGCTGCCTGTCACCAATTTTCCAGGACTGGCCACTCATTCTATGACCCTGTCAGCGAGTACATGGAGTGGCATTTCCCCTATGCCTTGGAGCCACCCTATTTCATCTCAACTTCAGCTAGTGAGGAGAAGTTGAAGAGTGTAGTCGTTCTTCTATCACGGTTACACTATCTGTTGGTGATCATCTACAGAAGGAAGGAGCTTCTATCCAGGAAGCTGCTTGAATGACTATGGTGGAAGTTTTCTTTCACCTAGCTCATGTAAAATATCTTATTAGCATTAGGATTGTATATAAATAAGCTCCTTTGAGCATGTAGCTTTATTTTCTTTCTTCTATTTTTTGGCCTGTATTTTCAGCAGCGGGATGTTTTCAGCATGACTCTATAGCCCAACAGCAAAGGCACTGAATCTACAAAAGAGTTCTTAGAACATCACAGGGACGACTCTATCCCCCATGGAGCCAAATGTTAGCGATATTTCTTGTAAGGGGGTTAGAATGCAAAAGAATGGGTGAAAAACCCACTTGTCCTAAGTTCGGGGTGCTAACGCGCCCATGATTAAATGAAAGCCAAGTTTGGACGACAGGGATCGCGACGCCCGGATCAATGACGCAGGTGGGATTCCGGACCCCCCCCGCCTTTCTACCTTTAAGCGGGGGCAGGGGGGGGGGTATGAAATCCAGGGTGCACCTCTTCAACGACCCAGATCAGTGCGCCTGGATCAACGGTGATAAGAGAAATTTCGGACCCCCCCTGCCTTTCTACCTTTAAGCGGAGGGGGGGGGTCCGGAATTGGGGGCGCATCTTTCCGACGACCGAGATCTTAGCGCCCGGATCAACGACGCTCACACGAACCCGTCATTCCCAGCTTCTCTGTGTTTAGCCAGCATGGACCCATATCCCATCATATCATCTTCCATAAACGCCTTTCTCTTGCTGCCATGTGTCATCCATCCACCTCCCCTCTATGGTCCACGCGGTCTTCCTTTCTTCTCATCATCCACACACCATCTGCCACGTGTCTCTTTCCCTCCACATCATCCTCCCACTAAAATGGGTCCATCACATCTGCTCCCCTGTAACCTCTCTCATTCCCTCATCGCTTCTTACTCCACTCCCTGTTGTTTTGGCCCCATCACTCCATTCTCGTGCCCCACTTTCCGCGCTGGCCTCCACGCATATCTTTTGAGCCAGTCAGTTATTGCAGGTGGCAGCGTGGGAGGCCCTCCACGTCCAGAAGGTGCCGAGTTGGCTGGGCCATCCTCAATCCCGATGAGGTAGTTATTGAAGCGGTTGGTGGTGGTTAGACATCGCCTCCGCCTTAATGGGAAAGCACGACAATGAATTTAAGGCACGTCGATTCGCCGATAAAATTGTCAGAAGATCAATCGCGTCTGCCATAAGTTGCACGACCATTCAGAGATTGCAGGTGTTAACTGTCAGAAGCCATGTAGACGCAAAGCTTTCAATGTAGTGTCTTGATTTTGCTGTTGTTGTTGTTCTGAGTATATGAAGGTGTTTTCGCCATTTTTGTATCTATCGATGGTTGAGCTGAGCTCCCGGTTGTAAAAGATTTAATGAAGCACTATAATTATGGTCATGTATAGAATTTTGAGACTTATTTCTTAATGAATGCCAGTTTCCTTTTTACGTCTTTGTTATACTATGTTAGAACAGTTCGGAATTGGAGGATCCAGTCGAGCTGCAGCCGTTATAGGATGATGTTGTCCTGGATCACTGTGATAGTTGCACCGTTTCTAATCAGTTCTTGTGACTTTCCCATCGCTGAGTGACTTGGAACTGGCAGATCCAGTCAAGTCCCCTTTCAGTTCCTTGAGACCCTGAACCAAGAGGATATTGCTTTCAGAGTATTTCTTCTGCAAGCTGTTGTAAGCTTGTTGCCCAAAGCCGTTTGTTCACCCTCCTTATCCAGTCTTCCACCTATTCACCCTTTAATCAACTCACTGGATGAAGTTAAGTCGAGACCTCCTTTGTTACTTACATCCCAGACACAGTCCCTGAGTTAGAATAATATCCCCTTGAGTCTTTATCTCCATTTGATCACCCATCTATTAAACCGTGACATAAAAAATGATGGGCGCTGGGCTCTGCTCCTGCAAGCAATCCAGGAGTGACTTCTAGCGCTAACAGAATCTTAGGAGGCATCAAGTTATCTTGGGCTTCTAGGATTGTTTGAAGGGCACATTGCAAACTTTCTAGATTTTGGCCTTCGGTGGTTGGGTTAGGTCGGTTGGTGGGAAAAGGCTTCTGGAATGGGGGTTTGTAAGGCCCTTTTCTTGAAGATGCTTCTACAGTCGACCTTTTCAAGTCTATAACTTGATTTGACAGTTTTTGAACAACTTTGGTTAAGTTTTCCAAATCAGAGTTTTCAGGTTGTGTTTTACTTTGAGTGGGTCTAGGGAGGATTTCGATCTTCTTTTTGGAAGAAGTACTAGTTTCAGTTTTGTTGCTAGTAGAGTCCTTAAGACTAAGTATGTCTTTTTCAATCTGGCTGGCCTCCTCGGAGGATTCTAACAACGTGGCTTTCTTAGATCGTTTAACCCAAATAGCTATACTTTGATGCAAATATTTAGTGTAGTATGCTATTATAAGACTCTCAGCAGGCATAGAATCTGCTGGGATTCGGTTTTTAAGTGTTAAGAATCTTTGATTAAAGTCTTTAACTTTTTCTTTTGGGTTCATTCTTAAGCTAGAAAGGTCCATGACTAGGACTTCCGGAGGTTTACCATCTCTGAACTTTTCCAAAAAGCATGACTCAAATTTTTCCAAAGACACGATGGTAAGGGGTTGTTGGGAAAAGTACCACATGGATGCATTACCCTCGAAAGTATACGGGAAAAACCTACAGACAACGTCTTCATGTTCGACATTGTAGAGTCTTATGGCTAACATAAAAATTTTAATGTGATCTCCAGTGATCTGTTTTGAGTCAGGATCAAACTTGGGAAGCCATTTCTCCAGGTGTTTAGGTAAAGGGTGTTGAACTCTAGGTACAACTACGACATCCTGATCAAGCCAGGGTCTAGCAGGGTTGTTCTGATTTTCCATTGGGGTAGTGGGTGTGGAAGGGTGAGAAGGGGAATTGCCTTCGTTAGAGGAATCTCCTCCAGAAGAGGAAGGAGATGATGGAGGTGGTGAAGGAGGTATCCCAGATCCTCCTACAACAGGATTTAAGATCGGATCTGAAGGATTCACAGTGAGGTTAGTGTCACCTAATTGTTCTCTGATATCAGAGAAATCCAAAGGTTGGCCCCACGGACGGTTTGGTTGCCTCAAACGGGTTAAGGCACTATGTGTTTTAATAAGAGATTGACAAACAATCTCTTGTATGTCACCACCTGTAGGATTAGGGGTTGCTGGCTCAACTGTGATCTGTGGATCGTAGGTTGAAGTAGTTGTTGTTTGAGGGGGAATATTATCGTTTGAATGGCTTCTAGTCACTATAGGTGAGCGATTAGGTGGTGGAGGGGTCTTGCGACCGCCTCGTGCCATTAATTAAGTTCAGGACCTCCTTCTAGCGCCATTTGTTGATGGGCGAAATCATTTGTCCATCAACTGAGAGAGTGGAACCGGTCCGGGGTTGTCTAATAACCCAATCCGTTTGGGATGAACCAACCTGACGGGTTTAGTGGCTCCGTTAGCCGATCTAAGGTCCTCAAAAAAACAAAAATAAAACTACTCTAAACTATCTAATCTAACTAAAAATAACAATTAAAACAAACTAAACTAATCTAACTAAAACTAACTATTAAAACAAACTAAACTAATCTAACTAAAATGGAAATAAAACAAACTAATAAACTAATCTAATTAAAACTAACTATAAAACAAACTAAATTAATCTAACTATTCTATATATATACAATCTACTAACTAATACTATACTAACTATAACTAATTAACTATCTCACTACTAACATCAATAAATCTTATTCACAAAATGTACACTATCTACAATTTACAGATTTAAATAAAACCTGAAAAAACTCATTTTCATTCTGCCCTAAGACAAAGAAAGATATTTTTTGTTGATTTTATAAATTTTATGAACAGAAATAAAACATAAATCTAACTAAACTAAATCACTAATCTAAACTACAAGTATATCTAACTATAACTACTTAAACTATACTAAACAAACTAACTAACAAATAAATCACAAACTGACCTGGAAAAACGCTCCAGGTTTGCTATGTGTACGATGATTGTGCTAGCTGATCGGAGGGAGGAAACCCGCACCGTATTATCCAGAAGCTTCTCGTAAACGATAGCTGCAGTTCTCTTCAAGTATGATTACAGGACAAACAAGACATAAAAAATCACAACAAGCATATGATTTATAAATCTCCACAGTTAGATAAACCCGTATGCAAAGACTTATACAAAATAATTCAATTGATGAAGAAGAGAAATCTGTCATTCATTAACTGAACTAAGCAATTGCTGTAATTTTTTAAGTAATGAAAGAAATCAGACATGGATCATATTAATTAAATCACATCATTTTGCAAAAGACTATGATAGCTAAAGTAGTCTATAATCACTTGCTAATGACATGCATAAACTTGAAACAAAAGATTGATATTATGAAAGCGAAAGCTGTAGCAGAACATCAACTTCTGTCTCAGTTTGTATTAGGAATCCATAGCCTGGTTCTCCCACAAGTGAGGATGATCCTTATTACAAAAATAATAAGTATTTAAAGGTTTTCCACAGGGTAAAACCTCCCTGTGGAAGTTATCAAAACTGTTTACATAAATCTGGGAAGATATCCCAAGTTTCACTAAACTAGGAACCTATAATAAAACTAAACACACAAATATCCCCTAGACTGTCCAGCATGTCCCATGCAATTCGAATTTACCTGAAAAGGGTAAAAAATGGACAAGTTAGAAGGATCTTTTACTAATAAAATGATAAAAATCTAATTCTATAGACTAGCTACAGAATCTTGCGATTCTGTAGCTGGTTTAAATAAGACACAGAATCATCATGAATTCAATTCAAATCATTTAAGAATTAAATTCAACTAATAACCAATAGCTATTTTGAAAATGAATTATTCAAATTGGAATTGTTATACTAATTCGAGATCAAAACAGAGCTAAAATCAAATGACTACAGAGCAGCATATACTCTGTTTCGTTTGTTACCATAAAATCGGGTGCACAGAATCATAATCAAACAGTTGTGAAACCATTTCATATCAAACTGAAATCGATTAAAACAAATCGCAAGGAATTGTTATGATGCCTCATTAACAGGAGATACAATCAGATCTAAACAAGATCATTTCCAAATCATTATAACTGTATTGTCATAGCAAACGATTCATGCCACGAGTGGATTAACTCAAAATAGCGTTCAAATCAATTCAAATGAAATCATAACAGAATTCGTAGAAATTATCCGATCTTTTGTTATTGCAAATTGGGGAAACAAGATCGATTAACTTTGATCAAAATCATTCCATTCAAACGAATTATAACCGGTTTTGATAGATATAATCTAGGTTGACCATTTCGTTTTACAAATCAAACAAAGAAACAATTATAATACGAATCTGACTCATAAAACAATCTTGCCAACTCGAGATATGGGATAATCCAATTAGAATAAGAGCGAATCGAACAGTTAAGGTTTTAACATAGTTATTATAAATCAAAACCCTTCCACATTTTCGAGCGCATTTACACAGGCTTAAATGAGAGCATTGTTTTCGTAGAAACAGAGTCGTTCTTCCCAAATTGAGACCGAACAGAGTTGTATTCCTGTTCTTAGAAGATTACATGACACAATATATTACAATATCGTAACAACCAAATTCGTTGAAATCGTTTACCAATCACAGCACATGAACCATAACGAAATCATATCCAAACATGATTGTATTCTAAATTGAGCACGGAAAACTTCCTGTTTAGAGTAGATACAAAACGAATTCAATTGAAAGCAGACCATCAATTTCGTTAACTTAATCAGACAAATCAAATCCAAATGAAAACCATTCAAATCCGAATGAAAATCTATCGGTATCTAAACTGGGAATGATCAAATCATATATCAAAACGAAATTTTGTTTATTTTTAGCAAAGCGAAATGTATACAGGATGAACACATTATGATAGAGCCATTTCGAAATACAAACAAAGATATTCGAAGACCAAATCCAAATCACTATATTAATCCTGGTTATTCACAAAACAAAAACGATATCAAAATCCATATCTGTATGGCAGATGGCTTGATCATGACAATTTGGAGTTGACAACGATGGTGGATGATTCAATATTCTTGAAAACGATGAGGCCGGTTGTCTTCTCCTTCTTATCAGTTGCTTGGAGTTGGTTTCTTTGGCTGGTCAATACTGCAATTTGATCTTCCAGTGATTGAATTTTTTATTGGAGTATGGGAACGTCGATGTAGTATCGTTCCAGCCATAAATCACATTGGTCACAGGGTGACTGTGTGAGTTTCGAAAGCACAGGTGAGGGTTTGATTACATTGCCAAGGGTTTCGTTAGGAAATTTGATACCAGGGTAGCTAGGACTATTCCTTAGGCAAGGGGGAAGATTCGTCATGAAATCATAAGGTGGTTCGGGGCATAAACCCTGTGAGTAAGGGTACTCACTGGCTAGAAAACGTTCTATGTCAGAATCTGAATCCTCGTTAAGGATGATGGGCTTTTGCTCAACAGAGGGTTTAGGTTTATTCCTAGCCATTCTTGAAATAAGCCGAGCGTTCTTTTTACCCTTAGCAATAACAGTAGGGTTTTCCTTAGCCCTTTTGCTCGCAGTCTTTTTAATAGCCTCGACCTTCTCTGCTACAACGTTTGGTAAATCAATGGGAGGGTTGACCGAGGGCTTAGGAGATGGCAGTAAGACATGGAAGGGCACGGGTGGCTCGACCTTGGATTCCATAACCACAGGCTTGTCAAGCTGGACAGGGTTTGTATCACAAAAACCATTTCGAGCGATGAAAGCTCTCCAGCTATCACCATGTAAACTCAAATGATAAACAACGATAAGTTTAATTAGTCCATGGTGGAACAGGCTACTGTCGGCCTTTTGCCTTTTAAACCTTTTTGACATTTTATATAGGCTACGCTGAAAGTAAAAGGGCATATTCAACGGGTATCCCATAAAATTCATTAACAAACGCAGGTGGTAGAGAAACACGAGTCCATATCGACCTTCACAGGTCACAAACTATTTGACTATTACGAAAAGATCATGCCATCGAGTTTTCAGTGTAGAGATGGGCATACCTCTATCACAAGAGGTGACCTTTCGGGAGACGAACAGTAGTGGCCATGGAACCTCTTCCACTTTCGAATTTTTGAACTAGCGCTGGCCCGTGGTAGGTAAACCTGTAGCAGAACTGATAAACTTCTCATTGATTTCCAACTATATGTCACCCACCTTGGCTCTACAGCCATCAAACGTCAAAGCGAACTACTGTGCCACACATAAGTTAAAACCCTCAAATATCTGGATGAAGGTAAGCCAACCATTATCCTTCAAATATTTCAGGGCATTATCAAATAATAGCAAGGCTTGGTTTCCGTTTGGTTCAATTCTCACCACCGGTGCCATGGAGCCGAGCACACGGTAAGTCCAGGGTTTGGGTCATAGCATATACAGGAGAAAAATGCGCGAAGGATTACCCGAGCTAACAGAGGTAGACGGGGATAAGGGATAGACATAAATGTCATTGTGCAAAGGTGGTGGAGCTTATCTCTACCATGCAAAATAGTTATTGCCAAAGTACAATTGCCGGCGCTCATAGCTGTTCAACCACTATAACATAGTTCAACAATCATGTCATTCTCCCAACCAATGAAATCAATGGTGAGTGTATAAACCAACGCGTGCAATCAACGTTGTGCCATAGTTTTAAACCATCAACATACAAAATGAGACCAATACCAATGTTTAACCATGCGCCAATGTATCATATCATATCAATAGTTTAACCAAGGCGCCAATGGGTCTTTATATAATTAACATATCAATAGTTATGAAAACACGAACATAGGTATCGTTTAAAATATATATATATATATATATATATAAGATTTAACCATAACACTTATGTATTTTCATGAAACCAATGGTCAAGTAGGTCAAATAAAATGAAAATCCAAATGCCAATGCATTACCAAGTCACACAATCAATACAATAATGTCCAATGAGTATAGTTTGAAAGTTTTTCCAGCTACATAATGATAAGTGAAAAGTAAGCGCAATATGCATATTGACAAGAAGGATCATGACAGTTCAAATGCGACTTCGAAAGACTAAGTTTTCACGCTTACAGTCGTGAAAACAAAATGAAGGTAAATGTGCAAATGTCGCAAAAACAAAAGTGTCGTTCTTTTGAATAATTGCGACGAAAAAATTGATGTTTGCAAAACATTGGTGCAGGCAGCTTATAAGACAATAGAAAAAAGTGAATTGGCTTCCAGCAGAATCCCCATGAAAAGTGACCAAATGAGCTAATTCCCCACGATATGAATGCATGTCCCCAACTTGACACTTGTCATGTTGGAAGCTACTTTGGTCCACTCATCCCCAACTTTAGAACTTAGGATAAAATAATTATCCATACTTTATGTTTTAGGAAATATTGATATAATATTCCTTTTTGGCTTAAGCGCTCTAGCTTAGCCCTTTCCCTTAAATTTTGTCCCTCCCTTTCCCTAACTGGTGAAATTCAATCCCCCATCTCTTTTATTGCGGTCGGTCTACGCGCAACGATGTATTTTATATTAATCATGGGACATGTACAAAATAGGCGCACTAGCCTTTAACATCTAGGCGCTCCGGCCTAATACCAAAAAATAAGCATCCCATATTATAATAATTGGCTCACCAACCTATAACACATATCATATACACAAGGCTCATTGACCTCCATACTGCGTGCACTTTAGTTACTATGCGCGGTATCCGAGAATGTGTACACTACATCTTTTTATTGCGCAGTGCATGCGCACATTATGCCATGAAAGGTGCATTACAAAATGATGTCAAAATAGCTCACTATCTTAAGTATACTTACTTTACATTTACAATTGGGTTCGGCCAATGGATATTATAATCCCCTCCCCTTATTTATGCACTATCCTCAGTGCATCATATACCCATATACAACAAAATTTTCAAAATTACTCAAAAATATGTGGGTATTCTATCCGCATTGCATCCTCATGCTCTCAAGTAGCGTCCTCAGGACCGTACCAGGTCCATTAGATTTTTACAAGCCCTATGGCTTGGTTCTGAAGCTACTTGAATTTTTGGTCCAAAATGCACACCAGATGCACTTGAAAAGTGCCTTCTTGCTCCACCTGAATCACATTCCAATCAATAACATGATTAACATCAAGTATATATTTCTTTAGCAATGATACATGGAAGACATTATGAACAGACATAGATGCAGGCAATGCAATCATATAAGCAACTAGACCAATCCTCTCTAAGATTTCAAATGGCCCACAAAATCTGGCTGCCAATTTGGCGCAACTTCCTAGCTTCAGGGAACTCCTATTAGCTTTCATCTTCAGGAAAACATGATCACCCACTTTGAACTCTCTATGGGTTCTGTTCTTATCGGCATAAATTTTCTGCCTGTCTTGGGCAGCTTTTAAATTCTGCTTAATTTTCATCATTTGGTCCTCCATCTCCTTGAGAAACTCTGGCCCAACTACTGTCCTATCAGCTGGGTTATCCCAACTCACTGGAGTATTGCACTTTCTGTCGTACAATGCTTCAAATGGGCTCATCTTCAGCGATGCCTGATACCCATTGTTGTAAGCGAATTCTACCAGTTGTAGGTAGTCTTCCCATTTTGATGGTTTGTCCATCACATACATTATGAATATGTCTTCTATCACCCTGTTCACCCTCTCTATCTATCCATCAGACTCAGGATGATAAGATGTACTAAAGTTCAGATTCATTCTGAATCCTTTGAACAATCCTTTCCAGAAATTTGAGGTGAATTTCGGGTCTCTGTCGGACACAATTGTTTTAGGAATTTTGTGCAATCGTGCCACTTCCTTTATGAAAATATCAACAACATATGTTGCCTTGTGAGTAGTTTTTAGTGGAATAAAATGGGCATCTTTTGTAAGCTTGTCCACCACCATCATGATCAAATCATGTAGCTTGCTTATTCTAGGCAATCTCGTAATAAAATCCATTGTCACCACTTCCCACTTCCATTCAGGAATGGGTAAAGGTTGCAGCAACCCTGTTGGGTGTCTATGCTCAACTTTAACTTTCCATCATTCCATACATCTAGCGATGTATTTAGTGATCTCTTTCTTCATACCTAGCCAAAAGTAATGACTTTTGATCACTGCCATGGTTTTCTGATATCCTAGGTGCCCTGCATAAGGAATATTATGCATTTCATGAAAAATCGTACATTTCAAGTCCTGGACATTTGGAACAAAAATTTTCTTCTTGTACAACAGTATTCCATCTATTCCCAAATTATAATTATCCACCTTTTGTGGCATCTTACCCTGCTGCAGCATTGTTACCAATTCTCTGTATTGCATATCTGCATTTGCCGCCTCCAAAATTTTGCTTTTAATATCAGTCTGATACATGATAATGGTTGTAGCATGTAGTTCATGCACCCTCCTGCTGAGTGCATCACCCACCTTGTTCTCTTTCCCCTTGATATGATTTATATCAAAGTCATATTCACTTAGAAATTCTAACCATCTTCTTTGCCTAGCATTTAGATTTGGCTGATCAAATAAATATTTCAGACCATTGTGGCCTTTTCTTATCTCAAACCTCTTTCCCATGAGGTAGTGTCTCCATTTCCTCAAGGAATGCACTATGGCTGCCAATTCCAAATCATGAGTGGCGTAGTTTCTTTCATGCTCCTTTAGCTTCCTTGATTCATAACATATGACAAACCCATTTTGACTGAGGACTCCACCAAGTCCTTCATTACATGCATTTGTGCATACAACAAAGTCTTCATTTGAGTTTGCAATCCTTAATATCGGAGCACTTGTCAATAATTGTTTCAAGTGTTGGAAACTCTTCTCGCAATATCGTGTCCACTGAAACTTCACCCCCTTTCTTTGAAAGAAATTGATTGGGTGTGCAATCTTTGAGAATCCTTTAATAAATATTTTGTAGTAGCCTACAAGACCCATGAATGATCTCACCTCTATGACATTCTTCGGCGCTGACCATTCTATAATGGCCTCTATCTTCTCAGGATCCACTGCTATCCCATCCTATGAAATGATATGCCCCAAATAATGATTTTGTTTCTGATAAAATGAGCACTTGCTCAATTTGGAATACAACTGATGATCCCTTAATACTTGCAACACCATCCTTAAATAATGTTCATGTTCTTCCTCTGAATTAGAATATATAATAATTTCATCCAAAAAGACAATGACAAACTTGTCCAAATATTCTCGGAAAACACCATTCATTAAGCACATGAAAACAACTGGTGCATTTGACAACCCAAATGGCACCATTGTGAACTCATAATGACCATACCTTGTCTTGAAGGTTTTCTTGCTGATATCTTCTTCTTTAATCCTTACCTAATGGTATCCTGATCTGAGATCTATCTTTGAAAATATCTTTGCATCCTTCAATTGATCAAAGAGGTCATCAACCCTTGGCAGAGGATACTTGTTCTTAACAGTCACTTTATTCAACTGTCTGAAGTGAATGAACAATCTTAATGTTCCATCTTTCTTTTTCACAAAAAATACCGGGGCACCCCAAGGTGACACACTTGGGTGTATGTACCCCTTCTTCAGAAGTTCTTCAAGTTGCATTTGCAACTCCTTCAAATCCGGTGTACTCATTCTGTAAGGAGTCTTTGACACTTGCGTTGCTCCAGGCATTAGATTTATAGAGAAATCAATGTCTCTCCTCGGGGGTAGCCCTAGTACCTCCTTGAACACATCTTCAAAATCTTCCAGGACTGCATAATCCTCCAAATTTGGCACCTTATCCTTAGGTATCTCTGCCAAATGAGTTGAAATTAATTGACACCCTTTTCTGTAACATTTCTTTAGCTGCGATGCTGAAATTTCTCTAATGGTTACTGCCCTGGGAATTCCTTGTACTTTCCTTAGTTTCCCTTCCTCATACAAGAAAGTAAATGCTTTGTTATGGAAGTCTAGGAGAGTATGATTTTGGTCCAACCAATCCATACCAATTAGATAGTCATAGGAGCCTAAAGGCAAGATGTTCAAATCTGCCTTGGTGCTCAGTCCATTCATGTCCATGAGGCATGACTTAAACACCTCATTAACTTCTCTTTTGGATCCTGTAGCCAGTTGCACCAACCAAGATTTATCATGCTTGCTTCTTGGCAAGTGAACACTTTCCACCATTTTTGGGTCTATATAACTATGAGTAGCTCCTGAATCAATTAAAATAACAATGGTTTGGTTGTTTATCATACCTTCCACTTCAATCATGTGGGACTGATACTCTCCTTGCTTGTTGTCCAGGGCTGCATAAATACTTGCCACATATCTGCCCATGTCCTTAACTATTTCATCTTTCTGTACATTATGAAAAACCCTACCTTTTTCACCTCTATGAGGAAAATCTCTAAACCTATGATCTCCTTTACAGCCCCAACATTGAATAGGTGGTTGCCTTGGACCTTGAATCCCTGTGTCAATTGTTCTGGGTTCTTTAGGCGTTTGATGTCCTTGTGGTTTAGTTCAGCTCCCTTCTTCCTCTGATCCCTATTGAATTTCTTATTGTCTTCCCAAGCCTTTTGGAAAGATGGCCTTTCTTTCTATTGATCATATAGGCATTTAGCTCAACTTATGGTCTCTTCTAATGTCTTGGGATCATCATACTGTATTTTGTCACCGATGAACGATAGCAATCCACTCAAATACCTTTGAATTTTGATTGTCTCATCCTTGATGAAAGAGACATACTTCAGTAGTTCTACAAACCTTCTCTTATATTCATCTATGGACATACTTCCAAGCTTGAGTTCAAAGAACTCTTTCATTTTCTTGTCATAGTATCTCTTAGTCAAGTATTTATTCTCAAAATACTTCTTGAATTCCCTCCAAGTAACACTTTTCTCTTAATGTGCTGCACCTGCACAAGTTGATCCCACCACATGGAGGCCTTTCCTTTGAGTTGATAGATAGAAATTCCACCTTCTTCATGAGAAGAATAATTATGAAATTGAAAATACTTTCTCATGCCCAAGAACCATGCTTCTGCATCTTCATTCTTCTTGTGCTCACCATCAAATGTAAGAGGTTTGATTTTGTTCATTTCTCCTCGCAACTCATCCACCCTAGTCCTCTTATACCTTATGATAGGGGATAGACTTGAGTTGTTGCCTACTCTCTTATTGGAATGCCTTGGGGAATGATGATGATGTCTACTAATACTTCTTGCTTTTATTTTCTCATCCGAAGGCTTGTGACTTCCAGATTTGCTTGAGCCACTCTCCTTAACCAATTTATTTTCTATCATGTTCAAGCCCTCCAATAACTTCATGTTGAAGTCATCTTGTTTCTCCTTTGCTCTCATAAACCTTTCATTATCAACCTTATGGATTTGGACATCCTTCTCCAAATTTTTAATGATCTTAGCCATATTCGTGTTTTCATTCCTTTCTTCTCCATGTCCATTGGAGTTTTTTCCTTCAATTCCCAAATGGACATCCATCCCTCTTCTCTCATATTGCTAATTGTAATTCCCCTATGCCTCTTCCATTCCTATGGACTCTGCACTAATCTGATCTGATCTAGTTGTTGTAAATTCTACAAAACGTACAGCCATTGAAACTTATCAGGCTAACAATTCAACAATTCATGAAAAATATGAACCATTTTGGTTCCATATATACATCAGAGTTATCTCTCCTGATTTCCTGGTGTTATCACCATGAAAATTCTAGATAAGACACAAGTCTTGAGAACATAGACGCGTGGTGCCTTCAAAGATACATTTGGGCAAGAAGGTGGTTTGCTGAAACCACTTTCACCAAGACGCGGTATCACGTTCTTCAACATGTCAAATCCACCACTTGTGGAATGAGCGATGGCTAGTCAAATCACCTTGTTTCCCTCATTCGGTACTTCGTAGCCATGTGACGTCAGCTGAACGTTGCCATGTAATGAAATCAAAAGCTAATCATTTGAAATGGATTAGCCGAGCATGGAAACCCAACACTCTTGTACGTAGTCTGTCTATGCTTGATAATTGGGATTCTATAACTACCAGTCCTCAAGTATGAAGGCATCTGATTATCCATAAACGAAGAAATCTCCAAATTGTTGGACTTTCTTCTTTCTGTAAAATAATTTCAGTATCCACAACCTAAGATACATGGACAAATCTAAATCCAGTGAGACTGGTTATTCAGGCAACATGCTAGACTTTCCTGCGAATAAGGAGGAAAGGGTACTTGTTCACATTCTAGCTACTAAATTCCACACAGAGATGGTTATAGAATCACAGTTTGAAGTCAGGTTGAATCCCACTATGAAGGATTTAGTCATAAATAGGCCAGCTGCTAAGAAGAAAAGGAGAAAGTGGCAGAATAAGGAGGAATCCACAACTGAAATGACCGAAAGTGTTGGAGAGAATCAACTAGTCTGTTTAGATTCTTTAAAGAAGGAGATTGCTAAGCTGAAATAAGTCTTCAACTAAAATTGAGTATGTTTCAGCAAATTTTGGACAGCTGGTAGTAGAGGTAAGGAGCACCAGAGATGATAGGCCTGTTCTTAAACGACCCTTTTACAACAGGATAACTATTATCATCCCCTTTTGTAATTTTGTGATTAATACGATTATATAAATACAGAAGCAGATTTTGGGTTGTTTATTACAAGATTTTAACTAGTTGTGTTATGAGTCTTGTTTTATTTTATAGTATTCTTTTCTTGTAAGCTTATATTTCACTTCCATCTGTCTGAATCGGAGGAATACAACACTCAGAATTATTTTTAATTAATGCTCTGATGTGGTTGTGTGTTTCTTTTTCCTATGATATTATGCAAATTAAACTCAAACTCATCACCTCCCAGACAACTTCATGTGCACTAAAATTCATCCTGTACACCCATATTTATCATGCACAGCAACACCACAAGGTAAAACGCGTTTCCGCATACCTATATATACTATGCATTTCTTCTTCGTCGCGCCGAAATTTTGTGCACACTACTTTTGCATTGTGTGCCAATATCCACTGCGCACAGTTTTGGGTATCATGCACTGATAGTCCACATGCATTTCGCCCTATGCATTGCACCATGTCAAGGTTCAACATGTTCCATCATGCACAATAATCTTTGCACACCATTGAATACACTATCACGAGACAACTTATACTCATACTATGCACGTACCACAAAACTCCTATGTGTTATGGAATACTTACGCACCCCATGTGCACATTACTATGTGTGTGCTCACCGCACAAGGCTAAATTTAGCACGTGCATCCACACACAACATTCTTCCACACGACACCACAATTTACCGTGCACACTTGCATGCCAACGTTTTCCGCACGGTGCCAAAATTTACCGCGTGCACTTGCACACCAACATTTTCCATGGACGCTCTATGACTTGAATTTTGGTCACTTCGAAGTTACTCTTATGTGAATATTCGTTTCAATTGAACCTCTCTGGCCCATACAGGCTTAGTGTTGAAACTAAAGCTCTGATACCAATTTGTAACATTCCCCCCGAACACTCACAGGCTGGGGAAATGCCACTACATAGAAATCTCTCATGCTCTAATACTAGTTGGTAGCATCCCTAGCCTTAATAGGATGACCATGCTACTCTAGGGAACACTTTCATTCTCTTACTATGGAACATATAGTAACATACCCAGTGTTAACGCTCTGTAAATTTCCTAGAGGTTATCAGAAAAGAAGAAATCTATGGGAGGTAACTTTATCCAACCACTTCGAAGCTGGGATCTAGCCCTACCAGCTTCAGAGAGGGATCTCTCTGTATGATTTAGATATGTTTCAAATTTAAAATATTAGGCTAGGGAAATAAAATATGTTGGTTTTGTTTGTTATCATTTTCGTTGGGTTGGCTGAGAGAGCTTTACACATCCATTGAGCTATGGGGTCTGTATCATGAAATGAAATCTAACCAGAAAACAAAGAAACCTTTCACAGGGCGAGATAATGTAATCGTTGGATTCTTTTAGCAGCATAAATGAGGAATAACAGAAAAGGTGAGAATGTCAATTACAACAAAGACGCAGTTAAGAATTTCTTTATCGTAAAATCAGAAGATGAAACACTAAAATCTTTTAAAGTCAGCAACAGGGTATACAAAGATAAATCCTGCAACATTCGTTACTTTCAAAGATTAGATTTAGAATACAATGTGATAACTAAGCGAGAATAACATTTAACTTAGAAAGGAAAACATCACCAATGAGTACATGCAAGAATCTTGTGAAAATGCCTCTTTGTATTAATGGAAGATCTTTTGAAAAATATTACAGTCTGGTAACTCACAGGGCATAAAGATCAACCCTCAATACTTCAAAAAGTGAAGTATTTATAACCCAAAATTACAAATGATCCTGTCATTAAAGATTAGGACGTGGTAAATCTATTTTTATCTTAACTAACTTAACAAATTACAAAATTTTAGGAAACTGTTTGATGATGTGTCGAAACATCATGTTGTTTTCTGGGTGAATCGTTGGTGAGGCCTCTGCACGACCTCATCTGACTGGATAGTTGAATGGGCTGGGACAGCTCATCGACTACTCGATCAGGTTGCAAAGCTCTTCCCATCGAAGATGACTGTGAACGCTAACTTTGAGTAACCTTCGGTAGACTTCATCCATCCCTGTGTACTTGGAAAAAGTAGGCTTGATGATGAAGATGTACCGGATCTCATGTTGTATGCTAATGTCTAATTGTAGCGCATCTAGGAATGCCTTGCCAGTGATACTGCCTTGAATTCCTGAAAATTTCAAACTATCCTTAGCCACTTCAGCTAGTCTCTTTTTGTAATCGAGGAGCGTCATCAATTTGTCATTTATCACCTTCAAACCAGGAAGACCTTTCTTCTGTAGAGCCTTGATCTTGCTGAAAAACCTTTGTACCCCTAGGTCCATAACCTGAACCTTTTCTTCCAGCTGTAGCATCAGTCCTTTCTTGGTCAAGACTCTCTTGACCTCAAGGATGGTCTCCGTTCTATCCTCAATTCTCATCTCTTCCATCTCCTCTCTGGTTTTAGAATTCAGGAATTTGATGATTTCATTAGCCTCTATGGGCATCTCTCCTAGTTTTGATCTAATCTTCTCGATGGCTTGTTTACTTCTCTGTACCAATTCATTTTGCTCAAACATAATCTGTATCATTGGCCATATTTCATTCATAGACTTGGTGATGTCTGTCCAGACACTTTCTTTGACTTCAGCAAGTGTTTTGCCTGCCATTGTTTGCTTCCGAAGCTATTGTAACTCTTGTTTGAGTTGGTCTGACACTTGTTTTTCCTTGGAGTAGCTGGTTTGGTAAGAATATTTGAGTTCCTGGAGGTTCTCAATATCCTTTTTGAGCCTGCTAACCTCTGTTTCTTGCAGATTCACCTCTTCCATAGACTTAGCCAGTTCAACAG
The DNA here is from genome assembly GCA_009831015.1 of Picea engelmannii. NCBI lineage: Eukaryota > Viridiplantae > Streptophyta > Pinopsida > Pinales > Pinaceae > Picea > Picea engelmannii. The sequence continues at coordinate 337,539 of ML777947.1, read as the reverse complement.
TCTTTTCCAGAGATGTCAGTGGGTTTGCCGATGGAATTTCTGCTAGTGACATTGTGCTCACTCCTGAGAGTGGAGCTGCACTCAATGGAATGAATTCCATGGGTTTTGACTGTTCTTTCTCTTTCACTAGCTTCTCCATTTCAGCTTCCATTTCCTTCAATTGTGCATTCTGCTCCATGACCAACTTAAGCATCTCATCTTTTTCTCCTTCTGTCTCCGCTATTTCCTTTGCCTACGAGTCTATTGTTGGTGGCAGCTTCAATTGTTTCCTCAAATATGTTATGTCAGCATTTTTCTTGTTGATCATCTCCTCGACTGCTTTCACATTCGAGGGATCATACCCGATCTTGAGGACCAGTTCCTCCAACGTCTTAATCCTGTTATCCTTGTAAAAGGATGATATTTTCTCCAACTTCAACTACGTCTGGACGTTATTCAAAGACACTTGTAACCTAGAGGCAATAGTGGAAGCATGTGCCAATGTGGAGAAAACCATTTCTCCAGTTTGCCTATGCGGATCCATTTTATCAGCTGGATGCACGTCCTTAGTCTGGAATTTAAAAGTTGCCCTTTTGTAATCGGTGATTACCTTTGGGTTTGGCACCTTTGCTTGCATAAATTCCATGTGCATTCTTCCCTTCTCAGTGTCGAATGCCGATAGCAGCCTGTGTTGTGCAGTCGGTGTCTGCTTCCATAACTAGGCATATGTGCTGCTAGTTAGAGTCTGATTCTTTTTCTTGATCAAATCGTATTTCTCAAAGATACTTAGCTTCGGTCCTGTCTTGCTTGGCTGGTTGATTGGTTGAGTATCTGTAGGCTTCTTTGGCAATACTGAGGTTATGATATGCTTGTTGCTTGTACTAAGGAGTGACCGATCAACCTCCGTCATTATAGTGGATGGAATTTCCTTTCCTCTAGCCGGGTCAGGAGCCAGACTGGATTTTGGCCTCTTGGTATGTAGTTGAAATTCTTCAGATGATACTTTAGTGACAGGAGGTGACAGATCCTGCCTAGGAATTTTCTCCTTTGGGGCATGTTGTTCCTAAGTCTGTACTTAAGGCTTAAAAATACAGTGTCAAGGCATCCGAAAGTAGGTGAAATATGGGTATGAGGGTAACGTCAACCTTCGGTAAAGGAAACTAGGGAAGATTTCTACGTTGGTGTTGTCTAGCTTCCAACTGTTCCTGAGTATTTATATCTTGTTCAATGGCTGCCCATGAACGTTCAAGTTCATCCTGGTTATTAGCAGTTTTAAAGATTATGTCAAACAAGTTTAAGGCAATATGCGTTTGGTTCGATAGTCCGGGTTCGATATTAGGCTGTGTTGCTGCAGGGACAGTCATGGAGGAATAGTAAGAGTATGAAGGGATTTAAAGATATATTAAATGTTGTCTCGATTTGGTCGAATAAAAGAGAATTTTACGTTTTAGGAACAAAATAGAAATGCAAATTGAAGGCTCTTTCCCGTAACTGTATTATATTTTAATAAAAGGTGTGAGATGAGAGAAATACATTTAGCTGCATATAACGCAAGGTTCCTGTTAAAGAGAAAACTCACATATAAACAAAAGAGAAAATTAGTAAGGAAATAACTGACATAGCAAAGAATATATGTAGAATTATGAAAGTGCAGATTGGTCTTACACCCGCTGATAGCTAGTGCAGAGGAAAGACAATAAACAATTGTAGAAAACTGAAATCCTTTCGTTATAGTAGTGGTCGTACTAAAGTATAACGAAGCACATCAATTATGAATAATGGAATGAAATGAAACATGAAATACAAAGAAACAAACTTGTAACATAGTCTTGATGGAATCGAGAATCTCCAGATTTGCTTATATTAAATTATCGAATGCAAAAAACTCTATTACAATCGACACAAAAAGGTCCCTCCTCCCATTTATTTCTTTCTGTGATATATTTATACAATTTTACAGATCAGTTAGAATCTCAACGATTACACAAATTTGGTTACAACCGAGAGGAGCGAAATCACTCCCTTTCTCCTACTCTATCTTCATTTGGTGCCAGGTGCTTGTCTTTGCGCGGCTTCAGTGTAGGCGATACATCTTTCCACAAACTGAGATACGAGATGCGAAGGTTTCGCTTGACAGTTGGCCTTGGAGAAGTAGCATTCTCGGGCTAACTGTTGCAACTTGTACTCCATTTGTGCATTGATGATGTTGAGGGCACTTAGTTGTGCACTGGTTTTGATCATGTGCTTATCAATTTTGGCCATGTCCACCGTATCTATCTGAGAGATGTTGGTTGAATCTCTCTCATCCTTTTCCTTTAGATCGAGTGAGATCTGTTCTACATTTAATTGCATCAATGCTTCTACATCGCCTCGGATGTCAATATCCAACAACTCACCATCTATGGAGTTAAAAGCCTCTTCTAAAGAATGGGTTACCTTTTGGACTTGTTCCTTTCCTAGGGCAATGTTATTCTACCAATCTTTCAATAGAATATTTCCTTTGGTTTGTTCAGGGATGGCAAGCCCAGGAGCGCCTGCTGAAAACCTGTTATTTGTGGCGATTACCGCATCTTGAAAAGCGACCCGAGCCACTTCGGCCTCCCTTTCCCTAGCAGTCAGGTTCTTGGACACCTGATTCACCAATAGACAGTTCTCCTGGATCTCTCCTATCCTGGCAAGCAAATTTTGCTGTGCCAAAAAGATTTTTCTCTGAATCTCGCTGGCTTGGAATTTAAATATGTGGATGTCTATTTCTCTACTCTCGATGATTTCTGCCCGAGCCTGCAATTGTTCAATCAGATTTCTTTGTTGGCTCACCTGTGCTCTACCATCTCAGACCACCAACTGTGATTTCTCAAGCTTAGTCTTGAGCATTTCTATTTCATTTTTTTCGGCCACTCTAGCCTGTTCTATCTCCATGTTGGCCTGACCTTTAGCATTCTCTGCGGCTATAGCCAATCTAACCTCGAGGGTCCTGATTAGGTGATTTTTCCTTTTTAGTTGGTTATTCAAAATCCCAACTGAGAATTTATTTGCCGAAGCGTATGCCCCCAATGTTCCCGCGATTCCAGTGGCGAGTTGGTCACTTTTCTTATTTTTTCCATCTGTCATGATTTTATATTTTTTCGCAGTGGACTCTCCTTCTTGATAAAACTCTCTTTTTACTACCGCCTTTTTCTTTTTATCAAAAAATAAATCATTTGGGGGGAGTTCCTATGCTCTTATGGGCCTCAATTATTCATCAAATATCCATCCCTCACTGACATTTCCCTGTGCCGACTGCAAGGGTCTGACTGAGGTGATGGGCTCTCCTATTTATTTTGTCGATTCTTTTGGAGTATCGACAGGGTTCTGCTCCTTTGGCGTACCTGGAGTTTCTCTTTCAGTCTCTGTCATCTGTTTCCTCGGTGGGTCTGGAGTTTTTTCTTCAGCCTCCGAATTATGTTTGCTTGGCAGGTCCAGAGTCTTCTCTTTTGCTTCGGGATTGCTCGTTTTCTCCCCTTCCTAGTGTTGTCCAAGGTTAGATATTACGTCTGCAAAATTTTCAACATCCTTCTGTTTTGTCTCGGCAACGGCCGAACCTCCTAACACAGCGGGGAGACATTTTCGTCTATATTCCTGGAATTTTAATACAGATGCTGTGTCTTCGGGTGCTAATGATTGGATCCGGCCTAGCACTTCTTCATAAGATCTCGCCCCTCGGAAAACGTCATCCGAGGGTGATTTTTCGTGCTCAAATCTCTTGAGCCCACAATGAGCCAAATGGTTGCTCACAACCCTCTGTGGATCATGTTTCTTAATTTCAATGGAGACCAAACTTAGGTCCTCCAGGGCGGCAGCCTCGGCTTTGGCATGCATGAAATCGAATAAATAATAAGAATTTAGCCGAATAGGAAAATAAGGCCATACCTTCTTTGAATAGCCTTTGAGTTCTTTGCTCACCCCTCCTATTACCATTTGCCAGGAGACCTCTCGAAAATCCAACTTATCGGGGATGAACAAGGGCAGCGCATGAGGGGGAACAGAAGCCCCGAAAACTCTGAAATAAGAAAACTCTGCCTCCACATACCAATCCGCTATGCCACTCAGACCTGTTGCAATGTTGTCTGAGATGCGAGGTGGTGGGTGCCCGAAAATGGTGATATGTAGGGGTACCATCACCCAGTTAAAAATCTCATATGTGAACTTTTCTTCTTTATTCTCCCATAGTTTGTCATGATACTCATGGACAGGTTTTTCTTGGGCTGGATTCCAAGCCCAACTCATCAAGGGGAATGGTGTCATGGAACATACCGTGTCCATGATATATGCTGACATGAAAAATGAGGACGGTTTCCCACTTTCCTTCTGCTCCCGATACTCTGTGACCCTGTTGGCCAAACTATCTGAGAGCATCTTTGCCCAATTAAACGAGCAACCTTCTGCGACCCGAAACATTAGAGGCACCCATGCGATGTAGAAATGCGATGTGTCTTCTCGCCCAAATAGCCAACATGTCATCATGGCCACATATTTATACTTTGGCTCCAAAGAAGCGATAGAATAAACGCCCTGGTCATTTTCTCTGAATTTCACAGCGCGTGAAACCCAATCTTTGATCAAACTGGGTATGGTTTTGTCATACTGTATGCACTCTTTCTCTTTGAATTCCTCCAGGAAATCTGCACCATATGTATATTCAGACGTAGAAGGTAGCTTGAACATGGTTTGTAAATGTTCGAGCCTAAAAGTCCCGACAGTAACTCGCTGGCTGTTCATGATCATCCTGGTAGGTAAGTCTACGTGGTCCAATGCCCACCGGATCATGTCATAATACGGAAGAAACCGTGGCCTGGTTGCTACTCTGTGCATCCCGGATTGGACGATTATCTTGTACATGGTGTGTAGATCATCCCTTTCGATGTCGTCGGAGTTGTCTGAGTAATCTACCAGTTCTTCTTGCAGAACATTCGACACAAACGACTAGTAGGGAATCGATTCGACACTTCGGGGTGAAGTATCAGCTACATTTTCTGAGCCCTGTCCCGCGACTTCAACATTCGCCTTTGCTGCTTTCCGCGGAGCCATGGTCGCAGTTTGCGTTTTCGCTCTCCTTCGGTAAAATTGCGTATACATGCAGAAAAATAGTTAAATCATAAATGATGGGCTCCGCGTGCTATGAAAAATGCATAATGAAACGTAGCTCTTGCATATATTTGAAAAAAAGGTACCTTTTAGGACAAGCCTGTCAATTCAAAATTAGAGATAAACTTATGCTGTAAAAAAAATCCGATCTTACACATAGATTTACCTCATCTTCCCATTAATGTCATAAATTTTGGTGGTTTGACAGTCAGTCGGAGTATGGAGAGAAAATAGTTACCTCGGGAAACGTGCAAGCCTCGATGCGTGGGACATATCTTGCTTTATTTTAAAATATCAAAACTTAGCAATGTTAATAACTTTCTCGCTGTTCGCTGCATCGTGGATTTCCTTTTAACATTTTGAGTCTTCTACTCGCGAGACTGCGAGGACCGATTTTGGCTTAATTAACAGTAATCAAGATTTGGAGCATCATTAATATCATATTCACTTTATTCTCCATATCATGACTCGGAATTTCGAAGACAAGTTTCTGGGAGATTAGTATGCCGAGTCGCGAAACTGCGAGATGGCAATAATTAAGACTCAATTAAGGGAAAGAAAATCTTAGATTATGCGATTAATTAATCATGTTATAATTTCGTCGTAGCTTCGTGAGTCGGGGTTTTAGACACCGTAACTTTCTAAAAGATAGTGACGAGTGGCGAAACGCCGAGAACAGATTTTAACCATGGTTAGCCTTCTTGCCTATAATCCTTGACTAGGGTTAGTCCGAAAGAACCTCGTGTTATCGGCTCTCGGAGTTGTAAAAATAAAAATTCGAACTTGGTGAACGCCGAGGCGCGAAACCCCGAAGACGTCTAATCACTGAGTTAAAAGACATTACCCTGGTTTCTGTCTTGAGTGAAAATTTAAAATGCTTTCGTCGTTTCGTGACTCGGGACGTGTGAATTCAAGGATTAAAGTATCCGACTTGCGAGATCCCGAAATAAAACAAAAAGATCGAACGTTCTCACAATAGTGGACTTGTTTTGAGGGTAGAAAAATCATCGCTACTTATTCGACAAGGTTGCATAATTTTCAAAGCTTCGGTGGGGGGGAAAATCGAAAGGACATCGTTAGATTTTAAGAATAAAAAAAAATTGAAAATCATGAAGGATAAAAATAAAACAAGGGCGGCTCCAATAGGGCCTGTGGTGTGTTCGTCTGTGATACAATGACTGGGAGGTCCTATTGTTCTGTCTCAACCAAAGTATTTGGATCCCATTCTATCTGGTTGGAAAAATTTTCTACCTCAGGCCTAGATATGTGAACATACGGGATATTCTTATTTTTTATCCTCATCTCGAAAATTATCCCACACGGATCATAGTGCCATGTGAAACTAACAAAGAATTTCATTTCCTTTAGCAGTCTGTCTGCTTCCTCCCTGGCGCCTCGACTGTTGCAGATGAAATACCCAATCTGCCCTTTGATTTTGAGATGTTGCTTCTTCTTCAAAGACACAAAATGTATATTGTCTGAGTTTATCATCTGCCTTATGTATTCCAGTAAAAAAATTCTGATAGGTAAGTACTTGGGTAGTTTATATGGGCCCAACTCGCACCCATAGACTTTGATCTCAGTGTGATTTTGGTATAGGTACCAATCTCCAGTCTTTTTATGATCTGAGAGATGTAGGATCCTTTGAACTTCGTCATTAATTCTGGGTTTGGGTCTACCGCTGAGCATACTCACCACTGGGTGGTAGAACTGCTCGACAAACTGTTTGAAACTGAATTATGTGGAGTTATGTCTGAGCAGAGAAGTCCATGCTATTACTGCCTGGGGTCTACCATCCTTGTCCATCTCCTGCATAGAAAAAGAAAATTTGTCCGCTTGGAAGAAAACGAACAGTTATGCCAGTATTGAAGAATACCGGAACATGCCTTTTGTGGTGAAATTTATGAATTGCTCGTGAATGTTGTCTGCCAGGAATGTGTTGAAGTCAAACTGTGTAGTGGGTTTCTCATCAGTGGAGAAGATAGACATAAATTCCAAAATGGGTTCATCTTCCCATTGATCTAAAAAATAACCAAGCAAGGTGCATAGTGATGTGATGACCTGGTTTCCTTTTATTGAGAATAGGGAGGAAGGATAAGGGGGGTTTGTAGTGGGGAGATGAGTGGATTGTGGAAGAAAAAGCTCAAAAATCTGAGCTCTTTGAGGAAATGACAACTTCTGGTATAGCTCTGAGGTTAAAAGGTGAGGCAGAGTCAGCTCGGGATATTTGCATCATTTGGTCGATGGTTTCTGGTGTGATGAGGAAAACAATTTCCCTGGACGAGGACATGATGGCTCTTTGCTTGGGGATATAGTGGGCTTAGCACTTGAGGGCGAATTATGGGAAGTGGTGAATCTGGGGGAAAAGATACAAGGGTAGGTTGGACTCCCAGAGTCCAATTTCATCACTCTGGTCTAGGAAGACTTCTTTAAGCCATGACTGTAGGTCTGCAAAGTCAAAATCACATTTTGTGTATGTGTTTAAGTAGTCTTTATCGGCCAAAGGAATCCTGTCGAGGTCGACAGGAGGTGGGAGAAACAGATTCTCCTCACCTTCTATTCGTTTTGACTTTGGCACCATTACTGTAACAATACCCACAAATAAAAAAAAAGTTAGCGGGGACGACTGTAGTTGTGGGCGACTGACTATAACAGAGAGGAAAACGGGGTAAATTCTCTAGTGCGATGAGTGGGTAAATGGTGAAGGAATGAAGGGTGAGGGTAGTTTTGAGTAAACGGGTATCCGTGGGCGCGGGAGATAGGTCAGCTGGTTAACGGATAAGTTAACCAATAATAAATGGCCAACGGGTCATTTAGAACGTGAGATGGCAAGTGACAATGAAGCATATGGATGAGTGACGTGGCAGTTATCGATTGGGGGAAAGGAGCATGGTGAAGGGACTTTCCACGGGTGAATGAGGGAGAAGAACTGATGGAGTTACGGGATGTGACTCTTACGGAAAAGGTGGATAATGATGTCACGAGGTGACGAGGTATGTCAGACAGTAATAGGTGGTGGGATTCGAGACCAATGGACTCATGCCATGTAGAGACAGGGGGCCCGCCAGAGTAAAATTCCATTCCGGACCCCCCCCCTCACCGTTAAAGGTAGATCAGTCGGGGGGGTCCAAAAAATACCTTGAGCCGTTGATCTGTGCACTTTCCTTTCAACCGCAGATTTATTCGCGATCTTTAACACACAGCCTGGACCCCCCCCTCCATTAAAGGAAGAATGGATGGGGGCATCCGGAATCCAATATAGACCATAGATCTAGGCACCGAAACTTGGGTCATCCAGATGTGCGCATATATTATCTTTGATTCTGGACCCCCCC
>ML777947.1:318977-329084 GCA_009831015.1 Picea engelmannii | reverse complement strand
CATTAAAGGTAGAACAGTCGAGGGGGTCCGGAAAGACTTTTCCACCGTAGATCTGGGTGCGAACATCTGAGCCGTTGATACATGAGCGGTGCATAAATGTAAGCACGAAAGCATATGTACCCAGAGAACTTAGGATAAGTGCATATCGTGGGTTTTCCCAATATTTCACATGTTTATATCAGCAAGGGGTTAGATAACCTACCTTTTAAGCATCCAAGACATGGTCCAACATTGATCATCAAGCTGGTTTTATTGAAATAAAGCAAACTACCCTATGTTCTAACCTAATTTCCTATGACAATTAGCCTAGATTAAACTGTTGGACTAAGAACTTACTCTATCCTGGGGCTATCTGACCAAGATTAGGCAGTCTGGCCAGATTTATTCACTAACTAACCTAGATAACTTGGCTAAGATTAAACAGTTTAGCCAAGCTTATTCACTATTCCTATCAACATCAATTTAAAAGAACTTGGCCATGCTTGAAAGGTATGGACCAAGTCACTGTTATTTCATGGGGCTCTAATGAATTTCTTTTATGCCCTCTTTTATTCTTCTTCTTTCTTTTTCTTTTTTCTTTCTTTTTCTTTTTCTTTTCTTTTTCTTTTTCTTTTCTCTTTCTTTTCTCAAATTATTTGAAAAATGAAAAATCATTTGACAAACAAAAACACTAAAGAGATAACATTTTAGTCACCAGTTGATCCTATAAATTATAGGGTTATAACAGTGGCTCCACCTGGGGATAGTACTCTCCTTGTGAAGTGCCAAGAATCTTGATTCCTGATGTTCTGAAACTTTCTCCATAGTTTCCTTTGTTGTTTGATTGGTTTTATTTTGAAAAATTGGAAGACAATGTTCAATGGCTTAGGGCCTTCTCTCTGGGCTTTAACCATCTGACCAAATTTATTCACTCAGAAATTCGCAAGCAAAATGAAAATGATTTGTACAATGGAAAGTGTAACTTCATGTCCCTACTGAGGCGGTGAATAATGCTTCAACATTCTGCCATTTACAGGTCCTCCTGGAAGATCTGTCCCATCACTGTTGTTGAGAAAGAAGGCATTATTTCCTCTGAATGCTTGAATCATGTATGGTCCCTTCCACAGACTGTCGAATTTTCCATGCTTTCCCTTGTATTCATTTTGGGAATCCCATCTCAACACCAAATCACCTAGCTCGAAATCATCTTCCTTGGTTCTTTTGTAAAAAATCTTCTTAATGCTTTCTTGGACTACCTGAGTCTTGTTGTGTACTTCTTCCCTGGACTACTGCAAATGGATCATCTGGTTTATCCTTCTTTGGGAGTCGTTCGACTCAGCTTGCATGTCTTGCAACTATTTCATGACAGGAACTCCTAAGAAAGTGGGAAAAATCGCTTCTGTGCCATAGGCCAGCTGATATGGTGACATAGAGATTGACCTTTTGGTGGTCAGTCTGTCGGTCCATAGTGCGAAAACCAACTTGTTATGCCATGACCTTTTTTTTTCTTGCAAAGTTTTCTTGATAATGTTTACCAGGGTTTTATTTGATGATTTCTCCAACCCATTTCCCTGAGGGTAATAAGCTGTGGAATTTCCCAAACCAATATGATACTGGTTGCAAAAATCGATGAGTTTCTTAGATTGAAAAGAAGTTGCATTGTCAGTTATAATCTTTGTAGGACATCCAAAATGGGACAAGATATTATTTTCAAGAAATTTAATAATGACAGAATCAGTAGCTTGCCTACTTGGTACTACTTCGATCCATTTTGTAAAATAATCCGTGGCAGTAAGAATCCACCTGTGCTAGCCCGAAGAAGGAGGATGTATTTCTCCGATGAAGTCTAATCCCCATTGCTGGAAAGGGGCCTCAACGGAGATTGGTTTCAGGGGTAGAGGAAGAAGTTTCCTTTTGCCTTCGAACAACTGACATTTATGACACGAAGTCACTTTATGATGCACATCAGCGAATAGAGTTGGCCAATAGAATCTATCTCTCAAGATTTTATTAGCTGTGGTCTTCCAGCTCAGATGACCACCACAGTCTCTTGCATAAAAATCTTGCAATAATTTGTCAGCTTCATCCTTCAATAGACAATTTAACAAAATACCTCGAGGATCTTTCCAATACAGATTGCCTTCTAGAATGCAAAATTTTAATGCTTTTAATTTCAAAAACCTAGCTTTAGTTTTGGTCAGACCAGGGGGAGCTTGTAAATTATGCAAAACAAATATCAGTTCTACGTACCATGGAGAGTTGAGAAATACCTCCCTCACGCTTGTAGTCGCCTGCTCACCTTGTTCATCTACTGCAGCTAAGAAATTATTGTCAAGAGTGTGGAAATTTGATTCAGCCATTAACTTTGCTAGACCTTGACCTTTAATCAATTTTGTAGGCTTAATCTCTATGTCATACTCTAGAATGATAGCAATCCATTTTCCTCTTCGGCCATCCGGATTGTCCTGGGTTAAAATGTCTTTTACTACCGCATTCGAAACATATGCAATGGCATGGGAATGGAGAATGTATACTCTAAAATATTTTATGGATTTCACCAAGGCAAAAACTTGTTTCTCCATTATTTTATAATTCAAAGAAACATCTCTTAAAGATTTACTGAAAAAGGCTATGGATTGTTCATACCCTTCGTTGTTTTTCTGTAGTAATACTGCTACAATGGTATGTTCAGAGGCGAAAGAAAAAAGATAAAAATCTTTGGTGAACTCAGGAATGATCAAGACTGGAGCCTGCATGAGTGCACGTTTGACTTGTTCAAAAGAATGTAGGGACTCGGTGTCCCATTTTATTTTTGTGTCCTTTTTTAACATGTTTGTGATGTTCCTAAGAAGCTCAGCCAGGTTGGGTATGAATCTTCGCAGAAAGTTTATTTTTCCGATAAAAGACTGTAACTCTTTGATATTTCTTGGGTGTTCTAATTTCTAAATGGCCTCGATTCTACTGGGGTATATTTTAATTCCATCCTTAGAGATTATGTGTCCTATCATTTTACCTTCCTCTAATCCGAAAAGGCTCTTCTTAGGATTCAAAGAAATCCCAAATTTCCTGCATTTCTCAAAAACTCGTCTGAGATGTCATAAGTGCTCGTCATCAGATTGGGAAAACATAGTTACATCGTCCAGATAGATGACAATAAATTTGTTGAGTTCTTCCACAAAAGCGATGTCCATCGCTCTCTGGAAAGTGGCCCCAGCGTTCACCAACCCGAAAGACATTTTCACATACATGAAAGTACCCCATGGTGTTGTGAAAGCGGTTTTTTCTTGGTCATCTGGGTGAACGAGGACCTGATTATAATCTGAGAACCCATCCAGTAAAGAGATTCGACTGAATCTGACTACCCTTTGTAATATGTGGTCCATTTTTGGCAATGGGTAATTGTCCTTCAGAGAGACCTTATTCAGATTTCGAAAATCGATGCAAAGCCTGATTTCTCCGTATTTCTTTTGTGTTGGGACCAAATTTGAAACCCATTTGGAAAATTGTAATAGGACTATGATTTTAGCATCGTACATTTTTTTGATTTCTTTTTCTATCAGGGGAAGTAGCTTGGGATTGATTCTCCTAAGTTTCCGTCTGAAAGGTTTTTGATCTTATTTTATTGGAATCCTATGGTGTATGATGTTGGTGTCATAAGCTTTCAAGTCCTCGTAACCCCAGGCAAATATGTCTAAATATTCCTTGAAAAGCTCAATGTATTTGAGTTTCTACTCAGGGGGTAATGATTTGGAAAGTTTCACCATCTTGGGTTTCTCTTCTGACCCTATATTACAATCTTCTACTTCTTGACCACTGGCTTCAATTTTTGGTTTTTTAGCTACATCATTAAAATCAAATAGGTCTTCTAAAGGAACTAAACTGCTAGGTAAAACATTAATTTTTAAATGAAAAACATCAACTTCTATCTCATCCTCACCTAACTCTCCTGAATCTATCTTATTTACACTATCATTTCCAAAATCAGGTCTTTTTATATTTTCATCTTCATTTTCTAAGTATATGTTTGTACACTCTGTTGACGGGCAAAAATGAACGCTCGCCAACTGGAAGAGTGGATTCGGTCCGGGGTTGTCTAAATAACCCAAGTCGTTTGGGATGACCCACCCTGACGGGTTTAGCGGCTCCGTTAGCCGATCTAATTCCTAGGAAAACAAATGAAAACTACACTAAGGAACTAATCTAAATGAAAACAATAATTAAAGCAAACTAAATAATAAATCTAAAATACATATATACAATCGACTACCAAAATTATACAACTATAATTCCATAAAATTAAATTTTCAATTACCAACAGAATCAGATCCAATTACAAATATACAATATTTGTAGATTACAGATTTAAATGAAAACCTGCAAAAGTCATTTGTAATCTTCCCTAAGACAACGAAACTATTGTTTTTTGATTTTTATAATTTTATGAGAAAGAAATTAAATAAAAACTATCTAAGCTAAGCAACTAAAATAATAACTCTAACTACAAATCTGAACTATACATATATCTATCTAAACTACTTATATTATACTAACAAATTAACTATCAAATAACAAATAACAAACTGACTTGAAGTAACGCTTCAGGCTTGTCCTGTATGCAATAGTTGTTTTAGTTGTTCGGAGGGAGGAAACCCACACCGGATTCTCCACAAGATTCTCGTAAACTAGAAGCAGTTGTGCTCTTGAAATATAAATAACAGGACAAACAAGACATAAAAATAACAACAATTTTATGATTTACAAACCATCACAACTAGATAAATCTGTGTGTGATAATTTGTGCAAAACAATTCAATTAATGAAAAAGATAAACCTGTATTCATTAAATTGAAATTAAGTGATTGTTGTATTTTTAAATAAGAGAGGTCAGATATGGACAACATATAAATCAAATCACATCAATATGCAAAAAATCATGATAGCTAAAGTAGTCGATAATTAATTGCAAACTGATATGCAGAAAACTTGAAACAAAAGTTTGATATATTGAAAGCGAAAGCTGTTACAAGACATCAACTTTCATCTCAGTCTGAATCATAAATCCATAGCCTGTTTCTCTCCACAGTGATGATGATGGGTTCATTACAAAAAATGACAAGTATTTAAAGACCTCCCAGAGGGTAAAACATCCTTGTGGGAATTATCAAAGCAGTTTTACAAAACATTTGGGGATAATATCCCAAATCTCTATTTTTTCCTATGACTAACAACTGAAAACTATATCACAAAAGTATCTCCTAAACTGCCACAGCATGCCCAATTGATCATTGTAATTCATATGTACCTGAAAGAAGACAAGAATAGACAAGTTTAGAAGATAATTTACTGATAAAATTCACAAAAATCTAATTTTTAAGACTAGCTAATAGAATCAAACGATTCTGTAGCTAGTCTAATTTGAGAACATAATTGTTTTAAATCTATTAAAACTAACAGAAATATATTCAAATCTTTGATTGCTAATTTAAAACAAAAGGAATCATTTGAACCACAACCTCTATGCTAATCGATAGCAAATGAAATCTTATTTGAATCTAGTTCAATTAAAACAGGTTGTAACCGATCAAGTAAATTTTTCATGCTATAGTTCATGTCGACTCAGCCATTAACAAAATCGTTTTAAATCCATAGCTAACAGAGTTGCTTTTTGAATCAATAGATTACATTGTATTTGTCAAACCAATCTTTAATAATTGATGCATTGCATACATGAAAGACCATAAGAAATAAATTGAACTATATTAGAGATGACACAATCCAACAACAATAAAATCGTATCAATCCAAATCATAGTTGTGTTTGAATTTAGCAAATAAATCTCCTGTACAGATCGGATGCAATAATCCAAACGAGAATATTTATCGAAACTAAACAGACTCGTTTATTCAGACATAACTAAACGAAAGAAAACCCAATTGATTACATAAATTCAAACCAACAGAATTATTTTAAAGCTAACCAAACAGAATCAAAACAAATCAATCGATTCTACTAATCTGAGAACAATAGAATCATATTAACTAAATCGTAGTTGTGTCCGAGTTTAGCAAACAAATTTCCCACTCATGATTCATAACGAAAACATTTTGGTAAAATGAAAGTAACATAATCATTTCGAATCAAAACGAACAGAGCTATTGAAATAAAATCTAATCGGTTATATTAATTCAAACCACTCATAAAACAAAATTTATGTTGAAAAAACCATACCTGGACTGTAGGAAAACAATTCGGTCAGGATAACTTTAAATTGAAGAAGGCCGTAGCTGTCTCAACGTTTCTGAAGACAATTGAACCGGTGGTCTTTTGTTTCTTCCGGCAGACTGCTTGATTCAAGAGTGTGAGAGGCTGGACGGGTGAGAGGGGTTTTGAGGCATAGGCCTGGAGAATTCATAAACATTCCGGCAAATGCACACAGACCCAAAACGCACCTTTCAGCCACGGAGAGGATCTGAAACTTGACCTCTAAAACAAGAGCTAGATCTCTGTAGCAACTCAATTTCTGAGGAAACTGCCCTCATTGAAGGTAAAGGGGATAATTTCGGTTCTGGGTTTTCAAGGGTTTGATTGGATTCAAAACCATTTGCCCAGAATCGCTCACGTAAAAACATGTCTCTGGGGGCAATTACGGGGGCAGTCTTCTCTGGAAATCAAACAGTAACTGACTCTGAACACCATGGGGTTTAAATTCACCCTACATGAGCCATGAGAGAACACACAGTGAGCAGGGTGAATGGTCATGGTTTGGACAAGGTATACGCAGTACCCAAAACTCAGATATTTCCCCAAAAATCAACAGAGGTAACCCAGTAAGGAGGCAGGCATTAATGCCAAAGTGTGCGAGGGTGGTGGAGCTAGCTCAGCCCATGCAAAATAGTCATTTCCATAAGTACAACCGACGGTGGATATGGTGATTCATATCACTATTGCAATGTGTTAAAAGTAAAACCAATTAAACCATTAACGAAAACTATGATAAGTTGACCCCAATGTTTGCACAAGCATATCGTTTGCATGGTTTTTCAAAATCAAAACAATGTTTCGAATAAGAAATTGACCATAGAACTTATACAATATATAAAACTATTGAATTAAGGATCTAATCATCATGTTAATGTTTTCATGAAACCAATGCACCAAGGACATCGATGAAAATACTATAAAACATCAAACCACCACTGTATTAAGGACCCAATGACACTCATTATCAAATCATCACAATATTATAAAAATGAAATCACATTAACAATTAAAGAATGCCAAGTGAGTAAGGATCTTGGAGTCTTGCCAACTGTGCGACTATAATCAAATTGGAAATGCAATGAACACATAGACAAGAGTGCCATAATAATCTAGTGAATATTTTTATGTGACTTCGAAATTAGAGTTTTCATGCTTGCAGTCGTGAAAACAAGAACAAAGGCAGGTGTGCAAATGCACGAAATAATAGTGTTGTTTTATTCAAAGATTGCGACGAAAATCAAGGGTTGCAAAACACTGGCGTGGGCAGCTTATAAGGATAGGATAAAAATGTGAATTGGATGCCAACAATGGCGACACACTGGTAGAAGCAGTTATCTCTTCGAAAAGAACAAATCCATATTATGATAATGAGAAAAAATCTAACTCAAAAACAACAACCAAAAAATTGTTTAAACATCATTGTTTATCAAATATTCCAGCAGTGTTTAAAAGATGAAAACTGATAAAATTCTTAAGATAAGCGAGCCACGATATTAAAGATAAAATATTCAATACTATTGACAGAGCCACTGCTGCCAGCATGCGTCCATAGCCTCGACGGGGTTTCCATTTAACCCACTCTGATATCCGTATCCTGCCAAGAAGTTCCAGATCAGAATAAAGGACATTTTAAGGTCAGAGGTTTCATATTTATGAATTTTCATATACCCGACATTGCTTCGCTGCCAGCAGGCCTATTCAGTACCCCAACGAAGTTGTCTTGTCATCATGCATGCATTTACCCGCTGCCAGCAGACCTGTTCAGCATCCCGACGGGTTTACAAGCACTTTCCACAGCTCTTTTTTTTTTTTTTTTTTAAAGATATATAATTGAGCGGGGTGACACGGAAAATTATGATATTTTAGCATATTTTTTTAGAGACCTCAACAGAATTTTTTAGAACTGTCCTTCATTAAGATCCAGAGATGGTTTGTTTACAAAACCAACCTTCTAAGGAAGGGAGACATCTTCTGAGTCATTCCCTTAAGGAATAGGGACAGCGTAAGAAGATAATGGATGATCGTGACATGCTTTACTCAGAGATCGAAATCAGTTAAATTCTTTCAAACAACAAACTTTTGCTAATTATGGATGTAAATTCCAGAAGCATATCACAATTGATGTTTAGACAAATTTTCAGCAGTCATTTTAGAGAAAGAACTTTTTGTTTTCTTTGTCTAAACAGTTCCAAAATTCAGGTATGTGTATTTCCAAAAGAAAAACTAGTAAGCATAAGGGAGAAATAAAAACACACCAGCGAAGAAAAATTGGAAAGCAAAGAAATCAAAACAAGAAAAACAAAAAAAAAAAATATGTACAGAAGGTGCATCTGAAAACCTCATGCCACAAAATCGCTTGGGAGACTGAAAAGTAGGAAAATCCTGTTTGATGGGAAAGCAGTCTTACTCGTGGTACCTTGGGTCAGGGTTGATTTAGATTTATTTATCTCTTTACTTTTCCATTTAAGATTTTCATGACGATACTGCGTTTTTGAAAATAAACATTCAACTAGAAGTAAAGAGAAAAAGGATCAAGAGGACTTCCCTGACAACAATTGTATTATGGTTCTCGTGGTGTGCCCACTTGCTTTCATGACTGCATTATTACAAAGAGGAATAGTGAGAAATAAAACTATAATAAAACCTATTCCTAAACCTACCCTAACTATTAAATAAACCAGAATACTACGTGAAGTCATGTTTCCAATGTAGCCATCAGAGTAACTCTAATCCTGCAATGGAAACAAGATCAAGCATTACTAATAAGAATGGTAATATATCAACAGATGATAGAAACATATCACACTTATCTTCATAATAATCATCTAAAAACAAAGTAAGCATGATCTTACCATTTCCTTGGATATTCTTGTTGTACGAATCCTCCAGCCATTGTGCAATCTTGTCGTGATAAAGGTCATAATGGCATGGGCGAGTGTAAGTGTTTTGAAAAACTTGTCAGGATTACGAGGAAATGGAATAACCATTAGCCAAGGCTGAAATGCCCCATCCTCCTGACAATTATCTAAGTGTTCATTAATGTCTTCACATGGAGGATCTAAAAGAAATATGTCACGCCTACTTCCAAGATACTTGGGTGAAAAGAAAGAAAGCACAACCTTGTCTTTATTATGAAATTTCTTTATATATGAATATTCAAGCCATCCTAAGATCCTGTCACAAAAATGAGGATGCAAACCATGACTTTGATGAAACGAATTTATCAATGGAAAGCTCATCATAGCAGGATTCGTGCAATCAATCAGATCATTGGTTTGAATGTTTCCTTCGATGCGATTGATCATTTCAAAATGTGAAGTATAAACATTAAGATTCGAGCTAAGAAAAGAACGAATATGAAATGTAGAACGTTTGATCTCCATAAAATATAATGCATTGACCTTTTCAACAATAAATTGTGTAAAATCATCTCGCAACATGTCCTCTTTCCATATGAGTGATGAAAGTGAACAAGAGTCAAATCCGGTTTTATCAATGTTATGCTCGGAATTAATTTCACCAAAATTTAGCATATCGAAAGGATATGATTGTGTTGGAAGAGAGTAGGGTGTTGTAGGTAAGATGTCAAGTCCACCAGAATCTAGGAATAGATCAGGATATAAAGAATAAAAGGAATGAGAAATAAGCAGATGAAAAGAATCTCTTGAACTATGATACTCAACAATGGTATTCTCAAGACAATTCTCTTCAATTTCTTTAAAACGCTTACTCTGTTTTGGTGACGAATTCCTCAACATAATACAATCATCTGGATTTGCCTTTTGTGTGATAGATAATTCAAAATTTATGTGACAAGCATCTAGCCTTTCCTGTGAAC
Organism: Picea engelmannii; assembly: GCA_009831015.1. Taxonomy (NCBI): domain Eukaryota; kingdom Viridiplantae; phylum Streptophyta; class Pinopsida; order Pinales; family Pinaceae; genus Picea; species Picea engelmannii. The sequence goes on along the minus strand of ML777947.1, from coordinate 319,006 downwards.
AAAGTGCATTTTGAGGATCAAGGTTTAAA
>ML777947.1:306143-318927 GCA_009831015.1 Picea engelmannii | reverse complement strand
ATGATCATCTGGATTTGCCTTTTGTGTGATAGATAATTCAAAATTTATGTGACAAACATCTAGTCTTTCCTGTGAACAAAGTGCATTTTGAGGATGAAGGTTTAAAGTTTCTTCTTCTAGTTGTGTAACTTCTTCTCTAATCAATTTCATAGGAGTACTAGAACATTCAAGACGATTTTCATTGCTTAAGTGTTCTTCAATGAATGATTTTAAATGTTGATTAGAGCATGAGTTACAAGAATGAGGGTATTCACCTTGAGCCAGAAATGAATCTTCTTCCATACTGTTTGAACACTGAAAATACAATGATTCAAAGGAAAAACCAATTTGGTTGTCAATAAGGGCCTGATCAATAGATTCTGCCTCCCTAGCTTGTTCAACATTATCGGAAGAATTTTTCCCTTCTTGCGAAGAAGATTGTTCTAGCAGTTGAGTGATAGGATTAGCAATTGGTTCTTCATTCGTGATTGAACATGACTGGATGGAAGGGATGGAAGCATTATAGAAGAGATTTAATGCCAATGACATGTCATCGAGATTAAATTTACAGAGGATATGATAGACTCTTGTCAAAAAGTCTTCTGAAGATGAATCGTCGTTGATTAGCGAAGTATGAAATTCTTCACATAATTGATCAAAATCATAAATTTCAAAAGCATCTAGAAACTCATCTACAAATTGAAACCAATCAAAAATGTGACATGCTGGAAAGGATTCAAACCAATGTTTGATCCGACCTCTAAAAGTAAATGCGAAAAGTCTGCATAAAACTCCTAAATCTGAGATGTCATGTTTGATGCATTTGCACCAAAACTTGTTAAGGTGGTCTTTAGCAGATATATTTCCTTCACCATCAAAGGTGAGTTTGGACAAGCGAGAGACTGTCTCGTTGGGAACATCGGGTATTGAGAAGTTGAAAGCATGTTCCAACACAGTGATTTGGGGAGCCATGGGGGAAATTGAATACACTTAAAATAAAGGCTCCTACAAGGCCAACTTGCCAGTCGGCCCTCCTTCTAGCACCATTTGTTGACGGGCGAAAATGAACGCTCACCAACTAGAAGAGTGGATCCGGTCCGGGGTTGTTTAAATAACCCAAGTCGTTTGGCATGATCCACCCTGACGGGTTTAGCAGCTCCATTGGCCGATCTAAGTCCTAGGAAAACAGAAGGAAACTAACTAAAGGAACTAATCTAAATGAAAAAACAACTATTAAAACCAACTAATAAACAAATCTGAACTATAAATATATACAATTTACTGCCTAATACTATAATAATTCTATAAAATTTAACGTTCAACTATCAACAGAATTAACTCCTAATCACAAATGTACAATATATACAGATTTACAGATTTTAAATGAAAACCTGAAAAAATCATTTGCGACTGTCCTATGACAACAAAACTATTGTTTTTTTTTATTTTTATGATTTTATGAAAAAGAAAAAGAATGAAAACTATCCAAGCTGAACAATTAAAATAATAACTCTAACTACAAATCTGAACTATACATATATCTATCTAAACTACTTATATTATACTAACAAATTGACTATCAAATAACAAATAACAAACTGACCTGAAGTAACGCTTCAGGCTTGTCCTGTATGCAATAGTTGTTTTAGTTGTTCGGAGGGAGGAAACCCGCACCAGATTATCCACAATATTCTCGTAAACTAGAAGCAACTGTGCTCTTCAAATATAAATAACAGGACAAACAAGACATAAAAATAAAAACAATTTTATGATTTACAAACCATCACAATTAGATAAATCTATGTGCGATAATTTGTGCAAAACAATTCAATTAATGAAAAAGATAAACCTGTATTCATTAAATTGAAATTAAGTGATTGCTGTATTTTTAAATAAGAGAGGTCAGATATGGACAACATATAAATCAAATCACATCAATATGCAAAAAATCATGATAGATAAAGTAGTCGATAATTAATTGCAAACTGATATGCAGAAAACTTGAAACAAAAGTTTGATATATTGAAAGCGAAAGTTGTTACAAGACATCAACTTTCATCTCAGTTTGAATCATAAATCCATAGCCTGGTTCTCTCCACAGTGATGATGATGGGTTCATTACAAAAAATGACAAGTATTTAAAGACCTCCCACGGGGTAAAACATCCATGTGGGAATTATCAAAGCAGTTTTACAAAACATCTGGGGATAATATCCCAAATCTCTATTTTTTCCTATGACTAACAACTGAAAACTATATCACAAAAGTATCTCCTAAACTGCCACATCATGCCCAATTGATCATTGTAATTCGTATGTACCTGAAAGAAGACAAGAATAGACAAGTTTAGAAGATAATTTATTGATAAAATTGACAAAAATCTAATTTTTAAGACTAGCTAATAGAATCAAACGATTATGTAGCTAGTCTAATTTGAGAACAGAACTGTTTTAAATCTATTAAAACTAACAAAAATATATTCAAATCTTTGATTTCTAATTTAAAACAAAAGGAATCATTTGAACCACAACCTCTATGCTAATCGATAGCAAATGCAATCTTGTTTGAATCTAGTTCAATTAAAACAGGTTGTAACCGATCAAGTAAATTTTTCATGCTATAGTTCATGTCGACTCAGCGATTAGCAAAATTGTTTTAAATCCATAGCAAATAGAGTTGCTTTTTGAATCAATAGATTATGTTGTATTTGTAAAACCAATCTTTAATAATTGATGCATTGCATACATGAAAGACCATAAGAAATAAATTGAACTATATTAGAGCTAACACAATCCAACAACAATAAAATCGTATCAATCCAAATCATAGCTGTGTTTGAATTTAGCAAATAAATCTCCTGTACAGATCGGATGCAATAATCCAAACGAGAATATTTATCGAAACTAAACAAACTCGTTTATTCAGACAGAACTAAACGAAAGCAAACCCAATTGATTACATAAATTCAAACCAACAGAATTGTTTTAAAGCTAACCAAACATAATCAAAACAAATCAATCGCTTCTACTAATATGAGAACAATAGAATCGTAGTTGTGTTTGAGTTTAGCAAACAAATTTCCCACTCATGATTCATAACGAAAACGTTTTGGTAAAATGAAAGTAACAGAATCATCTTGAATCAAAACGAATAGAGCTATTGAAAGAAAATCCAATCGGTTATATTAATTCGAACCACTCATAAAAAAAAATTGATGTTGAAAAAACCATACCTGGACTGTAGGAAAACAATTCGGTCAGGATAACTTTAAATTGACAAAGGTCGTAGCTGTCTCAACGTTTCTGAAGACAATTGAACCGGTGGTCTTTTGTTTCTTCTGATAGACTGCTTGATTTCCTAAGTATTGATCAAGGGTTCAAGAGTGTGAGAGGCTGGACGGGTGAGAGGGGTTTTGAGGCATAGGCCTGGATAATTCATAAACATTCCATCAAATGCACACAGACCCAAAATGCACCTTTCATCCACGGAGAGGATATGAAACTTGACCTCTAAAACATGAGCTAGATCTCTGTAGAAACTCAATTTCTGAGGAAACTTCCCCCATGAAGGTAAAGGGGATAATTTCGGTTCTGGGTTTTCAAGGGTTTGATTGGATTCAAAACCGTTTGCCCAGAATCGCTCACGCAAAAACATGTCTCTGGGGGCAATTACGGGGGCAATCTTCTCTAGCAATCAAACAGTAACTGACTCTAAACACCATGGGGTTTAAATTCGCCCTACAGGAGCCAGGACAGAACACACAGTGATCAGGTTGAACGGTGAGGGTTTGGACAAGGTATACGCAGAACCCAAAACTCAGAGATTTCCCCAAAAATCAACAGAGGTAACCCAGTAAGGAGGCAGGCATTAATGCCAAAGTGTGCGAGGGTGGTGGAGCTAGCTCAGTCCATGCAAAATAGTCATTTCCATAAGTACAACCGACGGCGCATATGGTGATTCATATCACTATTGCAATGTGTTAAAAGTAAAACCAATTAAACCATTAACGAAAACTATGGTAAGTTGACCCCAATGTTTGCACAAGCATAGCGTTTGCATGGTTTTTCAAAATCAAAACAATGTTTCGAATAAGAAATTGACCATAGAACTTATACAATATATAAAACTATTGAATTAAGGATCTAATCATCATGTTAATGTTTTCATGAAACCAATGCGCCAAGGACATCGATGAAAGGACTATAAAATATCAATCCACCACTGTATTAAGGACTCAATGACACTCATTATCAAATCATCACAATCTTATAAAAATGAAATCACATTAACAATTAAAGAATGCCAAGTGAGTAAGGATCTTGGAATCTTTCCAACTGTGCGACTATAATCAAATTGGAAATGCAATGAACACATAGACAAGAGTGCCATAATAATCCAGTGACGATTTTCATGTGACTTCGAAATCAGATTTTTCACGCTTGCAGTCATGAAAACAAGAACAAAGGCAGGTGTGCAAATGTGTGAAATAATAGTGTTTTTTTATTCAAAGATTGCGACGAAAATCAAGGGTTGCAAAACACTGGCATGGGCAGCTTATAAGGATAGGATAAAAATGTGAATTGGCTGCCAACACACTCGAAATCATTTTTACATTGTAGAAAATATTCAATTTGATCATCATTACCAAATACCTGCCAGTATCTGATGTTGTCTAGAACAGTTGGTCTACAATTCACCTCCACCGTGTATGGGCGAGTGGAACGAAAAGGTATCTTGCATGTGGTTGCTGACATAGCTAACCCATCTGCTAAAATATTCTGTCCCCTAGGCATCACCTGCAAATCAACTTCAGTGAAACATTTAAGGGCGTCCAGAATAACATTCCTATAAGATCTAGGACGGGGATGTTTTGCTGCATACTCACCTTTAATTTGTTTAATAGCTAATTCAGAATCTCCCCTTACCATGATTTGTTTGGCACCAACCTTCTTCAATAGTTTAAGACCGAGCATCAAAGCTTCGTACTCATCTATGTTGTTAGTGCATTGAAAATTCAGTTTGTAAGAATGGTTTTCCGAATACCTGGATTTGTGATTGTGCAACCAAAATCCTACTCCAGCTCCTTCTTTTCTTATGGCCCCATCAAATTCCATGCTCCAGAAATCCGCTGACAATTCTTCAGTTATCACATTTTTCTTTCTTTATTCCTCGGTGATTTCTTGGCCTTCGTCCAGACCAGATGTATCTTCTTCCAGCTAAGTGATTTGTTCTCCCATATTGCCATCGCTATATAGGATAAAGGAATCCAGGTCAGAATGTGCAGAGTATAGAGGATAGTTATGTGGTTTTTCTTGGCTGTTAACCATGTATTTCATCAGTGTTTCTATGTATAGTCTTCTTTGTTTCCCAAAGACTGGGATAGTGGCATACGAAGTATCCAACTGCAAAGTACCTTTCAACTTGGCCCCCTAAGACCAGGACAACAACATACCATATTTCGGGGGAATGTCTGCAACCACAACATCCATGACCATGCTTTTTGTGGGAATCTGAAATAGGGTGATACACAGATCCTTGATCAAACCGGTACATCTAAATTTACTAGAGTCAAAAGAGTGTAAGTCCTTGTAAGGTCTGGTAACCTCAAGTACCAGTTTTTTCATCACTTCTTTAGGCATCAGATTATGGGAAGCACCCGAATCTAACATAACATTATGAAAAATCAGGTCGTGTATATTAAGGCTGATGTAAAAAGGAGCGACAGTACCATTGTCATTCTGACCATCAACTTCAGGTCCAAATAGGAGTTCAAGTTGATCATCTGTAAGGTTTACAGTATCTGAATGATTCGTTGATCCAATGGTTAAGGCCTTCGTGCCTATATCAGGTTCAATGCTCAGTGCTTTGATCACCTGTGATCGATAAGTGTATTTTCTCATCAACTCGGAAAGGGGAATGAGAATTTTTACTTTGGTTAATTCCCCTTTGAGGCTGAAAGGTGTAGGTGCTTTGCTTTGGCTCAAAAATTCCGATTTGTCCACCACACTCTTCTGGCCAGAAGTATTTGGTGGGTTAGTTGATGAAACCTCAGTGTGCGATGATGTTTTCAGAATAGTAAGATTTCCTTTTGCAGGATCTTCAGCATTACCTTTTTCAGGGATCCTCTCGATAGAAGGCTCGAGGGCTTTCCTGGTTTCGACTGTCTTCTTTGTTTCGGTTACCTTTTTTGGGGAACTTCCATCTGTCTTTTTACTTCATAGATTGTATTGCTGGTGCACCTCCATAATGGATATTTCAAATGCTTGTTGTTCGGTATCTTCAGCTTCTTCACTTACCTTTGTTTGAGAGAGAAGAAAAAGTTCTTGCTCTTCCTGGGTAAGGAAAATTGCTTCATTATCATGAATTCCCATGAGGTTTATGTGTGGATCCTCAAGTTCTTCAATTACCTCATCTCCTTCATCGACATAGTTTTCTTGTAGGGGTGGTTTGATCTGTTGATCATGACCTCTCTATTCCCTTTGATCCCTAGGATCTCTCTACCTAATTTGAGGAGGGTTTCTTCTGAAGTTAGGATTTTGAATTTGAGGAGCTGGTGGGTTTTCTCTAGGAGGGTTTCTTTCAGATACAGTAAGTCTCTCCATAATTATTTCCATTATTATGGCTAAGAAATCCAATTTGGAATCAAAAGTTGATGTGGAAGGTTCCTCTTTGATTGTGACTCTCCTTTCTGTCCTCTGTCATGCCCTTTTTTCCAACAGGTTGGCCTCCACACTTATTGCACTTTTCTGCATGTCCTCCAGGGTGGTGGATTTTCTTTCCTTTAATTGATACGACATATCGACGTCAAAACCATCAGGGAATTTTATCAATGACAAACCTTGTGGAGGCTTAATATCGACTGGAATTGCATTGTACAGGTTATTGAAACATGTGCAGTGATCTTGTACTGTCTCACCTTGATTTCTTCTAATGTTTTCATATTCTGATAAGATTTGGAGAGGGTTTTTATTTACCTCCCATCTGTCTAGAAAACTTCTTTGAAATGCGGTAAGGTTGAGCACTGAGGCAGCACGTAAACCTTTATACCATTTCTTAACGTCACCCGTCAAACTTTGCGCAAACAATCTCATTTGAACGTCAGCCTCATCTACTTCCTGCAGGTCAAAATAATCATTCATTTTATCAACGTGTTGTTGGGTCCTCAAGGGTCTAGTTCCATCGAACTGTGGAAGTCTCGTTTTATAGTCCTGGGGCACAGCATGAAGGGGTGCGGCCAACACCAAGGGAGCATATCTGGCTACCATGATAGGCGGAAGAGGCGGGACGACAACCTGGATGATAGGTGGGGTGATGACAGAAGACGAGGATGAGGAGGGGCTAGCTGGCACAGAGTGAGTGGTTTGAGGTTTAGCAGAGGGAGATAGAACTTCAGGGGTCCGGGGTTGCAAGATGGTTGGGTCTAGGATGGTTTCGGCCACAAAGCTGTCAAATTTTGTTCTGAATAGGATTTGATCGAAAAGGATGTCAAAGTCAATATCCTGAAGGGAAACAAGCTCTTCTAGAAGAGAAAGGGACCTCTGAAGGGGATTATGAATTACTGAACCTTCTGCAATGGTATTTTTCCTGAGTAACTATTCTGGATTATCGGTTGCTATTGTAGGTTTTGAGTCTGGGTGAGATCGAGTATAAGCTCTTTTGGGAGCCATATTTCTTTTTGATTTATATATATATACATTTTAGTTTTATGAATCCAAAAATAATATGTGCAAGTTTTTAACAACCTCTGAACATTATTTCTTTCTCAGATTTGCAATTTTTCAGAAACAAACTTTTCTTCCAGGGAATGAAAACGTGAGGTTAAAATTTGTTCAATTCGTCCCCAGTATGGTCGCCACTATGTTAACGCTCTGTAAATTTCTTAGAGGTTTTCAGAAAAGAATAAATCTATGGGAGGTAACTTTATCCAACCACTTCGAAGCTGGGATCTATCCCTACCAGCTTTAGAGAGGGATCTCTCTGTATGATTCAGATATGTTTCAAATTTAAAATATTAGGCTAGGTAAATAAAATATGTTGGTTTTGTTTGTTGTCGTTTTCGTTGGGTTGGCTGAGAGAGCTTTACACATCCATTGGGCTATGGGGTCTGTATCATGAAATGAAATCTCACCAGAAAACAAAGAAACCTTTCACAGGGTGAGATAATGTAATCGCTAGATTCTTTTAGCAGCGTAAATGAGGAATAGTAGAAAAGGCGAGAATGTCAATTACAACAAAGAAGCAGTTAAGAATTTCTTTATCGTAAAATAAGAAGATGAAACACTAAAATCTTTTAAAGTTAGCAACAATGTATACAAAGATAAATCCTGCAACGTTCGTTACTTTCAAAGATTATATTTAGAAAACTGTGTGATAACTAAGCGAGAATAACATTTAACTTAGAAAGGAAAACATCACCAATGAGTACACGCAAGAATCCTGTTTGGTAACTCATAGGGCATAAAGATCAACCCTCAATAATTCGAAAAGTGAAGTATTTATAAGCCAAAATTACAAACAATCCTGTCATTAAAAATCATGACGTGGTAAATCTATTTTTAGCTTAACTAACTTAACAAATTACAAAAGTCTAGGAAACTGTTTGATGATGTGTCAAAACTTCATGTTGTTTTATGGGTGAACCATTGGTGAGGCCTCTGCACGACTTCATCTGACTGGATAGCTGACTGGGATGAGACAACTCATCGACTACTTGATTAGGTTGCAAAGCTCTTCCCATCGAAGATGACTGGGAATGCTGACTTTGAGTAACCTTAGGTAGACTTCATCTATCTCTATGTACTTGGAAAAAGTAGGCTTGATGATGAAGATGTATCGGATCTCATGCTGTATGCTGATGTCCAACTGTAGCGCATCTAGGAATGCCTTGCCAGTGATACTGCCTTGAATTCCTGAAAATTTCAAACTATCCTTAGCCACATCGGCTAGTCTCTTTTTGTAATCGGGGAGCGTCATCAATTTTTCATTTATCACCTTCAAACCAGGAAGACCTTTCTTCTGTAGAGCCTCGATCTTGCTGAAAAACATTTGTACCCCTAGGTCCATATCCTGAACCTTTTCTTCCAGTTGTAGCATCAGTCCTTTCTTGGTCAAGACTCTCTTGACCTCAAGGATGGTCTTCGTTCTATCCTCAATTCTCATCTCTTCCAGCTCCTCTCTGGTTTTATAATTCAGGAATTTGATGATTTCATTAGCCTCTATGGGCATCTCTCCCAATTCTAATCTAATATTCTCGATGGCTTGTTTACTTGTCTGTACCAATTCATTTTTCTCAAACATAATCTATATCATTGGCCATATTTCATTCATAGACTTGGTGATGTCTGTCCAGACACTTTCTTTGACTTCGACCAATGTTTTGCCTGCCATTGTTTGCTTCCAAAGCTGTTGTAACTCTTGTTTGACTTGGTCTAAAACTTGTTTTTCATTGGAGTAGCTAGTTTGGTAAGAATATTTGAGTTCCTGGAGGTTCTCAATATCCTTTTTGAGCCTACTAATCTCTGTTTCTTGCAGATTCATCTCTTCCATAGTCTTAGACAGTTCAACAGTCTTTTCTAGAGACGTTAGTGGGTTTGCCAATGGAATTTCTGCTAGTGACATTGTGCTCACTCCTGAGAGTGGAACTGCACTCAATGGAATGACTTCCATGGGTTTTGACTGTTCTTTCTCTTTCACTAGCTTCTCCATTTCAGCTTCCATTTCCTTCAATTGTGCATTTTGCTCCATGATCAACTTAAGCATCTCATCTTTTTCTTCTTCTGTCTCCACTATTTCCTTTTCCTGTGATTCTACTATTGGTGGCAGCTTCAATTGTTTCCTCAAAGACGTTATGTTGGAATTTTTCTTCTTGATCATCTCCTTGACTGCTTTCACATTCGAGGGATCATACCCGATCTTGTGGATCAGTTCCTCCAATGTTTTAATCCTATTATCCTTGGCAAAGGATGATATTTTCTCCAACTTCAACTGTGTCTGGACGTTATTCAGAGACACTTGGAACCTGGAGGCAGTAGTGGAAGCATGTGCCAACGTGGAGAAAACCATTTCTCCAGTTTTCCGATGCACGTCCTTATTCTCGAATTCAAAAGTTTCCCTTTTGTAATCGGTGATTACCTTTGGGTCTGGCACCTATGCTTGGGGAAATGCCATGTGCATTCTTCCCTTCTTTGTGTCGAATGCCGATAGCAACCTGTGTTGTGCAGCCGACGTCTTCTTCCAGAACTGGGCATATGTGCTACTAGTTAGAGTCTGATTCTTTTTCTTGATCAAATCATATTTCTCAAAGATACTCAGCTTCGATCCTGTCTTGCTTGGCTGGTTGATTGGTGGAGTATCTGTACGCTTCTTTGGAAATACTGAGGTTATGATCTACTTGCTGTTTATATTGAGGAGCAACTGATCAACCTCCGTCATTGTAGTGGATGGAATTGCCTTTTGTCTAGCCAGGTCAGGAGCAGGACTGGCTTTTGGCCTCTTCGTATGTAGTCGAAATTCTTCAGATGATACTTCAGTGACATGAGGTGACATATCCTTCCTAGGCCTTTTCTCTTTTGGGGCCTGTGGTGTGGTCGTCTGTGATACAGTGACCGAGAGGTCCTGTTGTTCTGTATCGACCAAAGTATTTGTCTCCCATTCTGTCTGGTTGGCAAATATTTCTACCTCAGGCCTAGATATGTGAACATACAGGATATTCTTATTTTTTATCCTTTTCTCGGAAATTATCCCGCACGGATCATAGTGCCATGTGAAACTAACAAAGAATTTCATTTCCTTTAGCATTCTATCTGCTTCGTCCCCGGCGCTTTGACTATTGCAGATGAAAGACCTAATCTGCCCTTTCATTCTGAGCTGTTGCTTCTTCTTCAAAGACACAAAATGTATATCGTCCGAGTTTATCATCTACCTTATGTATTCCAGGGAAAAAATTATGACAGGTAATCACTTGGGTAGTTTATATGGGGCCAACTCACACCCATAGACTCTGATCTCAGTGTGATTTTGGTACAAGTACCAATCACCAGTCTTTGTATGATCCGAGAGATGTAGGATCCTTTGAACTTTGTCATTAATTCTGGGTTCGGGTCCGCCACTGAGCATACTCACCACTAGGTGGTAGAACTGCTCGATGAACTGCTTGAAACTAAATTCCATGGAGTTATGTCTTAGCAAAGAAGTCCATGATGTTACTACCTGGGGTCTACCATCCTCGTCCATCTTCTGCATAGAAAAAGAAAATTTGTGCGCTTGGAAGAAAACAAACAGGTATGCCAGTATTGAAGAATACCAGAACATGCCTTCTGTGGTGAAATTTATGAATTGCTCATGAATGTTGTCTACCAGGAATGTGCTAAAGTCAAACTATGTAGTGGGTTTCTTATCACTGGAGAAGATAGACAGAAATTCCAAAATGGGTTCATTTACCCACTAATCTGAAAAATAACCAAGCAAGGCGCATAGTGACATGATGACCTAGTTTCCTTTTATTGAGAACAGGGAGGAAGGATAAGGGGGGTTTGTAGTGGGGAGCTGAGCATATTGTAGAAGAAAAATCTCAAAAATCTGAGCTCTTTGAGGAAACGACAGCTTCTGGTATAGCTCTGTGATGATTTCGAGGTTAAAAGATGAGGCGGAGTCAGCTCGGGATATTTGCATCATTTGTTCGATGGTTTTTGGCATGATGAGGAAAATAATTTCCCCGGATGAGGACACGATGGCTCTTTTCTCGAGGATATAGTGGGATTGGCACTTGAGGGAAAATTTTGGGAAGTGGTGAATCTGGGGGAAAATATACAAGGGTAGGTTGGACTCCCAGAGTCCAACTTCGTCACTCTGGTCCAAGAATACTTCTTTAAGCCATGACTGTAGGTTTGCGAAGTTGAAATCACATTTTTTGTCCGCGATTAAGTAGTCTTTGTCGGCCAGAGGAATCTTGTCGAGGTCGACAGGAGGCAGGAGAAATAGATTCTCCTCACCTTCTGTTTGTTTTGACTTTGGCGCCATTACTGTAACAATACCTACCAATAAAACAAAAGTTAGCGGGGACGACTGTAGTTGTGGGCGACTGACTGTAACGGAGAGGAAAACGGGGTAAATTCTCTAGTGCGATGAGTGGGTAAATGGTGAAGGAATAAATTGTGAGGGTATTTTTGAGTAAACGGGTATCCCTTGGGCACGGGTGACAGGTAAGTTGGTTAACAGATAAGTTAGCCAGTAATAAATGGCCAACGAGTCATTTAGAACATGAGATGGTAGGTGACAATGACTGAAGCATATGGATGAGTTATGTGGGGGTTATCGATTGGGGGAAAACACCATGGTGAAGGGACTTTCCACGGGTGAACGAAGGAGATGGACTGACGGAGTTACAGGATGTGACTCTTGCGGAAAAGGTGGATAATGATGTCACAAGGTGACGAGGTATGTCAAACAGTAATAGGCGGCGGGATTTGGGACCAATGGACTCATGCCACGTATAGATAGTGGGCCCACCAGAGTAAAATTCCATTCCAAACCCCCCTCCCCCCCACCGTTAAAGGTAGATCAGTCGGGGGGTCTGAAAAATACCTTGAGCCATTGATCTGCGCGCTTTGCTTTCGACCGCATATTTGTGCACGATATTTAACACACATTTCGGACCACCCCCTCCCCCCCTCCATTAAAGGAAGAATGGATGGGGGTGGGGGGGTCTGAAATCCAATATACACCATAGATCTAGGCACCGAAACTTGGGTCATCTAGATGCACGCATACATTATCTTCGATTCTGGACCCCCCCCCCCCCCCCCCC
>ML777947.1:253644-291449 GCA_009831015.1 Picea engelmannii | reverse complement strand
GGGGGGGGTCTGAACAATACCTTGAGCCATTGATCTGCGCGCTTTCCTTTCGACCGCAGATTTGTGCGCGATCTTTAACAAACATTCCAAACCCCCCCCCTCCATTAAAGGCAGAATGGACGGGGGGGTCCAGAATCCAATATAGACCATAGATCTAGGCGCTGAAACTTGGGCCGTCCATATGCGCGCATATATTATCTCCGATTTCGGAACCCCCCCCCCCCACCCACCGTTAAAGGTAGAATGGTTAGAGGGGTCCGGAAAGACTTGTCCACCATAGATCTGGGCGTGAACATCTGAGTCGTTGATACATGAGCGGTGCATAAATGTGAGCGCGAAAGCATATGCACCCAGAGAACTTAGGATAAGTGCATATCGTGGGTTTTCCCAAGCTTTCACATGTTTATATCACCAAGGGGTTAGACAACCAACCTTTTAAGCATCCAAGACATGGTCCAACATTGATCATCGAGCTGGTTTTATTGAAATAAAGAAAACTACCCTATGTTCTAACCTAATTTCCTATGACAATTAGCCCAGATTAAACTGTTGGACTAATAACTTACTCTATCCTGGGGCTATCTGACCAAGATTAGGCAGTCTGGCCAGATTTATTCACTAACTAACCTAGATCACTTGGTTAAGATTAAATAGTTTAGCCAAGCTTATTCACTATTCCTATCAACATCAATTTAAAAGAACTTGGCCATGCTTGAAAGGTATGGACCAAGTCACTGTTATTGCATGGGGCTCTATTGAATTTCTTTTATGCCCTCTTTTATTCTTTTTCTTTCTTTTTCTTTTTCTTTTTCTTTTTTCTTTCTTTTCTCAAATTATTTGCAGAATGAAAAATCTTTTGACAAACAAAAACACTAAAGAGATAACATTTCAGTCACCAGTTGATCCTATAAATTATAGGGTTATAACACCCAGTATTCAACTGAGTTATGCCACATAAATTTTCTCTTCAAACTGCATGCAACTTAAACATATACATACAACACTCTTGTGGTATCATTACATATAAACACAAACAAACAAATACATTCTGTAATATATGATTTCATACTGAAATAATAGTAAACAGAAATATGCATCATATACAGGGAAATACCCATAAACATATAGACAGTTATAATCACATATATGATAAACCGTAACATAAGCATGTAAATAATAATGCAGCATATAATTGTATCATACGATTGGTATTTATCTTGGAAATATTGTCACCAACTGCGTATAGACTGTCCACGAACCTCCCAGCCTTAGACTACACTGTTCATCACTCTCAACAGTGAGTCACCCCCGAGATGGGACTGAACTCCACCCAGGTAAAGGGGTTCCTAACCAGGCTAAGGCTCATGGACAACATGAAAGACTCTATCTTAGGTCATCACTCAAATAACAACCTATAGCCTCTGATTCCCCACATGCCTGTCTCACCCAAGGAAGTGTTCCCCTTCTCTGCTCAGCAGTCCCTCGGCTACCCCACTTCCCTTCCAGGGCTTCAACAATAGGCCGGACTGGAAGTCTCAGAGAACTGTAGCTGTAGTTTAGCACCTTCAGGAATCAATCCCCAGCAATTCTCTCGCTTGGATAATTTCTCACGGGCCTGACAACCCGCTTCTTCAATACCGCTCCAATATAACTAGGTACATCAACCAGAAAAGGTTATGGAAACAGGCTCAGATATGGTGAAATGAATGTCTCAAGGATAATGAACTGCGTGAATGAAAATGGTCATGGAATCATTGACTAGATAACTGAGTGATGGAATGAATCACCGTGAAACTTATCGTGAAAGTGATGGTGAGAATGATGGTCTAGTTGTTGTTAATAATCCCTATGAAAAGTGACCAAATGAGCTAAGTCCCCATGATATGAATTCATGTCCCCAACTTGACACTTTTCATGTTGGAAGCTACTTTGGTCCACTCATCCCCAAATTTAGAACTTAGGATAAAATAATTATCCATACTTTATGTTTTAGGAAATATTGATATAATATTCTTTTTTGGCTTAATCTCTCTAGCTTAGTCCTTTCCCTTAACTTTTGGCCCTCCCTTTCCCTAACTGGTTAAGTTCAGCCCCCCATCTCTTTTATCGTGGTCGGTCTATGCACAGTGATGTATTTTATATTAATCATGAGACATGTACAAAATAGGTGCACCGAACTTTAACATCTAGGCACTCTAGACTAATGCCAATACATAAGCATCCCATCTTATAATAACTGGCTCACCAACCTATAGCACATATCATATACATGAGGCTCGTTGATCTCCATACTACACGTTGTATCCGGGAATGTGTAAACTACATATTTTTACTACGCAGTGCATGCGTGCATTATGCCATGAAAGGTTCATTACAAAATGATTTCAAAACAGCTCACCAGCTTAAGTATACTTACTTTACATTTACAATTGGGTTCGGTCGAGGGATATTACACCTTTTACCGGCAAGAAACAACAAGAGCTTGAGTTCAAAAGTCCATTAATTTCTCATACGATGTCTGAATGAGGTGCCTCTTTTTGCAACATGGAGAGCATGAAGAGAAGCTTCTAGCGAGATAAAGGAGCATGTTATTCAAGCATTCTATCGACGTAATGGCTAATGAGGATGGTTTGGGAGAAAAATATTTGGTGATCGTTTTGGCACTTTTGTGTCTCAAATTTTTATTCTGTCAGTTGCTTGGAATCGTAATCATGTATATCATATAGTCAACCTATTTTAGGGATGGAAATTTCACTTTGAAGAATGCTGAAAATCATGCCCAAAGGTGTTTCTAATGGAAATTTGGGTCATGTTTTTGTTGTTGTTTTTCCCAAATTCAGTTCCAAGAGTTTGTATCATCTGTGTTGTATAGGATTTTACTTCATCCATGAATGTTGATGTAACGTGTCAATAACATAGAAATATAAATCTGTGAAAATAGTCAACTGATGTTTAGGGTACTTAACACTGTTTTGGAGGTGGGAGGACCAATTTTCTTGTAAGATGCATTTCAGAGCCAATGCAAAACCTACATATTTTCTGGTTAACCCATGTGATCTTAGATGACACTTTCTTGATCAAGGTTTAGTCATAAAATCAAGAAGGGTAAAGTAAACACATTGGTATGGTACATGTGATGAAATTTGTAGGAAATACAAACAAACTTGATTACGATTGTGACATGAAGAATATCAGGCAAGATAGGTGATCAGTCACTAGTTTTCTAGCTATGCGTAGAAATATTAATCATTATAAATTATAGGAGATTCATTGACAGAGGAAGCGAGATGCATCTGATCTGGAGGAGAATAGGAGAGGTTCAAGGATGAAGGTGAATCTCATTGAAAGGGTCAATGTTGGTGAAAGAAAGAAGATATCATCGATACAAAGTTTTGCTAGCATATCGATGTTATAAGAGGGAAACTGATTGACAAGCAGTGCATAAGTGAGGGAGAGACGAACCTCGTCGATATGTAGTGTATCAAAGAGAAAAGAAGGAGTGATGTCGATATTTTATGTATCAATGAAGATGAAATGGAACTTGTCAATAATGTGTATCGACGAGTTAGAGTAATTTGAAAAGACTTGGTAAATGGAAAAGTATGGAGAGTGGGAAGAAAGACTTGATCTTTTCCATTTGCAAGAGAGAGAGGGTGCGTGGATTCCATTAGAAAAATTGAAGGGGGGCCTGATTTATTCTCTTAAGGAAAATATAAGAGAATAAATTAGGGAGGTTTTTTTGCACACGCAACAAATGGTGACACACTGGAAAAAGACAAAATATATGCTAGTCTTCACTAACTTACAAGAAGAAAATGTAGAGGATCAGAAAATTGCTTTTAAGATCATAAATTATGAAGGTAATGTGTAGCAATTACCTGAAATATTTCACTGTGGTGGGATCATTGGTGATGCTTGCATGTCGACTAGTGAAGTTTGTTTGTTGTAAATAGAGGATGAATTATGGTGATATTTGTTTCCTTAAACTACATTGATGATTTAGGTTGATATCTCCCGCATGGAACCGATATAGGTTTGGGATAAAGAAATTTTTTTTCACTAGGTGTGTGTGTATAAGTTGCATTATGTTGTCATTGGTGTCAAATGACTAATGCCAAAGATTTGATATATTTTCATAGTATCATTGATGTATTTATTGATGGCCTATGTTATCATAGATGTAATTGATGTCAAATATTTCAAGTGGTGTCATAGAGATGTATTGTCATGGATTGATGTATAGACAGGATGATGTAAAGGTTGGTCATTGTTGTCTTGTCATGGATGATAGGAAGTAAAAAATGGATGAACTCCAAAGTGGTCCCCTTATGGTGAAATCCATCAGAGGAATATGCTTTGTGAAGTCCAAATGGATAAGTGGTTGGGTCATCCTAGATGTGTGGTTAAGGAACCCAAGGATTGATTGTGGAATATTGTAATGAAGATCCATGAATTTGTAAGTGAGACTATTCTAGATGGATATTTCTTGTCATGCCATTTCCGTTGATATGTGGAACGTCACATGAATCCTAACGGTTAGAGATTTATGGCCTTGTGAAGTTGGAGAACCCTCATGTGTTGTCTAGAAGCCCCTAGAAGGTCAAAGAAGTCAAATTATTCTAGAAGCTCCTAGAAGAAAGATGACTAGTCAAAAAGGTTAGTCATGGGTTAAGTAGTTGTAACAAGAAAAAAATTAAAAATAAATTAGTTGCAACTGGAAGTGGAGAATTTACTATTTGTAGCAAAGTGGGTTAGAAGTGGACAAAGTGGTTAGAAGTGGGTTAGCCCCTAAAAGAAGGAAGTTGGTTAGAGTTGGTTAGATGAGGAAGCTACTTTGAGAATTATAAATAAGAGAGCAAGGGTCTCTTGTGGAAGTGAATCTCTTGAGCATATTGAAGATATATTCTTGGTGAAAGATTCATTGGAGGTACTCATGGACGCATCAAAGGTTACGCAAGTTTGAGGTATTGATGATGAAAGTTTCGGATTTTCAGAAATACTGAAAAACCCTAGTTTCTTAGATGTACACGAGCTATGAGTGTAATAGGATGCATATGTATGCGGACTATAAGTATAATATGGTGCGTACATACATAGGTTGACAGTATAATAGGGAGCATATATGAGGGAAAATCCATAGAATCTTGAGCAAGTGCTGGTGTCATGTTCCTGAAGATTGAAGCAATATCCCAGAACAGTGGTCTATTGGTTCAGATCTTCTACAAAATATATGGTATGGTTATATTTTTTCTTCATGCTTAGATTTTCTCATGGTATGGTGAATGCTTGAGGCATTCTTTGTATGGTTGTATTGATGTATGAATATGGCAATTGGTTGGTTGAGTAGTTCAATTTTGTTATGTTTGAGAGATGTCCATGATATGTAATTGTGTGTGCATGAGGAGCATGCATAGGTTTTTGGATGGCATAGATATGCTTGTGATTTTTTGTGGTATAGATTAGGCAATGAAAGGCAGAGTGTAGTGACAAGATCATAAGTGGATGTGACAGAGGTAGAAAGAGTCTGAAGGGCCAGAAAGTTGAAGTTTCAGAAACCCTAATTTCTGAAAGTGTACTCAAGATGACAGTGGGCCAGGGCACATACATATGTGTGATGCAGTATAGGCAGGTTGAGTACATGCATGGGTTGTAGTATAAATAGGTCGCGTACCTGTTGAAAAATTGGTATGTGTTGAGGATTTATTCCTCTACTAAGTTGGTGCTGAGATTTTTAGGTTGAGTCTTGCATTGAGAGTTGGTGCTCTTGTGGAGTTGTTTCTCTATTCAGTTGTTGCTAAAAAAAACCCAAGGATTATAGTCTGTAATATAAAATAAACTGATACATATATCTTGTGTTCCTTTTGTTTCCTGTGGTGATGGTTTATTGATGATATTTTCTATTGAACATATGTTTACATATAACTTGTTATAACTGAAAGTAATGAATGATGAGTAATTTTTTATTGCTAACTTATGTGTTTTTGTAAACGAGTTAAAAGATCCCTACACTGATTCACCCCCCCTATCAGTATGGTCGGTGATATATATATATATATATATATATATATATATATATATCGCAAGTGTTTCTCAATTGACCGCGAGGGTCCATAACCCCGATGGAGTCACCATGATGTCACAAACCTTTCTCTTCTTCCAACGAGCATCCATAGCCCTAGCGGAGATACCTGCATGTCTCCTAGTATGATCAGGCTTTCTTTCCCATCCCTTCCTGGTTTATTTAGTGCATGCTTAGAATTCAGTGATGGGGAAAGCAGTGGCCCTTTAGCCTAATAGGGAATGACTCCTAGCTATTGAGATTTATTTGAATATGTGTTTCCCCTAGCTACATAAAGTTATCCCTTTTGTTTTTCATCCATGAGACTTTGACACTTCACCATTCAATATGCACAACAACTACTTAGTGTGTGGATGGCTCCCCTGTTACATAGGATCTGCTCACTAGTCAATATGCAAGAATTATCATTGATTAACCACTCTTCTAAGTAGTTTATCCAAAAATGATCTAGAGAATACTAAGAACAACTCAGAACTCGCAAAAGCAACTCAGGATGCTCAGATTGGCCTCAGCAAAAAGAGAAAGGGAAAAAATTCAAATTTCTCAAAACTCAGTGAAAATGACATTATCGCGAAGAGTGCATTGCAAGATTTCTAATGACGCAAACGACTCGTCAAACAGAGTTATGGATTGAAATATATTCGTGGTCAAAGTTTGGTCAACCTAGCCCAGTCGACAGGAGGATGAGTCAGCATCTGTATTGCTGAAATCAACATCCGTATATCACACGTGGCAGGAGTAGGAGGTGACACATGTCATGTTGACATCAACATCATGTCATCATGGTGATGTGGCAGCACTAGAGACTGCCACTTGTCACCCAGATTTGGCACTTCTGGACCAATCCATGGACCAATAGGATTTTTCCACGTGGCAATCTGTATGGTCCATACAGTGACGTGGCATGATGACATGGCATGGCGAGTTGGTAGTGATGTGGCATCCATACGATGATGTGGCATTGACATGGCAGGATGACAAAATAGTGTATGATGTGGCTGAATGGGAGGCTGTGAAGTGGACCAATCAGGGGCTGCCATGTAGCAGTGGGAAAATTCCTGATGATAGCCTGTATCCAAAATTGGAAAAAAATAATGGTTTGGTGGGTCCGCCAAATCTAGCGAACCACGTCAAATCTAGCCACATGCTAATCAATAGAACCTTGGATATGACCATTGCCAAACTTGGTGGAACAACTTGGTTATATTTATATAAAGTTATAACAACAAATCCAAAATGGGGAGGCCCACGGGTTTGTCCCTGGGACCTCCTCCCTCCACTATGCCTTAATACACACGCCATAACCAATGGGGAAACAACCCTTACATTGTAATGAATTCCACCCTTTTTACTTAAAATTTGCATCCACCGAGAACAGGGAGGAGGCACGCGTGTGGTACGACCATAGAACGTAGTTCGAGACAAGTACAACATCATTAATTGTAGGTTGTAGGGGCATGAAAACTGAGATGAAATTATTCTTGGGCCTAGGAATGCCAGATTCGGATTGAGGCATGGAGACAGTCATTTTTGGGTAATTCGATGCCACGAATTCAGTGGTGCTGTCTGTTTTCTGATTTGAGCATTATTTATCTAGCTTTATTTAATAATGAGGTACACTTGTGTATTTTGCCAAATTCTTTTGCTGAGTTAATGAAAAATTCTACCCATTTGAGAGCAGGACCTGGAGACGTAGTCCACGAGAGACAAAATCCGTTATCAATATTTTGTCTTCATATTTGATGCTTATGTCTCTTTGTTATTGATTTTTTCCTTCTTTAATGGTGCACTTTAACTTATGCTCATTTAATGCAATTCTTTATAAGTCACTCAATGAAAAGATCCTGGATCATGTTGGTATTAGAGAAGTCATCTTTGACTTGAATTGTTGAGTGTGAATGCTTACTAGGGCCAAGCATAAGCAGGGTGAAGGAACTCTTAATATTTTCAATCCCAAAGTTGGTCATGCATCTCGAAGGAAGAAAATGACAGAAAAATACAAGCATGATGAACAAGAGAAAAAATTTCATATGGTCTTTTATCGCATGTCAGAAATGGTCGAATGAATGTATGGAGATTACGAGAAGAGGATGAAGAAAAAAGGGAAGAAAATGGAATCACATGTTGATGATGATGCTTTAGTAAACCAAGGGGTTGGAGGAGATCATTCTGAGCCTCCATCTTCACCATCAAGTTCTAGTTCTTCTTCCTCTGAGCATTCTCATCATTCTCATAGTTCTAGCCATAAAACCTCTTTTAAGAAACCATTATTAAAGATTGATGTAAAATTTTCTTTAGCTATGTTTAATGGAGATGCTAATCCTGAAAATCTAGATAATTGGATCCAACATGTTGAAGTATATTGTCGTGTTCAACATATTGATGAAGAGTGTTGGAAAAAAATCCTAAACTTTTGATTTTTATATTCCTCATCTCATGAAAATATATCTTTCCCAAAGAAAAGGTAACTTGTAAAATAACTTTCGAATTTTAAATCAAGTTCATTTCTCATTAATTAGTAATAAGGTGTGCATGATATCTGTCATTAATGAGTTTTCCCTTCTTTATTGAATGACCCTAATAACTTCGGAGTTCTGGAGCCACCCAAATTTTAAAAGAGGGAAATCAATAAAGGTCACTTCAGAGCTTCGTGCTTCAGACATTTCAACAATCCTTAACAATAAAAACATCGAAGCTCTGAACCCGAAGGAATTCCGCTCACAAATTTTCACAAGACTTTTAAAAGATGCAAGTCGTAGGACACATGTATCTTTTGATTCTTCCCTGATTTGACACATGGCACCCATTTCTGACACTTTCGTTTGAATATTCATACGATTTCAAGTAACATGTGGCACCCCCTTTTCTTGATACGTCATCTAGAATGACATAATTTGACACGTCACTACAAAATATGATCCTTCGGGAATTTAACAAGTAATGAATTCCCGAATCACAGAAATGTCAAAATTTCGAGGTGTTAAACCTTAATTAATTAAGTTAATCATGGTCAAAAGATAATTAATGACTTCATAGTTCGGAGTTCGGATGTTTATCCTGTATCGTACCCTAAAATCTCCGAAGTCCGAATTTTTGAAATACTTAAAATTGAATATGATTATTTAAAACCTAAGATCGATTACCAGATAATTAATCACTTCGCGGTTTTGGGTTTCGAGGATTCCCTCTCGAGATACATTAAAATTTCCTGAAGTCCGAACTCCTGAAACACTTGAACTTGACACACCTTTTTAAACATGATTAATTATGTTTTTAAAAATAAATTATCCAGGGGTTAACCTTCACAGATTCGGGATTCAGGAATTTCTCACTCTGTCTCATCTAAAACTCTCAAATGCGAATCGCTGAATATTAATGGAATTTATGAATAATTAACAATAATGATTCAAACATGGATTGCGGATATCTAGGTAGAATTTTCCATTAAAGTTAATAATTTTTTTGTCAGTGAAGTTATACGAAAACCAATGTATCCGATTTGAATAAAAGCACTTGGATTTCAAATTCATTTTCACCTTCTGCAATGAGCAATCTTTTATCATTTTGAAAAGCTCACAGATTTTCTCTACAACAGGAAATCTCACTCAATTTCATAGAGATCATGGCACCACAAAAAATGATGAAGAATCCTGATGCGGTTGGTGAGGATTTAAATCCAAATGGAGATGTTCTGTCGGACACCATGCTGCGAGCCATAGACACTGTTAAATATTGGACATAGGTGTTTGAGTTTCTGGAATGGGAAATCATAAACTGTACATAGGATTCTGGTGATGAAGAAGAAGATTCTTATGCAGCTAAACTCAAACAGATAGTACAGTCGGAACTGCAAAAAAATAGCAGCACGACCGAGACTCCTGCCGTATAACGACATGATAAGATGGGCCTTGGAAAACATCGACGTCCAGACCAGGAGCACCATCAACCATCAGAAGGTTTTCGTTGGTTCTTTCTGACTGGAACACCTCCAAGTAATGTACAATCTATCTCCCAATCCTAAATATACTTGTGATGCTGCATTTATTTTGGAGTTCAAGCAAAAGGAATGCATCTAATATGACAATAGTTGTCCTGATATAATCAGATCCTGGTGGTGGCACCCAGAGAATTCCAGGGCTCACACTCATGGTATGTATGCCACAATGTCGTTGGATGCTCACATGATTTACATAGCCATGATGCTATGTAGGTTTTTTTGGAAGAAGATCCCTACTCATTTCCAGGTGGAATGGGTATCTATCATGCACGAGGTGGCTGAGGGATACACTTTTAATTGGGCCAAAATGTTGTTAGATAATTTGGCCAAAGGAATTACTGAATACAAAATGGAGAAAACAAAGGGGCAACCCGCCCCTATCTATATGTATGCGTATGTCATGGACGTCGTTTGTTTCATGACACCTTTCCTATTGATTAATTGGAGTTGGAACCCGGCCAATGCATAGCCCTTTCACTTCTACCATTCCAAGTTGTGGGAAGAAAAATCCATGGATTTATTTTATGAAATCTGCCATAATGTTGTGATCCCTGTTCACATAGCCCTATATGGCCACCCACCTCCTCGAATTTCAAATCGGATTATGAGGAATTTGGGTAAGCTAGCAGATTGGTTCATTGAGGAGAGATTATCCTATATCATATTTTTTGGGTGCTTTGTCCCTCCCCATGATCTCTCACGATTTTTACCATATTTATTGGTATGCAGAGAAGTGGCCTACCAGACAGTAACATGAGGTATCAACAAGGAGCTGAAGGAATCACATAAAAAGGTATGACCAACTTTCCCTATCCAAGTCTACATGTTTTCAATATTGGATTTCGGTCACTCCAAAGTGGAGGTTGCGGCTCTAGAAGGTATCAAATTGGTGGACATCGAATTCAAAAGGAACAACCCACACAAGATTGTGGAAAACCACTTGGACAATTCAACATGAGGCAGTATGTGCATGAAAACTCCCTGTATGACTAAATATTCAAGGGAGTTAGATCCTATGAAGAGGTGCAGGACATATTTCAAACCTTGCCTCCAGACCAACTGTAGTGTCCCCAAGGCCGAGCCCCGTTGTAAACCATGTTCTGAAAGAAATTGTAATTATGTTTTATAGGCTGGTGAGCCAAGTTCTTATAAGCTGGAGGCTTATGTGTTTGTTAGGCCTGGGAGCCTAAGCGTTGAAGGCCAGGAGCCTGTTGTTGTATATGTAATCATGCAGAACAATTAATAAAATATAAACACCGCTAGGTGCAGACCGACCACGATGAATGAGTGAAGGGGGACTGAGAATCCACAGAGGGGGCAAGGAATTAGGGGCTGGAAGGTGGGAAAGGGGCTAAGTGTTGAGGCTGGGGGCTAAGCCTAGGGGGCTTAAGCCTAGGAATAATATTTTAATATTATCTCAAGGAGACATGTGCATTTATGTTTTTATCCTAAGTTTTGGCAAGAGAGGACGTACAAGGGTGATGCGTGCCGGTGGAACACATGCAGTTCCATGGGTGACAAGTGTCAACCCTGATGCATGCGAATAAACGGCCAGGGTGAGCCGTGAGAAGGGTTCCTCCTCCATTCTACCTGATTGTCTGAACGCGTACGAAGCCTGGATAGTACGACCAACCTGACTCTTGTAGAGAACATTGGAGCATCCCTGTGATTTGAGAAGGCTGTGTCTGGCTCTGAGAAAACCGGTGTGAGCATTCCCTGTTCTGAAGCTGTGACCGTGAGACCATTCTGTGATTGTTGAACTAGTGGCGATTGAGCCTGTGTCTGTTTTCCCCATGGGATTGTTGAGGCTACGTAGTACTGGACTATGTGTGTGGCTAGTTGGCCTATGAGCGACTCCCTCCAGGTGAGAGAGTGTGTAGAGGAAGGAGAGAACTCCTGGAAGGAACCTTGTAGCTGCCATAGAGCCCGGAGACTTTCGGTTCGGCCTGTTCCTGTAACCCAAGGTAAGGGAGATTAGCAGCCAAAGGACTGTCTAGGTGACAGAGAAGGTGTATTCTCCTGGGGTGGAATAGGCATGTGGGGAAGGAGGGTCTGTGGGCAGTGAGAGTGGGAGGTTCCTGGGAGAGAATCCCTTCCTTGTGGTTGTGTGTTGTTTTCCCTGTAACCTCAGCCTAGCCTAGGATACCTTGCCTAGGGGTGGAGCTTAGTCCCAGCTCGGGGGTGACCCACTGCTGAGCTGATGAGAAATGCGGTCTAAGGCTGGGAGGTTCGTGGAAGGCCTGCACTTGGTTGGTGGATTCTACCATTGTTTTACAGATAAGTACCAGATGATGCTTTAATTATGTTTTGTAACTTTGTGTATTATAATTATCATGCATTCTGCTGTGTATTTGGATTAATGTATTTGCCATGGATTATTTATGTTAAAAATGATTCTTATGCTTACTCTGAGCTTACATGTATTTCTTTGCTTAAATGCATGCGATTAATTATGAATGAGTATGTGTTATTCTGCGTAGTAACACCTACATTAGAGCCAAGGTGCACTACAGTTATTCTGGGTTATCTACCAAGAGGTGTTATAGTAACCTTGGTAGCCGAGTGAAAAGGGTGTTACAGTTTGGTATCAGAGCCAAGGTTTTGACAC
Source organism: Picea engelmannii (assembly GCA_009831015.1). Lineage (NCBI taxonomy): Eukaryota > Viridiplantae > Streptophyta > Pinopsida > Pinales > Pinaceae > Picea > Picea engelmannii. Next base: position 278,765 of record ML777947.1, on the reverse strand, counting down.
TGAGCCTAGATGGGCCAGTGGAGCGGTCTTTGGATCGAGAATGCGAGGGGAAATTGGGTTTGGAAGGCCAATTTCGGACCCTAGTTTACTCCAAAATGTCAAGGAGTTACTTGACGAGTTTTTAAAGCTCAGGAGGTATAGCGGCATTATGAAACCGCAACCATTGTGGTATGAGTCCGCAGGGAGAGAGGACTCCACACCGGTGGTGTGGAAGCTCTAGGATCTGTTCGGGAGGGAAGGCGAACCCTTGTGAGCCGTCAGATCTTGAGCAAATTACCCGTCAGCCGTCGGATCTGTAGAGAGTTGCACGGAGTTTTAAAGCTTCGTGAACAGGAGGGTGAAAGTCTCGAAAGGAGTTGGATTATCGGGATATCAGCGTTCGGGATATCAGAGTTCTCGAGGTCGAGAAGGTCGGGACATTTCAATTTCCGAAATAGCGAGAGGGAATCTAAGCCGTCCATCTAAGGAAGGACGCGTGTCACGCGATCGTCCAAATTCAGAGATCCGGACACCTGGACTCACATAGGTGAGCATTTTTGACCTTGCACCAGGTGAAGTCCCAAGATTTGATCTGAGTCATCCAATAGTTGAGACATGTGGCGGAGATCGAGCGACCCGTCGGTATACAGGATACCGGGGTTTTGAGTTGACAAAGGATTTTGTCATCGGGGAATCAAATGTCCCGAAATCGCAAGATTGAATCGGGACCATCCATTCGTTGAGGGCATGTGGTAGTAATCCATGGTATCAGGGAAAGTCTCGATGGAAAAGTCAAATCGGCACATCGGGGCTTGACGTTTTGTGAATACTAGAGACGGGACACCGAGGACAATTGGAACCGCCAAATCGCGAGAAGCAATCAGGACCGTCCATCATAGAAGGATGCGTAGAGGAGAACAAAGCATTCAGGGAATTTCCCGAAAGGAAAGCTTCGTTGTGGGGCCTAGTTGACGTCACATAGGGAAATCGGGAATCAGAGAATCAGGAATCCCGTGGACAAGAAGTTTATGCATTTCGGCATTGCGAAGTCTGAAACCCCGATAACAGATAAGGCTGCGGTCTTATGGGATAAATGTCATATGGGCCAGGAGGTTAGTTAGGAAGGCTAACGCGTAAAGAGCCGTATCGGTGAATTAGCTCATCGAGGATCGTCAGATCACGTATGAGAAACCATGTATCGGATTTCGGGAATAAGAGTGACAAGAGGTTGAGATTCACTGCGTAATGAAGTCCTGGGTACCAAAAAACCCGAAGGCCCGAAAGTCCCGAAAACTGAAGTTTCAAAAAGCCCAAAAAGTGCAGAGCCGAACGAGAGCTCAGAAAACCCATTGGAATCGAAATATATCTTGTTCTTGTTCGTATTAGTTATAAATGTTTTGTATTGTTGGTGAAGTTTTGATGGCCTGACAAACTTTGAATTTAATTGCACAATGCATGTGCAGAATTCAACGGAGGTCAGGACTCCAGTTAACCAACGACTGAGTATGGAGTGGGGAAAGGTGCAGATTACCCCCGAAATAGAAGAAAAACAGGAAGGAAAGGATGTTAACCTAGGAATCGAAGGATCAAACTCCAATGGGCATGGAAACGAGAAGGATAAGGAAGGAAACATAATGAAAATCATTGAAGGATTGCAAAGAGAGGCCCAGGCTCGCCGAGCTAATAGCCGAAAGCTCATGAAAGTCAGGGAGCCTGGAAAGAATAGAGAAGAAACTCGAGAAGGGAAGAGACTCAAGTACGACAGAGAGTCGTAAAACCCATGGGAGAAGAAGTAGGTTGAGGAGTGGTAGCTGACATCTTATTCGCTCCCAAAGACATTCTGACAGGAAGACACACAGTAGTTCAAGCCCATCCCCTACCAAAAAACATCGAAAATCTGGAAAGGAGGAATTGAAAGGGGAGATGAACAAGATTAAACCTCCAACATTCGATGGACAACATAAGAAGGAGGAAGATGCCGAGACCTTGTTGCTTGGCATGAATAAATACTTCCAACTGTAGAATTATTCCGCCCATGCAGAAGGAAGAATTGCAATGTATCAACTGAAAGGAAAAACATCCATGTGGTGGGATCAGTTTGTGTAGGTGCAACACATCAGAGAGAAAGAGGTCACTTGGAAGGAATTTAAGAGGTATTTCGAGAAGAAATACCTGACTAAAAGATACTATGAAAGAAAGATGAAGGATTTCTTCGAACGCAAGCTAGGCAGCATGACTATGGATGAGTATGAACGAAGTTTTCTAGAACTACTGAAGTATGTTCCATTCATCAAAGATGAGGCTGTCAAGATTCAGAGATATCTAAGTGGACTTCCACCTTCCATTGGTGACAAGATTCAATATGATGATCCTAAGACCATGGAAGAAACAATAAGAAGGGTGAAATGCTTATTCGAACAACAAATGAAAAGCCTACCTTTCGGAAGGCTTGGGATGGCCAGAAGAGGTTTAAGAAGGAACAGAGGCAGAAGGGAAACATGCCTCCCTTTTTCAAGAATGGCCCTGGGGAACAGTCATCTTTTAGAGACCCCAGGAAAGTTGAAGGGAGTGAGCAGATGCCAAGGCCTCCACCTATGGAGTGTTGGGGTTGTAAAGGGAATCATAGGTACAGAGACTGCCCCCACAGAAAAGACAAAGCAAGAACTATCCATACAGTTCAGCAAGCTGAAACAGTGGAGGATATGGGCAGCAGAATGCCGAGGATATATGCATCCCTGGACAATAACCAAGCAGAATTTCAATCGCACATGATTGAAGTGGAAGGTACGATCAACAACCGACCACTTGTTATTTTAATTGATTCAGAGGCTAGCCATAGTTATGTAGATCCTAGAGTGGTGGAAAGTCTGCATCTAATGAGAAGCAAACATGAGAAGTCTTGCTTAGTGCAGTTGGCCACAGGGACCAAGAGGAAGGTCACTGAATTGGTTAAGTCTTGTTCAGTGGACATGAAGGGAATGAGCACTAAGGCTGAATTGAACATTCTGCCTTTAGGCTCATACGATTGCTTAATTGGGATGGACTGGTTGGACCATCACCATGCCCTTTTGGATTGTCGTAACAAGAGGTTTACATGCCTGAATGAGGAGGGAAATTAGGTAACAGTCCAAGTAATTCCCAGAGCCGTGGATGTGAGGTAAATCTCAGCCATGCAGCTGAAGAAATGTTACCGGAAAGGCTGTCAATTATTTGCAGCTCAGGTGGAAGAAGCATCCCGAGATGAAGTCTCGAATTTGGAAGACCACAAAGTACTCAAAGAATTCAAGGACATATTTCAGGAGGTACCTGGACTACCTCTGAAGAGGGACATCGATTTTTCTATAAATTTGATGTCTGGAGCAGCTCCAGTTTCAAAGGCTCCTTATAGAATGAGTACACCAGAGCTGAGGGAGTTGCAATTGTAGCTCGAAGAGCTACTGAAGAAAGGTTACATTCGCCCCAGTGTGTCACCTTAGGGAGCCCCAATCCTATTCATGAAGAAGAAAGATGGAACGCTGAGACTGTGCATTGATTTTCGGTAGTTGAATAAGGTCACTGTCAAGAACAAGTATCCTCTGCCAAGGATTGATGATCTTTTTGATCAGTTCAAGGATGCAGAAATATTTTCAAAAATAGATCTCAGATCTGGATATCACCAAGTGAGAATAAAGGAGGAGGACATCAACAAGACTACCTTTAGAACAAGGTATGGTCATTATGAGTTCACAGTGGTGCCATTTGGATTGTCCAACGCGCCTGTTGTTTTCATGTGCTTAATGAATGGAGTGTTCAGAAATTATTTGGACAAGTTTGTCATAGTCTTCCTGGATGACATCTTGGTGTATTCCAAGACAGAGGAAGAACATGAGCAACACCTGAGAATGGTGCTACAGGTGTTGAGAGAACACCAACTATACGCAAAACTGAGCAAGTGCTCATTTTATCAAAGGCAGATCCATTACTTGGGACATATTATATCTGAAGAAGGGATCCCTGTGGATCCTGAAAAGGTACAGGCCATTCGAGAATGGCCAGCGCCATGGAATGTGGCAAAAGTTAGATATTTTATGGGTCTGGCAGACTACTATAGGAGGTTTATAGCTGGATTCTCAAGGATAGCCCGTTCTATCACTTCCTTACAAAGGAAGGGGAAGAAGTTCTAGTGAACTGAAGAATGTGAGAGAAGCTTCCAGCGATTGAAGCAGCTGCTAACTAGTGCTCCAGTCCTGAAGATTGCAAATCCAAATAAGGATTATGTAGTGTGCACAGATGCGTGTAAGGAGGGGCTGGGAGGAGTTCTCAGCCAAGAGGGATGTGTAGTTTGTTATGAATCTCGAAAGTTGAAGGAGCATGAGAAAAATTATGCCACTCACGATTTAGAACTGGCAGCAATCGTCCACACCTTGAGGAAATGGAGACATTACCTCATGGGCAAGAGATTTGAGTTGAGAACGGACCATAACAGTCTGAAGTATTTATTTGATCAGCCGACCTTAAATGTCAGGAAAATCAGATGGCTGGAGTTTCTGTGCGAATATGACTTTGATATAAAGCATATCAAAGGGAAAGAAAATAAGGTGGCTACAACCAAAAGTGCACGAATTACATGCTACAACCATTAGCATGTACTAGACTAAGATGAAAGACAGAATTTTGGAAGCTGCAAATGCTGATTTGCATTACAAAAATCTTGTAGCAAAGATAGAGCAGCGTGAGAGACCACATACCCAGGAAAGTTACACCTTGGGAACTAATGGTTTACTTCTATATAAAAACAGAGTGTATGTACCCAATGTCCGAGAATTGAAGCTGGCAATTCTAAAGGAGATGCATAACGTGGCTTATGCTGGACATCCTGGATATCAGAAGACTGTGGCAGCAGTCAAAGGCCATTATTTTTGGTCGGGTTTAAAGAAAGAAATCGCTGAATACATCACCAGATGTATGGAGTGCCAAAAGGTTAAGACTGAGCATAGGCACCCAGTAGGGTTCTTGCAGCCTTTACCTATTCCTGAATGGAAATGGGACATGGTAACAATGGATTTTATCACCGGACTACCTAGAACAAGCAAGCAGCATGATTCAATCATGGTGGTGGTGGAAAAGCTTACTAAAGCTGCCCATTTTATTCCACTGAAAACCACCCACAGAGCAGCAGATGTTGCTGACATTTTCCTAAAAGAAGTTGCACACTTGCATGGAATTCCTAAGACAATTGTATCTGATAGAGACTCGAAATTCACTTCGAATTTCTGGAAAGGACTGTTCAAAGGATTCAGAACGAATCTGAACTTTAGTACAGCATATCATCCTGAGTCTGATGGACAGACAGAGAGAGTGAACAGAGTAATAGAAGACATGCTGAGAATGTATGTGATGGATAAACCATCAAGGTCGGAAGACTAAATGCATTTGGTAGAATTCGCCTATAATAATGGGTATCATGCATCATTGAAGATGAGCCCATTCGAAGCACTTTATGGAAGAAAGTGCAACACTCCAGTGAGCTGGGATAATCCAGCTGACAGAGTAGTAGTTGGGCCCGAGCTACTCAAAGAGATGGAAGACCAAATGATAAGAATTAAACATAATCTAAAAGCTACCCAGAAAAGGCAGAAAAGTTACGCTGATAGTAATAGAACCCATAGAGAATTCAAAGTGGGTGACCATGTTTTCCTGAAAGTGAAAACTAACAGGAGTTCCCTGAGGCTGGGAAGTTGTGCCAAGTTGGCAGCAAGATTTTGTGGGCCATTTGAGATCATGGAAAGGATTGGGCCGGTTGCATACATGCTTGCATTACCTGCATCTATGGTTGTACATAATGTGTTTCATGTTTCACTGCTTAAGAAATATGTACCTGATGCTAATCATATTATCGATTGGACTGTGATTTAGGTGGAACCAGAAGGTGTCCTACAAGTGCATTATGTGCGCATATTGGACAGGAAAAGAAAACAGCTCCGGAATCGAGCTATAGAGCTTGTAAAGGTCCAGTGGACCTGGTACGGTCCTGAGGACATGACATGGGAGCATGAAGAGGTTATGCGGGCAGAGTACCCACATATTTTTGAAAATTTTGAAAGGCTTGCAGAGACAGTGTAAGTTGCACTGAGGACAGTGCAAAAATATGGGGAGGGGGATTGTAGTGTCCCCAAGGTCAAGCCCCGTTGCAAACCATGTTCTGAAAGAAATTGTAATTATGTTTTATAGGCTGGTGAGCCAAGTTCTTATAAGATGGAGGCTTATGTGTTTATTAGGCCTGGGAGCCTAAGTGTTGAGGGCCAGGAGCCTGCATTTGTATATGTAATCATGCAGAATAATTAATAAAATATAAACACCACCAGGTGCAGACCGACCACGATGAATGAGTGAAGGGGGACTGAGAATCCACAGAGGGGGCAAGGAATTAGGGGCTGGAAGGTGGGAAAGGGGCTAAGTTTTGACCCTGGGGGCTAAGCCTAGGGGGCTTAAGCATGGGAATAATATTTTAATATTATCTCAAGGAGACATGTGCATTTATGTTTTTATCCTAAGTTTTGGCAAGAGAGGACGTACAAGGGTGATGTGTGCTGTTGGAACGCATGTAGTTCCATGGGTGACAAGTGTCAACCCTGACGCATGCGAATAAACGGCCACGGTGAGCCATGAGAAGGGTTCCTCCTCCATTCTATCCGATTGTATGAATGTGTATGGAGCCTGGATAGTACGACCAACCTGACTCCTATAGAGAACATTGGAGCATCCCTGCGATTTGAGAAGGATGTGTCTGGCTCTGAGAAAACCGGTGTGAGAATTCCCTGTTCCGAAGCTGTGACCGTGAGACCATTCTGTGATTGTTGAACTAGTGGCGATTGAGCCTGTGTCTATTTTCCCCATGGGATTGTTGAGGCTATGTAGTACTAGACTATGTGTGTGGCTAGTTGGCCTATAAGCAACTCCCTCCAGGTGAGAGAGTGCACAAAGGAAGGAGAGAACTCCTGGAAGGAACCTTGTAGCTGCCATAGAGCCCAGAGACTTCCAGTCCAGCCTGTTCCTGTAACCCAAGGTAAGGGATATTAGCAGCCGAAGGACTGTCTAGGTGACAGAGAAGGTGTATTCTCTTGGTGTGGAACAAGCATGTGGGGAAGGAGGGTCTGTGGGCAGTGAGCATGGGAGGTTCCTGGGAGAGAATCCCTTCCTTGTGGTTGTGTGTTGTTTTCCCTGTAACCTCAGCCTAGCCTAGGATTCCTTGCCTAGGGGTGGAGCTTAGTCCCATCTTGGGGGTGACCCACTGCTGAGCTGATGAGAAATGCGGTCTAAGGCTGGGAGGTTCGTGGAAGGCCTGCACTTGGTTGGTGGATTCTACCATTGTTTTACAGATAAGTACCAGATGATGCTTTAATTATGTTTTGTAACTCTGTGTATTATAATTATCATGCATTCTGCTGTGCATTTGGATTAATGTATTTGCCATGGATTATTTATGTTAAAAATGATTCTTATTCTTACTCTGAGCTTAAATGTATTTCTTTTCTTAAATGCATGCGATTAATTATGAATGAGTATGTGTTATTCCACGTAGTAACACCTACACGAGAGCCAAGGTGCGCTACAGTTATTTTGGGTTATCTACCAAGAGGTGTTATAGTAACCTTAGTAGCCGAGTGAAAAGGGTGTTACACCAACAAGTAGGTTTTATCAATTTCTAAAGGCACAGGCGAAACAGTCTACCAAAGGTACTACAAGGAGAGTCGATAGTTGCTCCTCCTGCAGAGGAATCTATGCCTACAGATTCTAAACCAAAGCACTCTGGTAAACACAGAGTTGAGGAGACCCCAAAGAGCTCTGAGGTTTTGACACAGGAATTAGAAGCCTCATTATCATGACAACTAAGCCCCTGGGTGCTAGAAAAAATCAAATATTACATGAAGCGGGGACCTGATATACCACCTTCAACACCATCCAGCCCCGTTGGTACCCTAAATACAACAGAGCAACAATAGTCCATTGAGATTGCTACTCCCATTACATCGCTTACTCCTCTGCAATACAGTTTCGGAAATCCTAGTTTCGAAATTATTTTGTTAAGCAATCTTACCCCCATCTCACCCGAAGAGATGCTTCCTTCATATTTATTCTTTAGTAGGAAAAGGAAGGCCACCGTGAAAAAGGAATCACACCATAAGGATGGAGTGATAACCAAAAGACAGATAATGATATATGACGAGAAAGATAGGGATGATACATAATTCACAAAAGAAGTTACAGGTTTGTTAGGTGCTTTGTCCATAGCTAATCAATGGTATGTGGAAAATTTGGCCGAATAGCTGCAACAGAATTTTCTGTTGGTAGAACAACTTCAAAATAAGATATACACCGTTGAATAGACTGTCTAGGACAGAATGAGTCAAGATTTTGAGCATATTAGAGCTAATGATCGAAAACAAATTCAACAGCTCTGGGCCAATCTTAATGAGCTCCATCAAAGTTCACAAATCAAATAGGGTCTAATCACTCAACGTGATGAATTTATAAGACAATTGCAAACTATATTGAAGGTGAATGAAAATACCTTGATAGGCATTCCGACCTTCCAAATTCAAGTGGTAGAAATAAACGAAAAACTGGAAATGGCCCGTCAGGATCTTTTTATGAAGGTTGATGCCATCTAGAAGTGATACCATAAAGTAAACCTTGATTTGAAGGATATCTATATTAAGGAAAGAGAAGCTCAATCATCCCAAGCTAAGTTTCAAGAAGCCATCATATTAGCACAGAAAGATAATGTCCATGATTTTCCCCGGCTTTCCCCTTCTGAACAAATAAGAGGTGATATGGCCTTGAAGGTGTGGGAAATAAATTTGGCAGAGAGAAAGAGTTTAGACAGGGAGGTAAAGGATGCTTTCCAAGAAGTGTTATCATCATTAGACAAGAGAATAATTGATTTTTAGGGAAGCATTATCATGGAGGCCTTGGGGCCAATCGATATTGAAATGAACCAACAAAACTCTAGAAAGAGAAAAGAGGAAACTCTAGAAGCCATTCAGGAAATGAGCCAAATTGATCTTCTTAAAATAAATAAATGGATAGTGAACCCAAGTTCACAGTTCCAGGCCTTAGCTCAAGAAGTGAAAATAATCCAAGAAAGGCTACCTCAAGTAGAAAAGAAATTATACACTTTCGAGGTGAATGAAACAATTGAGCCATCAAGGTTGGTGGTGTTATTTTTAGATAGATGCAACCAATGGATTGAGTATGGGAAATCAAGAATAGTTAGGAGTGGGTAAGAAAATGTCATTGCATTACTAAACATTGCTAGAGGGACAGATGACAACAAAACTATAATGGCTAGGACGTTATGTCGAATCAATAAGAAAACCAGACGACAGATGTGTCCAACCTAAAGGAATGAGGAAAAGGAGTGTTTCTGCCAGAAGACGAAGAGATAGAGGGGAATACCAATGAAGCTCATCAGACTTTACACATTGTTGTCTTATTTTAGATTTATGCTATTTTAATTAAATATTGTAAGAAGTCCAATCGTTTTGAGTTGTGATAGATTTTGTATAAGTACATAGATTCAATATATATTCATGGATTCTTCTTGTTGAATGTAATAGAGAAAACTCTCATTTTTTAGTATTAATACAAGTGCAGATAGAGATTCCAAATTATGTTCAGTTTGAGTTATGTGCTTCTTCTGTATTTCTATATCTCCATATTTTCTTATGTAATTCCTTGATAAACGATTGATTGCAATTTAGTATCACAACTACTGTAATCACATTATACTAGTAATTCATTAAGTAAGCAGTTTTTCCTTTGTATTTACTATAAGTAATACAAGACCTGCAAGCTATTTGAATTACTACATCTTATATCCTATTCAAGGGTGCACTCTTTACTTTCTTCTACTGCAAACAAAGTGAGACTCATCTGTCATTGATGTCTAACTTTGTTTAACGGTTTTGTAAGTTTCTCCCACACCATTTGATATTATAATTGTGACTCAGACAACAAAATACAGACTCTATACTGTCCTATTATTAATTTCATTTAATGATTATTTCTTATATAACTAAAGGTAGAAAAAACACTATTTTTGAACATTATTGATGCCTGACATTACTCTTTAAGCCTTAAGTTTAATCTCAGGAACAACATCTTTTTGGCGTCGTTGTCGGGGACGGAGAAACGAAGTTATTTTTCCCTGGGAAAATGACAAGGTAAATTTCTATCTTTGATGGTGAAAAAAGATTGAATACATAAGTAAGGATTATTTTTATTTTTCACTTAGCGACTCCACTATAGATAAAACTAGCATTCGGTCAAAATAATACCAGAAAAAATACAGACAATAAGCAAACCACATCAGTGTCAGATTTCGAAACGTTGTTAAAACCAAAGGGATACCTCAAATCGACTGTTGCGTCAGCAGGTAAAGTATATCAACCCGAGGTTACGCAAGTTAATGCTGAGGTTCAGATTAAAGAACTAACCCCTGAAGAGAGATTTAAACAAGTATCCTTTGTGGAGGCATCAACTAGTAAACCCGAGACTAAGCCTGAGGATCTAGAGGTAATTGTTCCCGAGATAAAAGTTGAGATTGAATTGAATGATACTCCTATCAGTCCGAAAAAAATATCCCATTCGATACATGTCGTCGGTTATACTCTGTTGGTTCTATCCTCACTCGAAGTAAAGGTTCCAGTTTCCTGAAGCTCTGAAGAATATATTCTATACCCTGATTCATCCCCTATCGGTTCTCCTATATACACATCTTGTAACTCTAAGGAAACCAGTCCACATTTCCCTTTTCCTCCTCTTTTAGATTTTCCATCTCCTAACGACCTTTTTCGGGAACTTCCTTTGCCACATCCAGAAGTAGTCTAAAGGTCACCACTTCAATCCCTCAAAGTTTTTGAAAACCCCCTTTTCTCCTCCCGAAGTTCATCTCCTAGACTTCCAATGGTTGGTGTTGGTGGCGTCGGAGGTGGAGGAGTAGGTGGGCAAGGTCACGGACATCCTCCACCGCCTAGAATATTTTCCAAGGTAGCTGCTAGGTACGCTCCCTTGTTCCTCCATGTCATCCTTCATGATTTTCCTGAAAATTATATGAAAAACCTACCAAAATGTATGGGACAGGGAGAATTAACCGCAACCGAACACATATCCTGGGCATCGAACACAAAGATGTCTACTCAAGGATGTTATTACAAACCTTCGAAGGACAAGTGAGAACTTAGTTCTGAGGACTCCTGGTAGGTTCCATATGGTCATATGATGATCTAGAAAATGCCTTCCTAAGAAAATGGGGAGAGAAGAAGGACTATCTCTATTATTTGACCGAATTCGGGGCTTTAAGAAAAAAGAATTATGAATCAGTCCTCGAATTTACTCAGAGGTTCAAAAAATTGTATAAAAAATCCCAGCCGAAGTCAAACCCTCTCAACCTATTACAAAAGTAACTTTTGTAGGGGATTTTGAACCTTAATTTTCTCTCCTCTTAAGAGAAATAAGATCAACCACTTTGTCAGGAATGCAAGATGATTCCATATAAATTGAATCCAATACGATGGCATTTGGGAAATTAAAAACTAAGGTTGAAATAGAAACCAAATAACCTAGATGTTTCAAAGAACAAGTCAGACCCTCTAGATATGACAAGTCTGCAGAAGAAAAGATGGATGAGAAGTCCAAAATAATCAAAGACTTATCAAAAAAAATATCTAGAATGGAGCTAGATCAAGACAAATCTGATACTTACGTTATAAATCAGTTCAAGAGAAACCCTAACCCTCAAATGCAATAGAGAAAAATAAAAAATGAAGATCAAAAGATCCAAGCCTCGTTTAAAACTGAAAATTTTATGCAGAGGGATGATATGCAAAATTATGAGGAGTTAGAAGAAGACCTGAAAAACCTTAGCGATGACGATCTTGAGCCACATTTAACCAGACAGGATTATGATAAGTCTTTAGATCTAGAGTCCTTGTTTAATAATGAGGAGAGTATTAATAATCTGGGAGACTCTGCCTATCAAGGACTCTCTGACCCAATAATGGTCGAACTCCAACAAAAGTATAATTTAAGGCCCAGAGAGAAATATTCTATGAATTATCCACCGAAAAATATATTTTCACGAAGTAAAACAAATGAGGCTACAATTACAAAAATGCCAATTGAAAAACAAGCTGCCTGGACAAAGCCAACTGAAACAAGAGAAACACAAACTAAAAAAATGGAAAATACAGAAACAAAAATTCCAACTAGAGGAATCGAAAAAAAAATCGGAGATTTCAATTTAGAAAACAAACTTAATACAATTAAAATCCCCATCCCTTTGGTTGAGCTTGCGAAAAATCTGATTTATAGAAATCAAATTGCTAAAATGATAATTTTTTCTCATGTTGAATGTCACACAAATGTTATTAATCTACAAGATGAAATACCTATGATCATGTTTGGTCCACATATTGAAAACACCAAGGATTTTGTTGCTCCATTTTGTATTACACTAACTGTGCATGACCATTTACTCCACAACTGCATGTTAGCTTCTTGGGCCTCTCATAATTTAATGCATAAAATTATCATGGATAAATTGGGCCTCGAAATTACTATACCTTATCAAGACTTGTACTCGTTTGATCCCAAAAAAGTTAAGTGTTTTGGCATGATTACAGATTAGGTAGTAAATCTTGCTCAAATCCCTGTAAAAAGTGCCCTTATGGATGTGGTTGTTGTTGATGTCCCTACCAAGTATGACATGCTTTTTTCCAGGTCTTGGGGCACTAAGTTAGGTGGATTAGTTCAGCTAGACATGACTTACGCTACGATCCCAATGATTTTTGGTGGACAATTCACACGACTGTATAGATAAACTAGACTGGCGTATACGGTAAGTGACCCTCAAAATACAAATAATTACCTAGTATATGTTGTTGATCAGGACTTAGGAAATTGTATATTATCAATAGATGACGATTTAGAAGAATGTACAGAAGAAGAAAATAAAAAAAATATAAAAAACAAAGAAAAATGTAAATAGTAGAGAAGGAATGTGGAAAATCTTTTTTGATGGCACTTCGTACTGTGAAGGAGCAAGGGATGGGGTGTTATTCGTAGTGCCAGGAGATGAGTATGTTATTCCTTTCTCATATATATTACATTGGGAGATTGATTATATGAATAATGTATGTGAATATGAAGCTCTAGTCTTAGGATTAGAGGCTGCCATGAAATTAAAAATTGAACATCTGATAGTTTATGGTGATGCAGAGATTATTTTGAGACAAATAAAACAACAGTATCAAGCCAAGCATCGAAGACTAAGGTCATATAGAAATTGCTCCTAGGATCTGATAGATAATTTCTTCTCATCCTTTAATATTCACTCTATTACCAGAATGGAAAATCAGCAGGTTGATTCTTTAGCCAAAGTTGTTGTGACCATTGTACCACCTACTATCCTAAAATTTAAATATCACATCGAAATGAGACATAGACCCTCGATTCCAAACAACGTTCAAAACTGGAAAGTATTCGATGATGACGAACAAATTAAACAATTTCTAGAAATGATTGATGAATTTTCTGAAACTCACATAGATCAGGAAAACTAGAATGTTCCCACTTAGATTATGCAAGAAGGTGAAGACCTCGAAAAATTATAGGATAAGTCTGCAAACCACCACATGCTCGTGCTTAAGAAAAATCAAATCCATAGAGGTTTGATCCCCTTAGAGATATTATTTGACCAGGATGACATACCTTTAAAATATACCTTACGACCTCCACCCGAAGAGATTGAGGACTGTAATATAGGAACTGAGGAAAATCCTAAACTAGTCAAGATATCTAAATACATTCCAGCCCAAATGAAGAATAATTACGTCGATTTTCTTAAGAAATACAAAGACATTTTTGCGTGGTCCTATGATGATCTGGAAACTTATGATACCTTTTTTATTGAGCATAATATTCCTTTGAAACATGGTATTAAACCTTTCAGACAAAAACTCGGAAAAATAAATCCTATCCTCTTGTCGATGTTAAAAAGGGAAGTCAAGAAGTTTCTCGATGAAAAAATTATCGTTCCACTCTGGTATTTCGAATGGGTAGCAACTTTGGTACCCGTTAGAAAGAAAAATGGTGAAATAAGGCTTTGTGCAGATTTCAGAAACCTAAATTGGTCATCTCTCAAATAAAACTAGCCATTACCAAAAATGGATCATGTTCTAGAAAAAGTAGTTGGAGATAACAGAATGTCCATGATTGATTCTTTTTCCGGATACAGTCAAATTGTTTTCCATGAATATGACAAAGAAAAAACCGCGTTTACCACTCCATGGGGAACTTTCATGTACGATAAAATATCGTTTGGTTTGATGAATGCAGGGGATACTTTGCAAAGAGTGATGGACATTGAATTCGTCAGAGAAAGAGATAAGTTCACCATTACTTATCTTGATGATTTGATAGTTTTTCTAACTCTGATGCAGAACATCTGCTACACCTCAAGCAAACCTTCGAAAAATGCAGAAAATTCAGTTTGTCTCTTAATCACAAGAAATAAAATTTTGCTATGCAAGAAGGTAAGATCTTGGGTCATATAGTTTCAAAAGAAGGAATCAAGGTCAACCCTAAGCGGTTTGAGGCTATAGACACTATTAATATTCCTAGGAACATAAAAGAAATTCAATATATTTTAGGAAAGATAAAAATTTTGAGAAGATTCATTCCCAATTTTGCTAAAATAATTAAATTGATTACAGATATGTTGAAGAAGAAAAGAGAAGTGAAATGGAATGTCGAAGCTAAACAATCATTCGAGGGAGTAAAAAAAGCTATAAGGGAAGCACTTGTGCTAGAAAGTCTAGATTACACAAAGGAATTCCTAATCTTTTCATTCTCTTTTGAACATACTATCGCAATGGTGCTCTTGCAAAAGAATGAAGAAGGCTTTGAGAAACCGATAGCCTTTTTCAGTAAAAGTCTCAGGGATGCAGAATTAAAATATTATATACTGGAAAAACAAGCTTACACAATGGTGAAAGCTCTCAAATATTTCAGGACATATGTGTTGCATTCCAAAATAATCACCTACGTGCCAACAAGCATTGTCAAAGACATATTGGTGCAACCAGACAATGATGGAAAGAGAGGTCAATGGTTAGCTAAAATTCAGGATTTCAATATAGAAGTAAATTCGACCAAACTAGTCAAAGGTCAAGGACTGGCAAAACTATTAGTCGAATCGAATTTCAAAGCACTCAGGATAAATCACCTGGAATCACACATATATCTTCTGGATATAGAAGAGCTTGATAATCAAACACCTACAATTCAGATTAAAGATCAATTTTCTTCCTTTGTTTGGTATTGCGATATTGTTTCATATCTCCTTACCCTTCAATGTCCGAAAGACATGACTTCATCCAAAGTGATAACTTTGAAGCTACATGCAGTAAAATATTGTATTGTTGATGGCCAGTTGTACTAGAAAGATCCTCTAGTTTTCTTGTTATGTTTCTTAATAGAAATTGAAACAGAGAGTGTCATAAATGAATTTCATGAAGGAGTGTGTGGAGGGAATCATGCCTAGAGGGAAATGGCCTACAAGATTTTAAGAGATTGATATTATTGGGCAAAGCTATTTACTAATGTCAATTCCAAGGTCAGAGCCTACAACTCTTGCCAATTGTTCTCCTGTAAGAAAAAGATCCCTGCACTACCTTTAATCCAAGTCAAAGCAGAAGCTCCCTTTCAACAATGGGGTCTAGATTTCATCGAAGAAATCCATCCACAGTCAAGTGCCCAACATAAATGGATTTTAACCACCATTAATTACTTCACGAAATGGGACGAAGCCATTCCGACTTAGAATTCTATGGATTCGGTGGTAATAAATTTCTTGGAAGAAAACATCCTATCGATATTTGGTTGTCCTCGAAAAATAGTCACCGACAACGCCCAGGCTTTCAAATCTATGGAAATGATCAGTTTTTGAAAAAACAACAACATTGTGTTAAGACATTCTACATCCTATTATCCTCAAGGAAATGGGTTGTTCGAAGCATCCAACAAGAGCCTGATGACTATAATAAAAAAAGTGTTGACTAAAAATAAGAAGGCTTGGCATGTTCACCTGAAATACGCCTTATGGGAAAATCGAATCAGCACCAAGAAATCAATAGTTATGTCCCTTTTTCAAATGTTTTATGGTACTGACGTTGTCCTTCCTATCAATCTCGCTCTTCCTGTGATGAAGCTCTATCAGGATGCAAATGAAGATCCAAATGACGTTACAAGAAGGATAAATCAAATAATCAAATTCCAGCAAAATAGGGCCAAAGTAGACGACAAACTTCAAAAGTACCAAGATAATATGAAGGCTCTGTTCGATAAAAAATCTAAAGACGTAGAGTTTCTCCATGGCAATTTAGTTTTGAAGTGGGATGCTAGGAAAGAAGATGTGGTGAAACATGACAAGTTCGACCATCTCTGGATCGGACTATTCAGGATTGCAACTACTGAAGGAAAACAATCCTTCTTACTGAAAAACCTCGACGGAAAAATTCTTGACACTCCTATCAACAGGGCTTACCTAAAACATTTTATGCAATAATCATATTTCAAATTCTCATTGTATATATTGGTTTCGGTTTCCACATTTTGGTTTGAAATTTTATTTTTCTTTTGTAAATTATCCAAATTTTACTTTTACTATAAATAAACCAGGTTTACTTGATATCATCAAAACAAAAATATATAAAAAAAACATATATATCACATATCATTTCTATTCTACAGAATTTTCTAACATTTCTCATTTTTGTTCCCGTGTAGGATACTTACTGACAGTTGAGAGATAAGGATGTATCAGAATCTAACACTCAGTTTTCAAAACATTTGCTTTCTCTCAAAACATGTGATAAATTGATGATTTACTTGATTGAGCATATAAAGAAAATTAGAGGTATGAACTCCTACCCCACTAGTCCAAGATGAAATTTTAAATAAATGTATTGGATGTAAAGGGGGTTTCACTCATATAAATATTGTCACCTGATCAAAGAGTAGAAAATTATGAATATTACAGATAAATTATGAACCCTTCTCTGAATAAAATGAAAATGAAATAAAAAATGAAATAAAATAAAAAAGGGCTTGAAGGGAAGTTCGAAAATCAATAAACAAACTTGTGTTGGAATAAGATCCTTTTGTGTCTGACCCTCTGAGTCATATCTATGTTTAGTTGTGCCTATCCCTGAGCTTTTATTCTTTTTCGATTTTTTCTCATTTCCTTAGTCTTCATAGAAAGAAAGAAATTCACCTTGACTCTGAAAACTTAAAAACATATCTTCAAAATGAGATTAGGTGGAAATATTTATGATTCCTTTGATTTTAACTGAAATAAAGTATGTTTGGGCTAATCCCAATAAATTTATCTCTTCTATCGGATTTTAATTTGACCAACTCGCTCCAGGTTGATCCCTAAAATTCAAAATCCCTATAAAATCTTCCTCATAGGCGAAGGTGTATTGAAGATTGGAAGAAAATTTGTTTCAGAGTATACTTAAAAAATTATGACAGATCTTTAAATTCTAAGCAAATATCATCCCTTGTATAATACATACAGATTTATTTCGTCCACTTCAAAATATTAAAATTTAAGGTAGGTGGTGAAAGGAAATTCATTAATTGATTGCCCCCACCTTGTCCAAACTAGACGGTGAAAGGAAATTCATAATTTGATTGCACCCATATTGTACAAAGAGATTATGAAAGGAAATTCATGTAATGATTTCTCTCATCTCAACAAAATGAAAAAATGATAATTAAAGTGGTGAAAGGAAATTAAATGGGAGAAGTAGATAAATTCACTGGGGTACTAAACATGCTCGTTGGAAGTGAAGCAATATCTATGATATTTGTATGGTTATCCTACATATCTACACGACATACTTTGACATCTAGTTCTCTTTCCGATAATATTTACATTCTGAACCAACGAGGGATTCCCTAAATAAATTGTCACATCTACTTAACCTTGATGCGAACGAAGTCAGTCGAAGTCTGATATTTCAGTTAAATTCATTTTATTATCTAAAACAGATCCAAAACTCAGTTTCAGGAAAGGGAAATTAGTAATAGCCTAACTTGAAATAAATAATTTGAGGTGTTTTGAAGGTTTTCTGAAATTCGGTTGAAGTTCAATTTTTCACTGTATGATTAATTCCTAAAGGTGTTTCCCATAAATGCAATAATGACTCCATTTGTCCAATAAAGTCCACTTGGTCTACTGTTCGTCTGCGTCTCGTAGGGAGATGTAATCCCCAGATGGAGCCTATGTTGGAACACAATCCTAAACTTTTGAGTTTTATATTCCTCATCTCATGAAAATATATCTTTCCCAAAGAAAAGTTAACTTGGAAAATAACTTTTGAATTTTAAATCAAATTCATTTCTCGTTAATTAGTAATAAGGCACGCATGATATCCGTTGTTGATGAGTTTTCCATTTTTTATCGAATGACCCTAATACCTTCAGATTTCTGGAGCCGCCCGAATTTTAAAAGAGGCAAATCACTAAAGGTTGCTTTGGAGTGTTGTAGGAAAATCCCCCTGTAGACACGTGAATTCCCTCTTGGATATTAGACCCCTATGACCAAGATAGAAAAGTGATAACGTTGAACACTGAATTTCCTTTAAACATACATAAGTTAATCAATAGAGAAGAGGACGGAAGTAAGAGTACCTTTTTATGAAGTTTTTCCTCACTCAGTCCAAGTTGGGATTGATCTCCAAGTCCTTTAACAAGTCCTGCAATCCCATAAACAAACAAAACAAAGCATACTTTCTATTCTACCATGATTAGTTCAGAGCTAAATTTATCCAAAAGAGACAAGTTCATACAAATGTACACAATCTTGAAGGAAACAAGCCAAGAACATGTATTAATGAGAACAAAATAAGGTGCTTACAAAGTGTAGATGCAGATGTAGCAGCCTCAACAAGATCTCCTTATCCAGCCCTTGCTCGAATGATCTACAATCAAAATGAAAATAATTTTCATTGATTATTCTCCCCCTTTCACCATGAAGATGCCTCCTTATATAGGCTTTGAGAGAATTAACCACCTTAGAGATTATTGGGATAGGTTGAGGATATTTCTCCATCAGCTATGGATCTTCCCTAAGATTCATCCTTGACCTTAGATTCGAATAAAATTGACTTCAAAGATAAGGGGGATCTTCCCCTGATTTCCTCAACAGCTCAACGCTCCCTTAGAATGGTGTACAGAGCATTGCAATGCTCCCCCAAAGGAGGGAAAGGAGCATTATCACTTCCTACAAGTGGGTAGGGGAGCGTTGCCCTTCAAAAATGATTTTCAAGTGGTCTTTTCTCAAGGCAAAAGTTTTTTCTCTTCACCAAATGACATGTCCTTCTTTTAACTAGTCTCAGAGGATGTCTCAAGTGTTCCTATGATATCGTTTGGGATATGAAATGAGAAAATTGATAATATGATATCTGCGACACTTGCGACACTTGTGGAAAAAGTGAGACAATTGCAATAATGACAGTAAATCATCATTAAAGTGAGTAATTTTGATGTGTAACACGGAGCTTCGCGCTTCGGGCATCTCAACAAGCCTTAACAATAAAAACCCCAAAGCTCCAAACCAAAAGGAAGTCCGCTCACAATTTTTCAAAATCCTTTTAAAACATGCAAGTCATAGGACACGTGTATCTTTTGAGTCTTCCCTAAGTTGACACGTGGCACCCATTTATGACACTTTCATTTTAAGATTCATACAATTCCAAGTAACACGTGGCACCCCCTTTTCTCGACATTTCATCTAGAATGATGTCATCTAACACGTTACTACGAAAGATGATCCTTCATGAATTTAACAAGTAATGAATTCACGAATCACAAAAGTGTCAAAGTGTCGAGGTGCTAAACCTTAATTAATTAGGTTATTCATGGTCAAAAGATAATTAATGACTTCGTTGTTCGTAGTTTGGATGTTTATCCTGTATCGTACCCTAAAATATATGAAGTCTGAATTTATGAAATACTTAAAATTGAATATGATTAATTAAAACCTAATATCGATTACCAGATAATTTATCGCTTCGCAGTTTCAGGTTTCAGGGATTCCCTCTCGAGATATATTAAAAATTCTCGAAGTCCAAACTCCCGAAACACTTGAAGTTGACACACCTTTTTAAACATGATTAATTAAGGTTTTAAAAAGAAATTATCCAGGGTTTAACCTTCACAGATTCGAGATTCGAGAATTTCTCACTCTATCTCATCTAAAACCCTCGAACGTGAACCACTGAATATTAATGTCATTGATGACTAATTAACAATAATGATTCAAACGTGGATTGCGGATTGCCAGGTAGAATTTTCCATTAAAGTCAATAAATTTTTTGTCAGTGAAGCTATACGAAAAATAATGTATCTGATTTGAATAAAATCACTTGGATTTCGAATTCATTTTCACCTTCCACAATTAGCAATCTTTTATCAGTTTGAAAAGCTCACAGAATTTATCTGCAATAGGTAACCTCACTCAATTTCGTAGAGATCATGGCACCATGGAAAATGATGAATAATCTTGATGCAGCTAGAGAGGATTTAAATCCAAATGCAGGCGTTCTTTCGGACACCACGGCGCGAGCCATAGACACTATTAAATCTTGGACATAGTGTTCGAGGTTCTGGAACGAGAAATCATAAACTGTCCAGAGGATTCTGGTGATGAAGAAGACGATCTTATGCAGCTAAACTCAGGCATATAGCGCAATCGAAACTGCAAAAAATAGTAGCATGACCGAGACTCATGTCGTATAACGACATGATAAGCTGGGCCTTGGAAAATATCGATGTCCAGACCAGGAGCATCATCAACCATCAGAAGGTTGTCGTTGGTTCTTTCCGTCTGGAACACCTCCAAGTAATGTATAAGCTATCTCCCAATCCTAAATATACTTACAATGTTGCATTTATTTTGGAGTTTGAGTAAAAGGAATGCATCCAATATGAAAAGCGTTGTCCCGATATAATCAAATCTTGGTGGGGGCACCCAGAGAAGTTCAGGGATGATGCTCATGGTATGTATGCCACAACATCATTTGATGCTCACATGATTTACATAGCCATGATTCTCTGTAGGTTGTTAGGGAAGAACAACCCTACTCATTTCCCGGTTGAATGGGTATCTATCATGCATAAGGTGGATGAGGGATACACTTTTAATTGGGCCAAAATGTTGTCAGATAATTTGGCCAAAGGAATTACTGAATACAAAATGGAGAAAAAAAGGGGGCATCCCACCCCTTTCTATATGTCTGTGTATGCTATAGACATCGTCTGTTTCATGACACCTTTCTCGTTGATGAATTGGAGATGGAACCCAGCTAATGCAGAGCCCATTCACTTCTACCATTCCAAGCTGTGGGAAGAAAAATCCAAGAATTTCTTTTATGAAATATACCATAATGTTGTGATCCCTATTAACATATCCCTATATGGCCACCCACCTTCAAGAATTTTAGATCGGATTATGGGGAATCTAGGTAATCTAGTAGATTGGTTGACTGAGTATAACTTTCCCTATCCAATTCGGCATGTTTTCACTATTGGATTTCGGTCACTCTAAAGTGGAGACCGCGGATCTGGAAGGTGTCAAATTGGTGGACATTGAATTCAAAAGGAACGACCCACACAAGATTCTGGAAAACCACCTGACCCAATTCAACATGAGGTGGTATGTGCATGAAAAATCCTTGTATGACGAAATATTTAGGGGATTTAGATCCTATGAAGAGGTGCAGGACAAATTTCAAACACTGCCTCCAGACCAACAAGCAGGTTTTATCAGTACTTTCCAAAGGCATAGGAAAAACAATCTGCCAAAGGTACTACAAGGAGAGTCAATAGTCGCTCCTCTTGCACATGAATCTATGCCTACAAGTTTTGAACCAGAGCACTATGGTAAACACAGAGTTGAGGAGACCCTGAAGAGCTCTGAGGTTTTGACACAGGAATTAGAAGCCTCGTTATCAGGACAGCTAAGCCCCCAGACACTAGAACAAATCAAATCTTACATGAAGCGGGGACTTGATATACCACCTTCGAAGCTAGCCACCCCCCCCTAGTACCCCAAATACAACAGAGCAGAAACAGTCCACTGATATTGCTACTCCCAATACATCGCTTACTCCTCTGCAATATAGTTTCAGAAAACCTAGTTCCAAAATTATTTTGGTAAGCGATCTTACCCCCATCTCACCTGAAGATATGCCTCCTTCCAATTTCTTCTTTAGTAGGAAAAGGAAGGCCATCGTGAAAAAGGAATCACACCAGAAGGATGGAGTGATAACCAAAAGGAAGAGAATGATATATGACGAGAAAGATAGGGATGATACAGAATTCACAAAAGAAGTTACAGGTTCATTAGGTGCTTTTGCCACATCTAATCAATAGTCTATGGAAAATTTGGTCGAACAGTTGCGACAGAAGTGTATGTTGGTAGAACAACTACAAAAGAAGATATACACCATTGAACAGACTATCCGGGACAGAATGAGTCAAGATTTCAAGCATATTAGAGTTAATGGTCGACAACAAATTCAACAGCTCCGGGTCGATCTTGATGAGCTCCATCAAAGTTCACAAATCAACCACGGTCTAATCACTCAATGTGATGAATTTATAAGACAACTGCAAGCTATATTGAAGGTGACCAAAGGTACCTCGATAGACATTTTGGCCTTCCAAATTCAAGCGATAGAAATAAACGAAAAACTGGAAATGGCTTAGCAGGATATTTTTATGAAGGTTGATGCCATCCAGAAGTGCTACCACAAATTAGACCTTGCTCTAAAGGACTTCTATATTAAGGAAAGAGAAGCTCACTCGGCCTAAGATAAGTTTCAAGAAGCCATCATATTGGCACATAAAGATAATGTCCATGATTTTCCTCGACTTTCCCCTTCTGAAAAAATAAGAGGTGATATGGCCTTGAAGGTGTGGGAAATGAATTTGGTAGAGAGAAAGAGATTAGTTAGGGAGGTAAAGGATGCTTTCCAAGAAGCGTTATCATCATTAGACAAAAGACTAATTTATTTTTAGGGAAGCAGTATCGCGGAGGCCTTGGGTCCAATCGATATTGAAATGAACCAGCAAAACTCCAAAAAAAGCAAAGAGGAAACTCTGGCAGCCATTCAAGAAATGAGCTAGATTGATCTTCTTAAAATAAATAAATGGCTAGTGATCCCAAGTTCATAGTTCCAAGCCTTAGCTCAAGAAGTGAAAAGAATCCAATAAAGGCTACTGCAAGTAGAAAAGAAATTATACACTTTCGAGGTGAATGAAACAATTGAGCCATCAAGATTGGTAGTGGAATTTTTAGATAGATGCAACCAATGCATTGAGCATCGAAGAGAAAATGAAGTTGGGAGCAGGTAAGAAAATGTCATTGGATTACTGAACATAACTGGAGGGACAAATGGAAAAAAAACTACAACGGCTAGGATGTTATGACAAATCATTAAGAAGACTAGATGAAAGATGTGTCCATCCTAAAGGAATGAGGAAAAGAAGTGTTTTTTCTAGCAGACGAAGAGATAGAGGGGAATACCAACGAAGCTCATCAGAATTTACACACTGTTGTCTTATTTCAGATTTATGCTATTTTAATTAAATATTGTAAGAAGTCCAACCGTTTTGAGTTGTGATAGATTTTGTATAAGTACATAGATTCAATATATATTCATGTCTTCTTCTTGTCGGATGTAATAGAGAAAACTCTCCTTTTTGAGTATTAATACAAGTGTAGACAAAGATTCCAAATTATGTTCAGTTTGAGTTATGTGCTTCTTTTGTATTTCCATATCTCCAAATTTTCTTATGTAATTCCTTAATAAGCGATTGATTGCAATTTAGTATCACAACTACTGTAATCACATTATAATGGTAATTTGTTAAGTAATTTGTTTTTCCTATGTATTTACTATAAGTAATACAATACCTGCAAGCTATTTGAATTACTGCATCTTATATCATGTTCAAGGGTGCACTCTTTACTTTCTTCTACTGCAAACAAAGTGAGACTCATTTTCCATTGATGCCTAACTTTGTTTAATGGTTTTGTCAGTTTCTCCCACACCATTTGATATTATTATTGTGACTCAGAATATGAAATACGACCTCTGTACTTTCTTATTATTAATTTCATTTAAGGATTATTTATTATATAACTAAAGGTAGAAAAAGCAGTCTTTAAAACACTCTTTTTAAACATTCATGATGCCTGACATTACTCTTGAGCCTTAAGTTTAATCTTAGGAACAACAAAGAATAATTCAAAGTGAAATTGGCTTCTCTTTGGTTGGAAGGCACTACTCTCATATTGTGGGAGAGTGTAACACCATGTTTCCCCCAGTTTGTAAAAATAACTGGACTGGCCAAGAACTGTGGGAAACTCATAAATGTGAATATGTGATGTAAATGGACCTTGTGGAAAAGGTCAATAAATGTGAATAACATTATGAATTTATATTGCAGGGATGCTGAGAGGGGATGTGAAGAAAAATAGACCACGATGGCAGTGGAAGGCACCTGGAAAGGTGGCATTAACTTCCACCGAGAATTAATACCGTATTTGGACTCCACTGGCCCGGAGAACCAAAAGCGGCTCACTGGCCCTGAATTAAATGTCCAGACGACTGGCAGGTAGATGGCTCCTCAGAAATTTAATGAGGGGTGGGGAGGTGAACTGCCTATCCATAGAGCCATCATTACTGACCAGCGCAGGGGAAATCATGCCACACGCAACCTCACAAGAGGATAAGGCATGGGGTAGAAGCGATTGGGGAAAAAAGGATGCGAGGGGAGAAATCTGGCAATACGCAGAGTAAGTGATAGTAGAGAGGAAGGAGAGTAACCTTCACTCCTAGTCACTGGCAGACAAATATGCAGTCTCACAGCATCGTGGTCTCATCTCGGGGGTGGCTAGTGGTAAATCCGTTGGGAGTCGCTAAGCCTATGGTTGGGTGGAAACGAGCACCCCTCTCAGCAGTTGCATAACCCCTGGTGTTATTTCTTATAAGTGTTTTGCCTTTGGCATCCTGATATATATA
>ML777947.1:228774-245984 GCA_009831015.1 Picea engelmannii | reverse complement strand
ATATATATATATATATATATATATATATATATATATATATATATATATATATATATATATATGTTTATTCTGATGATTATGCCCATAAGTTGTGAAACTGTGAATGAATTCATTGTAAGAATGTCTGTAGGATGTTTTGATCTGTACTAGTAGTTGTATATTTGTATGGAAGAGACTATATATGGCATATGTCCTCATGAATTGTTATTTACATGCGTACTGATCTAATTCAAACTTCATGTCTGGTTCTCGGGTGGACGATACCCTTATCTGCCTCAGATAGTACCCTGAGGAAATCTCCCCATAGAGATACCCTCCTTGAAAATCCCATCAAGAACCCGGAAAGTAAATGTGAAGGCGTAAAGCCTTAGTAACCCTGCATGAGGAGAAATGATCCTCTTGAAAAACCCGAGATGGTAGCATAAGGATGGAATATCGAATCGACGGATGAGATTCCATTGGGAGATCTGTGGTCACTCACGACCATCAGATCGGAAGGAGTACATGGAGTGTTAAGTGCCTTAACCTTGATAGGTGGTGATTGACAGACAAGATTTCGTCGGGGAATCTGCGGTCACCCATGACCGTTAGATTAGTAGGATAAAGTAGGGCGTTAAATGCCTTACCACTTTTTTTTCCTGTGTCTTCGTGGGTAGTGAAGAGTTTAGGACCGTAGATCCCCAAGGTCCATGAGAGTATCCAGACCATGGATCTTTCCACGTTCAGGAATTCGTGGGAGAGTCCACAAGTTAGGAATCTGTCTGAGCCATCGGATATTGGCTTAAAACCCCGACAGTCATTGGATCTGTCAGGAGTTACCTGAGGGTTAAGACCCCAGTGTATAGGGGCGGAAAACCCCGGGATAGATCTGAGCCGTCCGATTGACGGATGCCACGCGTCGTGAGATCTTCCATTTCGGGAAATCAGGAATCGCGAAATCGGGATTCCCGCTGACAAGAGATTGGGACTTTCCATTATGGAAACCCCAGGATAGATCTGAGTCATCTGATTGACGAAGGCCACACATCGTGAGATATTCCATTTCAGGAAATCGGTAATCGCAGAATCGGGATTCCTGTTGAAAAGAGATCGGGACTTTCCATGGTGGAAACCCCGGAGCAATTGTGGACCGTCCGATTTAAGGAGGTGACGTGTTGAGAGATTACCCATTTCGGGAAATCAAGGATTGGGGATTCGGGAGTTCCGCTGACAAAAACTCAGGCTCTTGCCTTGACAAATCCCGACCCATAATGTCGAGACGATAGTGTGTGGCTAAGTTCCGATGAACAGACAACGTTCCTTCAAGAAATCTCAGGGTCCGTAATGACCGTCTGATGTGAGGAAGACATCTCAGTTTTACGCTGGGGCGTGAACGCGCATTAGGGTAAGTAGTGAGCAGATCTGGATGGCTAGAGTCCACCTGCCCAGATCTACGGCTGAGGATGCATTCCGGATCCCCCTTGCCATTCTGCCTTTAATGGGGGGGGCGGTTCGGAATAGTGTGGCGTGTAAAGTGGGACCCCCCCTCCTATCTTTTCGACTACCATGTCGCACTTCCCTCTCTGCCACATGTATTCCACTTAACCGCGCAATGGGGCCATTTATCATTGGCTGTTCTCTAGCCCTGTCGGGGTTCGGCGGTTGCCAAGTCAAACGCCTCGACATCACTGTAGCGCCGAGGTGCGAAATATGAAAGAGGTATTGTGTTTATTCGGACTGTGATCATGACCCGCGATTACATGGGGGTGGGGAGAGAGAAAGAGCCAGCTTATACTGGTCCTCCATGGATGTTTAGGGCTTCTAATTTGGCAGAAAACCAGAAAAATCCGATTTTAGGTAGTGGGTATGTGACAGAGAGAAAGATTTAGGACAAAATTAAGTGTGGTAATCTTATTTCCTCATGGTCAGAATTTAAATCAACGATAAGGAATCAATTTTATCCATTTGTTTATTTACATAAAGAAATGATAGAATGGAAAATTGTACAAAGTTTCAAAAAATAATTTAGGAAGAAAGCTCTTGCAATAAACATTCCTTTGGATTCTTATGAAACTTTAATGAAGTATATTGGCTCACTTCACAGTTATATTCGTCATACTTTTCTCTTGTTTAACCCCACTAGTCTTGATGAAGTTTTTGTGCAAGGCACTCACCTTGAGAACAGGAGAAAGCATGTTCAAGAAAATCCCACAAAGAAACCTTCCAATCTCCCACATAAACCTTTCAATAAGTTTAAAAGAAAGGAAACGAATACCACCACGGTTATGAGAGAAGGAGGAAAACCATCTTACAATCATAGCAATAAAAGTGGTCATGATGATGAACATTGTTGGAAACTGTATCCAGAGAAGAGATCGAAACAGTTCGGTGGAAAGGGGAAGACAAAAACCATTGCTACATTGAAACAAGATCTTGGTTTTGATTCAGGAGATGAAGGAAAGATCACATCAGTTGGAGTACAAGGTCAATATTCCCTTCATTCTAGTTCAAGTTCCAATAATGAATCTCATGATGATGAATGAAAGAGGAATGAATTATTTCACATAAGAGTTGTATCTAAACACACTAAGATAGATACATTATTTGAATTAGGTTCCCAAGTAAAATTAATATCTAAACCACTTGTCAAGAATATAGGCCTTGTAACGATACCACATCCAAAGCCTTATCCTCTTGGTTGGGTATGTGATAAAGAAAAACTTAATGTCACCAAACAATGTAGGGTCAGATTTTATATTCCTTCAAAATTGATTGATGAAGTGGATTTGGTTGTTGTACCACTTGATATATGTGGCATAGTGTTGGTAAGTCATTATCTTTATGATAGAAAAGAAGTCTTCTTTCATCATGAGAACAAATACCACGTTACTAAGGGGTGAGTGGAATGTATTGTTAGATATCACAACATGAGGGTAAATACAACACTTGTTAGTGCAGAGCAAATGAAAAGACTCATAAACACTAATAAGAGATATGTACTCACGGTCTTAAGAGAGAAATATATCGGGACATCCAACGCTTTCCAAGGATGTGATCCTTCCCATAAGAAGGAATTACTTGATATTGTTTCTAAGTATGATGATATTTTTCAAGAACCAGATGGATTACCTCCTAAGAGAGAAATCCAACATGAGATACATCTTCAACAAGATTCTCTTCTTCCTAATGTGGGCATGTACATGATGTCAGTTGTGGAGATGACAGAGATCAAGAAGCAAGTATAGGGCTTATTGGATCAAGGGGTCATCAGGCCCAGTTCATCTCCTTATGGTTCTCCGATGGTGATGGTACCAAAGAAACATGGTACATGGAAAATGTGTGTCGATTACCGGGCCTTAAATAAAATCACGGTGAAAAATCGATACCCTCTTCCTCATATAGATTATTTACTTGATCAATTAAATAATGTTGTTTAGTTCACTAAGTTGGATTTGCACAGTGGATACCAACAAATTAGGGTTGTGGAACAGGATGTATGGAAAAATACCTTTAGAACCAAACAAGGATTGTTTGAGTGGTTAGTTATTCCATTTGGGCTTTGTAATGCTCCGACAACTTTCATGTGTGTGATGAATGATGTATTCAGGCCTTTCCTAGATGACTTTGTGATTGTATATTTAGACAACATTCTTATTTTTAGTAGTACCTGGGATGAACATGTGAGGCATGTAAAGCAACTATTGGATACTTTGCAAAGGGAAAATTTGTATGTAAAATTGTCTAAATGTGAATTTGGCAAGACTGCACTTATATACTTAGGTCATATTGTAGGAGGAGGACAATTAAAAATTGATCCTTGCAAAATTGATGTAATTGTAAATTGGCCTGAGCCAAAAAGTGTAACCGAGATCTGAAGCTTCTTAGGTGTAGTCTAGTATTGGAGGAGGTTCATATTAAACTTCTCCTTTATAGCAGCTCCTTTGCATGCCTTAACTAGTGTGAAGAACACTTTTCAGTGGGGAGGAAAGAAACAAAAATATTTCAACACTTTGAAGAAGACGATCAGTATTGCACCAGTATTAGCATTGTTGAATATTCAACAACCATTTGAGATCGAGACAAATTCCACTGGATACGCCATGGGTGAAATATTGATGCAATATCATAAGCCTATTTGTTACCAATCTGAAACTTTTAACCAAGTTGTTGTTAACTATCCTACATATGATAAAGAGTTGTATGCATTAGTTCAAAGCGTAAATAAATGGAAACACTACTTGTTAGGGAAGGAAACAATCATACATACAGATCACCAACCCTTACAGTATCTCCAAGAACATACCAAACTGCAACAATATCGACACTACAGATGGATGGGTTTTCTATAACAATTTCTTTTGGTAATCAAGTACAAAAAGGGTACAAGTAATAAGGTAGATGATATGCTTTCTAGACCTCCTATTGTTGCTTCTATTATTTTGAAGAATACTTATTTATCTCATGATAGCTATGTGGAACAATATGCCATTGATGAATATTTTAAAGAAGTATATGAGAAGTTAACCCATGGGGCACAGGTAGAGAACTATTGTTTGCAGGGAAAATACTCTACCATCTTGGAAAGCTATGTATTCCTACAAGTGAACAAGTCCATGTAATATGAGAAGCTCACACTTCTCTTATGTCTGGTAATTTTTGGGTAGGAAAAAATATGGGTCATTTGCAGAGGTTTTGTTACTGGACTCAAATGAAAGCAATTGTAACTAAATATGTAAAGGGGTGTGTGATGTGTTCTACTTGTAAGCCCACTAATAGAAAACTGGGGCTATACTCACCACTACCTGTTCCATCCCATCCATGGGAAAGTATCTCCATGGATTTTGTAGGGGGTTTACCAATGTCAAAATGGGATCATGACTATTTGTATGTTGTAGTGGATAGGTTCAATAAGATGCGTATCTTGATTCCATGTAAAAAGCAGATCATTGTTGAGAAGACTGCTAATCTGTTTTTTCAGTATGTTTGGGTTCACTTTGGGTTAGCCACATCCATTATCTCGAATCGAGATACTCGATTCCTTGGGGACTTTTGGACAAGCTTGTGGAGAATTATGGACACCAAATTGAAGAGGAGCATTGTTTTCCATCCACAGACTGACAGACAGACAGAGGTGGTAAACTGAGTAGTGGTACTTTTGCTTTGAGGATACTGCAGCCAACATCCCAAGTTATGGGATGAACAGATACAGTATGTACAACATTCTTACAACCAAGTCTTGCATTCCTCCACTCAGTGTTCACCTTTTGAGACATGTTTCAGGTACCTAGCTAAGGTTCCTTTGGACTTGATGTATGGGAGATATACCAATGAAAATGAAGAAAGAACAGAGGACAGAGCTTGCAAATTCATCCAGGGGATCCAACATGTGCACCAGGCAATCAAGGAGGCGAAAATTCAAGCACAGTATAAAGCTCGACATGATAAGCACAGGATTGATCATCAGTTCCAGGTTGGAGACCGAGTATGGATTCACATTAGAAAGGAGAGATTGAAGAGTGAAGGCAAGAAACTCAAGCCCATTCATTATGGACCCTTCACTATATTGGAGAAAAGTGGTACCAATTCTTTTCGTCTGGATCTTCCACCTTATATGCAGACTTACTCAATTGTAAATGTAGAGAACTTGAAACTTTTTGAGCCTCCCATGATGATGGATCTGGATGAGGAAGTTTCAATACCTTCAGTTGATGAGTTTTCTCCTAAGTACTTGGATGAGTTAAAGGAAGATATCATCATGGACAAAAGGATGAGGACTTCACGCAGGGGTGATGTTGATTATCTTAGAGTAAGCTTAAAGGGCACACATCCAAGCAAGGCAAAGTGGATGGAGAAGGACAAAGTGAGGGGAATCTTCCCTCACTTACCTATTGATTGATGAAATCTTTTGGTGGTCCAAAAATATATCAGTGGGAAGGAGTGATCCAAAAAGGATCCAGAGAAGACTAAGAACAACTCAAAACTCACAGAAGCAACTCAGGATTCTCAGAATGGCCTCAGCAGATAGAGAAAGGGAAAATATTCTAATTTATCAAAACTCAGAGAAAATGAAATTATCATGAAGAGTGCGTCACAATATTTCTAATGGTGCAAACAAATCATCAAACAGAGTTACATATCGAAAGATATTCACGGTCAAATTTTGGTCAACCTAGCCCAGTCAGCAGGGGGATGAGTCAACATCCGTACTACTGACGTCAACATCCATACAACGCACATGGTAGGAGTAGGAGGTGACATGTGCCATGATGTTATCATGGTGATGTAGCAACACCAAAGACTGCCACGTGTCACCCATATTTGGTACTTCTGGACCAATCCGTGGACCAATAGGATTTTTCCACATGGCAGTCTATATGTTCCGTACAGTGACGTGGCATGGCGAGTTGGCAGTAATGTGGCATTCATACAATGATGTGGCACTGACATGGAAGGATGATAGAGTAGTGGATGACATGGCCGAATGGGAGGTTACGACGTGGCCCAATCAGGGGCTACCATGTGGCAGTGGGAAAATTCCCAATGACAACCCGTATCCGAAATTGGAAAAAAATAATGGTTTGGTGGGTCCACCAAATCTGACAGACCATGCCAAATCCGGACACATGCTAATTGATAGAGCCTTGGATAGGACCATCGCCAAACTTGGTGGAACAACTTGGTTATATTTATATAAAGTTACAACAAAAAAGCCAAAAGGGGGAGGCCCGCGGGTTTGACCTTGGGACCTCCTCCCTCCACTACACCTTAATACTCACACCATAACCAACAGGACAACAACCCATACATTGTAATGAATGCCGCCCTTTTTACTTAAAATTTGCATCCATCGAGCCCAGAGAGGAGGTGTGCATGTGGTACAGCCAAGGAACACATTTCAAGGCAAGTACAACAACATTAATTGTAGGTTACAAGGGCATGAAAACCGAGACGAATTTATTCTTGGGCCTGGGAGTGCCAGATTCTGATTGAGGCATGGAGACAATCATTTTTGGGTAATTTGACGTCATGAATTCAGTGGTGCTGGTTTTTTTCTGATCTGATCGTTCTTTCTACAGCTTGATTTTAGAATGAGGTATACTTATGTATTTTGCCAAATTCTTTTGTTGAGTTAATGAAAGAGTGTACCCATTTGAGAGAAGGACCCGGAGATGTAGTCCACCAGGGATGAACTCCGTTACCAATTTTTTGTGTTCAGATTTGATTCTTATGTCTCTTCATTAATGAGTTTTTCCTTCTTTAATGGTGCACTTTAATTTATGCTCATTTAATGCAATTCTTTATAAGTCACTCGATGAAAAGATCCTGAATCAGTAGTGGTTATATCTTTGTTACAATATTCCAAAACAATTATGATTCATTTTCAATAGAGACCCCCAGTTCAACTCATAAGCTAGGAAAAAGATGAAAACTTACTTGAGCATGTTTCCAATGGAAAGGCGTTTCTTGTAAAAAGTCAAATTGAGGTGAGAGATCTATGTGCCATCGAATATTATGAGGAATTACAAGACAAACATAAATTAGAGAATGAAATAACTTTAAGGAAAAAGATGATGAAGAAAGAAAGAGAAGATACATGTCGAGTTACAATAAGAACTCGGCCCAAAACCCTGCTACAACTGAAAAATAAATCTTGGAAAAATGATGATCATGATAGAAATAAGGGAAAGAAAATAAAATAACTAACAAAATGGAGAAGACAAGAAGACGAGTGAAAAAGGAACCAAGCCAAGTCAATTAATATGTACATCAATGGTACATTAAACAATACAATGAAATGTAACGACCCCACAACCATATCACAACTAACTAGTTGTTAAGGTCTTGTTAGGACTAAGGATTATTTCTAACAAACCCCCCTTTAATCTTAAGTCCATACAAATGTATCGGCTAGCAACAAGAACTAGTGAAAAATTTGATAACATATCCAAGTCTTCAATCTAACTCATGGTATGAAACCTCATGAGTGTCGATGAAGATCCGCCTAAAAAACCCACCAAATGTGGATGTTGAAAACTAGATCTGGAAAACTCATTGTGTATCAAATGAACCAGATATCCTCTAAGTGGTCAATAAAGTGAACCCAAATCAATGAGAGAAAATGTTGATGAGAAGTAAATTAGTTGCAAGTCTAACACATCTCATATCCTGAAAAAACCTAACAATCCAATTTGCCAAGAGAAAAGAACAGAAGAATATTATGTCCTTTGCAAGGTCAAAATACCATCCTTGAGAAGTCTGAAGATTATGAAGCTCTCACATAACGACACATAAAAATATTGTCAAAAAATCTTGCTGATAGAAAAAAGTGTTGAACAACATCCAAAACCTGTATATGAAAAAATTGTATCCATAAAAATCTCGTGGGTAGTAAACCGGGTGAATCACTAGTACTATCGCAGATCCAAACTATCGATCAAAATGTTGAACTTTCACCAAGGTGTCAAACTATCGAACCACCATCAAAGTCACAATGTGACCGAAATCTATCGAATTGATGTCAAAATGTGGCAAGTTATCCATCAAAATCCAAAATGTCAAGTGATGAATTGTCTCAACAAAACTCCTGTGAAGGTCAAACTTGACCAATCAAATCCATCATCAAATCCATCATCCAATTAGGAAACAAGCATCATGTCTTGAAACAATCCTCGATCATCCATCATCCTGAAATCATAACCAAGGGATTTCTCTATCTGCATTCTTCAACCTTGTAGCACTTTCAAGGTATGACATATCATGGGTGGGACCAACCAGGTTGGGTAGGTGGTTTCAAGATAATATCTTCCATAAGAATAATTTGTGAGGCACAGAGCCCTAAGAACCTTGTAAATAACCTCAAAATATGGGTACCCGCTAAAGGCGCCAGTTGGTGGTCATAAGTACAACATTGTGCCTATCAACTATTTCACTAAATGGACAGAGGCCATGTTGACATATAACAATACCACTGCCACTATGGCGTGTTGCATTTTCAACCATGTCATCCCTCGATTTGGTGTCTCAAAGTAATTGTTGCCTGATCACAGTACTCACTTTGAGGATGTTGTGTGGAAAGAACTCTCATACCTTTTGAAAGTTGAGCACTAGTTTTCCTCTTCCTATTACCCACATGGAAATGGCCAAGTTGAGGCTGTCAACAAGGTACTCAAAACCATTCTCCAATGGACGGTGGATATGCACAAGTACAATTAGCATCAAATTTTTTTTCCTACCCTTTGGATATATCAGACTTCAACCAGAGCTGCCACCAAATTCACTCCATTCCATCTTATGTATAGGGTTTAATCCATGTTACCCATTGAGTGTTAGATTCCCTCCTTGCATCTAGCAGTTGAGCTTTTTCCAAACACCTCCGCTCTGGAACAATGCTTGATCTCCTTGGAATAGGCAGACAAGGAACGTCGTGATGCCCTCTATCACATTGAAGCTACCAAACAACATTTGAAAGCCCACTATAACCATCACATTCACCCTCACTCATTCTACGAAGGTTATTTTGTCGTTGTTTACAACCAATCCCATGAGAAACTTGGTCGGGGAAATTTGAAGTCCATGTGGCACAACCCCTATGTCTTCAAGCATTGCTTAGGAAAGGGGGCATACTGTTTAGCCAGTCCTGATGGTCAACTCCATCAATAGATTGAAACTCCATCAATAAATTGAATGGTAAACTCCATTAATCCCACTAAAGAGTCTCACCCTCACCATCTCCATAGATTGATGATTGACTTACTGATCCCCGACCTACCTATCAATTAGCTAAAACTAATAGTAACACAGTGATACTAAGTCATAAAGTGGCAGAAACAAATCCATAGATTGAGGATTGACTCGCTGATCAGAGAGATTTATAAAGAATGTCTCTCTGGCTTTCTTATCTCCCAGAGCATACGAGCCTCTAAGTGCAAGCAAGCGATACCAAATGGAAAGAAAGCGATTGAGTGAAGAAATGACAGATGATGGAAGGAATCACCTGAAATGCATTCATGGCTTAAGAAAAATGAGACTTATATACCCCGATAGAAGGGTTTTAGCTGGACCCCAGATAAACGAGGGTTTGCTTTATCAAATCTGTGTTTGGAAACGTTTTTGATATCGACCGGAACCAACCAACCCGAGTGCTTTCCTCCTAGATTTATTGGAAGGAATCACTTGACATGCATTAAATCATCGAGTTAGCTAAAGCAAAATTGAGTTCTCAACCCCGATGGAAATATGACTTCAAACCTCCAAACACCCATGTTATATTTATCAAATACATGGTTGGAAACGTTTTGGGGTCAGCACTTTGAACATTCATATTACCTTTTATATTCCTGCTGGATGACTGCAAGTCAGACATCTACTACCAACAGTCTTGGATCATTGGAACTGACCCCTTCTATACTTTCTCACTTCACTTAGTTATTAGACGGGATTGTTTGGGTGGAGACTACTAACATTGGTATCACCTTTTGAAGCCTACACGCTTTATTTCAGTTGGAAAACTACCCATCATTGGAGAGCACAAACAGACCCAGGCCCTCATGAATATTTCGATAGGAGAGACAGACCTGGACCTTCACTGTTTTATAAAATCCATCCTATGTTTGGAGAACATAGACAGACATACCCTTCTAGTGGGACAAGGTTGAGACATACATCCTGAAGGAGAAATTTTAGGACATCGCTCGTACCCTGACTATTAGAACCCATAGTAGTTATCGAATTACTGTTAGGGAAAGGAGAATTTAGACATCCTAACTGAAGGAATGTTCAGGCCAGACCCCGGAGATTGGATGGAAGGGCTTGGGCACTTCGACCATTAGTGCTATTACCTTTAGATGACTACACAATGACTTAAGTGGATGACATAGGAACAACAACCTGTCGTGGGATCATACTACCCTTTGGATTGATTCCATACTACCTTAACTTTTCATATATTACAAGCTCGGGTCGGTGGGCACTTCAGTGGTATTTACTTTAGAAGCGCTAGATTGGATTCATTTTAGTGGATAACACAGGGAACAACCGTGGGTGGGTCGGATCCTCAAAGCTGCCTTCTTGGATTGAGGAACTACAACACAGGCAAAATTTCAGAGATTGAATGGGGGTCGGCACACATTGACCCATTTTCGTCATCTCAGCGCATAACCAATATTCGACTTGGTCCTTTTCACAAACTAATGGCCACCCTTAGCTTATTAGAAAAATGAACTTAGAGTATGCATCTCAGCCATAACCATTACCTTGCCTAGCATCCATCAATAGCTTCAGTAGCACCAAATGCAGATTCGGTTATGGGTTACGATCTAAGATTTTCTTTTCACAGGTCACTTCTTATGATCACTTTTTTATAGGTAAGAAAAGGTCATCTAATCATAGGAGAAATACACATTTCATCTATATATGATTCTTTTCTCTACGTGCAGATGGAAATTTCCCCCAAACCCACCCTTTAATGAATAGAGGGAATCAATCTATTAATTAAACTAACTATTTAATCTATAGAGTTGGAGAGTCATGCGGATGAAGAGCTTGAACCTAACCCTTTGGCTTGTATCGGCATGGTTGGATGGCAGGGTTGGAAAGTAGGTATAAGTTTTGTGTGTCTGGGCTTGGGCTGTCTCTGGCTTTCGGTGAGCGTGACGAGCCCACCCTTTATTGAATAACTTGGCCTTTCTCGAAAGGTTTAATTCCAAACTGACTTATTTTAGCTCATAAAAGACGCTGAGTAAGGTTTGTCAAAGAAATATTTGAACACTTCGTGGGTCTCGGCGAATCGTAACATTGTGCCTCTATGGAATAATCTCGTAAATGATATACAAAAGGCATTTATCAAACTAGACCCGATCTATTTTTGATTCGATTAGCCAAACCTTTCTAAATCCAAGCAGGCCATCTACACCTCTCTGGGGAGAGAACTAACTAATTGATTGGAAGCCCTCTATCTGGAATGGATTGGCATACTTAGTCATTATCTCTTTTGCACACTAAAACACCCGGTTCTTCCACAAGTCTCTGAACCATATATAAGGGGATCACCCCTCACATTCTTTTGGAAGGTCTGTTCATGGAGTACGAATGAAGTAATTTGAATAGAAACCTGAATCAATTGTTATAGAGATTAGTTTGTTTTTGTTCGTCAAAAAGTGTTGGGCTTGAACATTGAGGTTCCCGGTTTTATTCTCCACATGCCCCACCTACCTAAAATCATGAATTCCTGTGAACTAGGTGGGAGGGTAAAGGACCTAAAGGCAGGCACTCGGTCAGAAGGGAGAAGGCACCTAATTGAAAGCGTTGAGGGAAATTGTGTAATTGATTATGCCCATGACCGGTTAACGTCCGAAGTGCCCCACCATCTCGACTTCAACATGCATCCCTCGCTAGACCGGAGAGAGCATTCACTCGATAGGCTCGCTTTCAAATGGTTGAGGGTCGATCTCCTTTTGACCCTATTAAGATATAGTTAGCACTCGTCTTAAGAGATCTCTCCTTACTTAAGAGCCAACCCCTACTATATATAGGCCACTTTAGCTATGGTCAAGAAAGTGTCTTTTACACCTGGTTATCCCAGTTGCTTTTACACTTGCTTCGGCGGGAATAAAAAATGTGTAGTTAACGGGCCCTACTCTATAATGGGGGGCTTCGTGGAGTTCATTCTAGGTGCATTGGAAGCCTTACAATCCATAGGGAGATCCACCCCCCATTCTTTTTCCGATCTTAACTAACCGCCATGGGCTATCTGTCCAAATGATTGTGCCCCGTATACGGGTTTAAAATGCATTAATGAAGGTGGGGCCCCTACTCTCCAAACTGGGGTTGGAAAGGGTTATCTCTCCTTGGTTGCTAGTGATCAAGCTATCGCATCCGATCGGGCATCAACATCTCACCTTATAGACGTTTCATTCCTCATAAGCAAAGTCAAGCCAAGCCAAGTAAGTCATGGATTGAATAGGGTAGCCATTTGGGCCTTTCAATCTAGTTTTGGATCCATCCATCTCACTTGGATATTTGGACATGAAGGACACTAAGACAAGGGCTCCACCTGCCAACCACTCAGATGGGTCAAATAACTAATATGACAAGCCCCTACCTCTATAGTGGTAGCCGGGAGAGGTCCTCGACCTATCGATTGGGAGAGGGCAAGCAAGATATGCTTTGCAGGAGAGTGAATAGCCTGCCTCTATAGTTGGTATTCCTAGATTGAACTCTGGAGAGTGGTCTCCTTGGATTGGCGGCTGAGTCCAGGTTATGACTAGGAGTGGTATGATCGGATTGGTGATTCTGGATGAGTGGTATTTCCAGACGAGAGAGTGTCGATTGGCCTACTATCAATTATATCCCTATCGCCAATATAGAGGTAGGCCAATCTAGAGGTAGGGGCAGTGGGGTCGATCAGGTCTAGGATCGATTACCTACAGTAGAAACCAGTCATATATCCTAGGAAAGGCTTAAGGCTTGTTAGGTGCCCGTTTCACTTTCCCTCTCTCTCCATGCATCGTAAGCCCATTGAGAAATTCCCTATCCTCTATAGTGGGTCCCCGGTTGCTCCTCCGACGATCTATCTCTATCAAATTTTTCTCCTGCTTGTAGGGCTCCCGATCTCCATCATCTTTTGATTGAGGTAGGTTTGTCTGGACCTAGGGATAAAGCATTTGTGCATGCCCAACCCAAAGGGCTAAAGTGAAGACCTCTCATTTGATGCTACCAGGAGATTCCCACTACACATTCCCTACACTGGTTCCTACCTAATATACCTGATCCGTTTCCCTACCTATCAGTGGTCTCCATTCCTATAGGATATTGAGGGAGCATAGGGTATTTCTCATTGAAGAAGGAAGATGCATTTGAACTGATTGTTTACCTAAGTCTTCCAAAGAAAATCTCATCCTAGTGAAATTCATTATCACTTCGTCAGGTACCAAAAACTGATGCAGCAGACTCCCAAAGGACGTTGGACTAATGTGAAAAATATGATATCTCACTTAATGAATCTGGTAATTTCGTATGGCAGATCCACTAAAACATCTCAATATGCAGGGGGTATGAATATCGATCTGCAATTTCACCTGATTAAACCCAGGCAACCATATGATCTTAAGCCCCTTTTTCCACCGTAGTCTCTTCCTTTGCTGCAGGATCCACTGGTTAAGAGGTCACCCTCGGTATCTGACAGCACAGGATCTAGATCTACTAATGCTTCTTGCTCTGTTGGTGGTAGACATAAGGATGGAAACGATGTTGTTAATGCGTATCACCTTGCTCTACAAGTGGTTATCCAAATAGCACCTAAATGAAGCTGGGACAGATCGGACAAAGAAGCAAAACACTCCAAATCGAGCACATGGGCAGGGCTTTCATCGCTGTCAATTGGTTCGATTTGACACGAAACAACCTAAGTTAGCAATAGGCATATTTTTAGGATGTCTACCCTCTCTTACACTTTATCGGTGGCTACCCTCGACCATAGAGATTTGTAGTATCCCGCGGGCAAATAAGTGTATCAACCTATGGATTGTCTCTGCATCATGATGAATCGCCTAAATATGTTATTATCAAACCCAGATTGATCGCAGTGGGTATATATCTTGACTAAATCGGTAAGTTGTCCCATTGAAAGAACATAGTATGAACGAATGACAAGTAGATGGACCCAAAGTAGTCTGGTCCCCGTGCGTCAATCCCTACTTTTGTTCTTCTCTATGCTATTATTATGCTATTATTTCATTCTCCATCAATTATATAGTGAATCTCCGGACTGGGTGGGATTTTTTCCCTTCCCATCCAAAATCGATCCAGTTCCTAATGTAAAAGAGCGAGTAGTACCCATTAGTACCTGTATAGATTTGTGAGTACCCATATTTCTCCGTTCCTAAACCCAGTGCCCAACCTAGTACCTTGCTCTGCCACCTTCATTAACCTCAAGAGTGTGATGGGGTAGATCTTTCCCCGTAGATTATTTCATCTTGTGTCGTGAGGCTCGTCCCAGGTTAACCCCTAAGCGCCCAAGGCATCCATCCCTTTGGCTTGTTCCTTACCGTCATATATCTTAATATATCAATCATGGCATATCTTAACTAAAGCTTGTATGTTTAGTTGTATTGGGCCTTGGGAAAGGTTCCATTGCTTTCATGGGAAAAGTATGTTGCAGTTTATAAGCCTTTGATATAGTACACTTGGTGGCTTTAGTTTTTGTATTCTTGGCTTTACGATTGGTAAAATTAATTTGAATAGTACCAATTCCACAATCGAATCTTTGGTTTCATATATCCCTATAACTAATAGGTGATCAGGGGATCAAATTTTGCTCAAAAATTCAAAGTGTTCGGAATCACTTCAAACCAGACGAGAGTGTAGGCCTCATCATTGCAAACCCAACACAACTCGTTTCATCTCAAACGAACGTCGGGAGTGAGAGATATTTCAATCTATTCGGATTGTCAAATAGGCAAAAAAAGGACGCTGACTGTACAGTCCGTACAGTTCGTACAGGCTGACGTGGCAGGGCCATACGACCGTACACTGACATGGAAGAGGTGACGTGGCAGTGGATGATTGGAAAATGTGGTCGAATGAGAGTTTGACACGTTTCCTTTTGGTGGCTAATGGTATGTTGACACGTGGCCCAATCTATGGGCGCCACGTGTCACTTGTTGTATGGTTAAAACTTTTTCATTGGCAGGAGTCGACCCCGTGACCTCCGGGTAGGGGAATGACTTGGCAAGGAGTTTCCAACCAGCATGACACTGTGCATTTCTTGATATGTAAGTGGTATACATTGTATTTGAATTTGCATATGGGTAAGGTTTGGGCCGCGACCGGGTCGGGGCTTAGCCCCAGCCCTTGGTCGTGCGCCATATAACATATAACCGTCACTTTAAAATATAGTGTACGCGCGATTTTTAAATGTGGTTTGAAACGGTTAAAGGTTAAGCCCGTGGCTATATGCCTAATTAACATATGACCACAACCAAGTGCACGGGGAGTTGGAATGGTCTTAACTATTTAGCCTTTTTGCCAAAACGCGCGGTCGTATGGACCCTCATGTGCCCAGGTGCTAGGCGGTTAGGGGTTGGCGCACCCATAACCGTCCTACAGTTTGCACCGTTAGCATGGTTGCGCCCGGTGCTGGGTTTTCATGCTTTAAATTGTGTGTGTGCTAGGTTCATGTTACAAGGGTGCGTTTTGTAGATGCAGAGACAGCAAGCTTGAAGAGGGGACTTCCAGGAGGCCTAACTTCTTTGTTTTTTGACCAATTGAGGTGCCAAAAAAGCCCAGCTAGGGGTTTTTGGATGCTTTGAAGCCATTGGAGTAGTTTGTTGGTCAGTTTGAGCATTGTAAGGCATGTTTTTGAGCACTTTGAGCAATTAATAATAATGATCCATTGGAAGCTGGACCAGGAGATGTAGCCCAAGAGAGGGGTGAACTCCTTTATCAATTATTGTGTTTATGTGCTTATGTTCATTGATTATGTTGTTGTTTATTTGTATCTTACATGAGTAATCCTTTAATTCATGTGTTTCAAAGTTGATCCATTTTCTTTTAACACATAAAATTTAC
This sequence comes from Picea engelmannii, assembly GCA_009831015.1. NCBI lineage: Eukaryota > Viridiplantae > Streptophyta > Pinopsida > Pinales > Pinaceae > Picea > Picea engelmannii. The sequence continues at coordinate 229,439 of ML777947.1, read as the reverse complement.
TTGCAAATAATTTCAAGATTTCAAGTCTTCTTCATTTTTAGATCAAGTTGGTATCAGAACATTGGTTTTTGAAGACTTGATTGTTTTGCAAGTGTTTTGTTTCTGATTATCACAAGGTTGAAACTCACAAGAGAAGAAGGTCAAATTGTGGAGCCAAGTTCTCATCCTTCAAGGAGGAAGCATATACAATCACCACAAGTTTCAAGGAGGCATTCACCAAGTATGGCTCATGAAGAAAGTCATGAATGTGTTCCTGCAGAAGATGAAGATCTCAGAAAGGTTGTCATGGAGATGAGAGAGATGATGAATATCTTGATGCAAAGTAACATATTGTCGCAAGGTGAAGGCTCCAACCCTTCAAGGCATAAGGGAATCAGTGGTGACAAAACTCCAATCGAAAATGGAGGGAATGGTGCTTCTCCACCACCCTCTCCTCCATCTTCTTCTTCTTCTTCTACCAGTTCAAGACCTATTCCAAATTCTCCAAAGGGGCATGGTAAAACTCCTTCGCAAATTCCTTCGTTAAATCTTGATATAAAATTTGAATTGCCAATATACAATGGAGAAGTTAATGCTGAGAAGTTAGATAATTGGATACGTCAAATTGAGGTATATTGTAGAATACAAAAAATTCAAGATGATGAAACCAAAATTCAGCTTGCTTC
>ML777947.1:160387-207782 GCA_009831015.1 Picea engelmannii | reverse complement strand
TGTTTTTACTATAGGTGGAACAACAGTAAGTTGGATTTCGAAACTACAAAAGGTTGTTGCACTTTCAACAATAGAGGCAAAGTATGTTGCTGCTACAGAGGCTAGTAAAGAGATGATTTGGTTACAGAGGTTTATGGAGGAATCGGGAAAGAAGCAGGAGAACAACAGGTTGTACTGTGACAGTCAGAGTGCCATTCACCTTGCAAAGAACTCAGCCTTGCATTCAAAGACTAAGCATATACAGTTGAGGTACCACTTCATATGATCAGCCTTGGAAGATGGACATTTGAAGTTGGAAAAGATACACACTAGCCAGAATCCTGTAGACATGTTAACAAAGGGAGTAACCAGGGAGAAACTGAGTTCCTGCTCAGTTTCAGTTGGTCTTCAAGAATGAAGATGAAGATGAGAAATTTTCCAGGTCCAAGAAGGTTCAGATTCTAGCATATACAATAGCAGTGGAGTTGTTGAGATCAGTCTCCAAGTGGGATATTGTTGGTTGTGGAGCCTGATTATCTTCATGATTTAGAGGTCCTTGCTTTCAACCGTGTTTATACCCAATGAAGTATTTACACCCCAGAAGTATGTACACTCTTCCACGCGGGGGAGTGCAGACAAGGGTACCCCTTCTGTGGGGTCCGGGGGGTCTATCCCCCTGGCTGGGGGGGTCTAGGGGAAAGTGAGCCCCCAGTGGGGGTTCAGGGGCGAAGCCCCCAAAGGAAAAATTGGCTTGTAAATGTATATTGTAATTTCATTGTAAATCTGGACCGTTCATTATAAGGTCGCAGATCTAACGGTAGAGATTTTGTTAGGGTTTTTTGCCCTAGAAGGAAACCCTCTTTTATGAGGGAAATGTATTGTGGCTATGGTTGATGGTGAATATTGTATTCTGAGATAGGAGACTGTGAGAGAAAGAAGAGGAAGTTATAGTGGGTTTGTTGTAGGTTGTATCCCTTCATATGCTAGATAATAATAAAGAAAGGACCTGGCAATTTCTCTGGTGGACGTAGCCCACACTGGGTGAACCACGTAAATCTATGTCTCTATTGTATTGTGTATATTCTGTGTTTTGTTTCGGCATTTGTTTTATTTTATTGCTCCACGGTCCTATTTTTCTAACATATTATTATTGCTTATAGATCACATTGCAAGGATGTCGAGTATGACCTCCCATTGGCATTGGTACCTGACACCATTCAACATACAACAGATGAGTGGCCTCGTAGTAACCTCAAATAAAATATTAAAACCAAGCATTCGAACCCATATAAATGAAATATTAATTAATTGAAATTTCATATAAGCTTCCCTAAATTTGATCCCTGGTTCCAAATCTTAATCCTGAAAAATTCAGAAAATTGGTGAGGAATTTCTCAAATCATATAACTGGGAAGTCGTATATCTCATAAATAGATTTGCAACAGTATAAGGAACATGTGAATCAAGTGTCCAAGCCAAAAGTTATGGAAAAAATATGAACAAAAATTTGGCAGCGTCATGTCCCTATTTCAGAGCACTTTCAACGAACTCTTCCTTTGTAAACAATAGTACTTTAAATGAACTCCTTTGTAAACTGGAGCACTTTAAAAAAAATCATCCTTTGTTTTCAGAAAATTTGAACAAACTTTCAGAGGAATTTGTGGGAACGCCTCCTTGGCTTTCGAAGGAGTTTTAAGGAACCGAAGCACTTTGAAGGAACCTAAAGGATTTTGTGGGAACTCCTCCTTGGATTTCAAAGGAGTTTGTGGGAAATCCTCCTTGGATTTTGGAGGAGTTTGAAGGATCCCGAGAACTTTGAAGGAACCCATAGGAGCTTGTGGGAACTCCTCCCTGAATTTCAGATGAGTTTGAAGGAACTAGAGAACTTTAAAGGAACATGGAGGAGTTTGTGGGAACTCCTCCTTGGGACTCAAAGAAGTTTCCAACAACTTCCAGAGGAGTTCAAGGGAAATACTCCGGTATGAAATGGAGCTCATCAAAGAAAATCCTTTGGTGTGTTCAGGATAAGTTTCCAACAACTCTTCCTTCATGGGAAGTCAAAATCGAAAAAATTATGAGTGTCCTTTTACCAACAAGAAACAACAAGAGTTTGAGTTCAAAATTCCATAACTTTCTCATATGATGTTTGAATGAGGTTCTTTTTTTTGCAACATGGAAAACATGGAGAGACACTTATAGAGAGATAATTGAATATGTTATTCAATCATTATATCAGTGTAATGGCTAATGAGGTTGGTTTGGGTGAGAATTCTCTGGCGATCGTTTTGGCACTTCCGGTTCTCAGATTTCAATTTCATAAATTGTGTTGGAATCATAATTTCGTATTTCATATAGTCAACCTATTTTGGGGATGAAAATTACACTTTGAAGAATGTTGAAAATTATGCCCAAAGGAATTTTTTAATGAAAGTTTGGGTCTCGCTCCTATTGTTGTTTTTCCCAGATTCATTTTTGTGAGTTTATATGTCATCTGTGATTTATAGGATTGTATTTCATCCATGAACGCTAAGATAACATGTTAGTAGCACATAAATATATATCTATGAAAATAGTCAACTGATGTTTGGGGAACTTAACACAGTTTCAGAGGTGGGAGGACCAATTTTCTTCTAAGATACATTTTAGAGCTAGTGCAAGACCTATAGATTTTGTGGTTAACCCATGTGATATTATACGATTATTTCACGATCAAGGTTTACTCGTAAAATAAAGAAGCGCAAAGTAAAAAAGTTTATATGGTATGTGCAATGAACGTTACAGGCAATACAGACAAACTTGATTACAACTACGAAATGAAGTATATCATGCGAGATAGATGATCACTCACCATTTTTTTAGCTAGGTGTAGAAATATTGATCATTAGAAATTATAGGAGCTTCACTGACAGGGGAAGTGAGAAGAATCTAAGTTGGAAGAGAATAGGAGAGGTTCTAGGATGAAGGTGAATCTCGCTAAAAGGGTCAGTGTCGGTGAAAGAAAGAATATTTCGTCGATACACTTAGTGTTGATGAGGGACCGACAATTAGTTGTTGTCATATCAACAACAGAAGAGGGAAACTTGTCGACAAGCAGTGCATCAGTGAGAGAGAGATGAACCTCGTTGATACGTAGTGTATCAAAGAGAAAGTATGGAGTGTTGTCGATATGAAATGTATTGGTGAAGATGAAAGGGAACTTGTCGATAGTGTGTATTGGCGGGTTAGAGTGATATGAAAATACTTGTAAAATGTGAAAGTATGGAGAGTGGCAAGAAATAGTTGATCTTTTCCATTTTTAAGAGAGAGAGGGTGTGAGGCTTCCAGTAGAAAAATTGAAGGGGGGCGCAATTTATTCTCTTAGGGAAAATATAAGAGAATAAAATAGGCAGGTTGTTGTGCATGCACAACATAGGTGCAAGGTGAGAAGCTTTTGAAGGGATCCAAGATTGAGATTTTGGATTCTTTTGTTCTTTTGTTCTTTAATGATACAGGTGGTTTTTAGCTGACCATTAACCTTTTTGACTTGAACAATTTGGAGGTTTCAGTTGACCATTGTTAATGTTTAGATTGGTTAATATTGAAACAATAACCTCATGAGGATAAAATATCCCCATGCGTTTTTATATAGATGGTACTCCTCTTTTATGATATGAAAGATATACCTTGATACTTTGAAATATTAAAATAGGGGAATACTTTATAGAAACCTCAGTCTTTATCGCTCAACAAAATAAAAAATACTACTGATTAAAAAATAATATATTCACAAAGAAAAATCCTGAGAAGAGGACCAAGAATTTTTCAAAGATTAAAATACATTATAAAAATAATATTGTGCAGAAATAAAATAGACATTATATGAAAAATAATATAATTCTCACATCCATCACGGTATCATAAATTTTGATCACATTCATAAGAAGGAAAGACACAAGTCCACAATTAAGATAACTTTAAAAGAGTATTTCATTCAAAACAAGTGTTGCATGGCAGTGTAGTCCCTGCCAAAAATAAACATTAAATATATCAATAATAAAATATGAATATAAATATACAAAAAATAAAATAAAAACACAATGTAATAATAATATTAAAAAGAAAAAAATACATAAAGAAATTATTTGCTTGGATTTTTAAGAATCTTTTCTTGTTTGAATATAGGGGTGGCAATTTTTTTTCCTTTCCTATAGTTTACTGTATAAATTATTGTCTTATTTTAATTTTGTATTTATCTAAATTATGATTGTTTGGTTAGATAATAACATCAACCCCAACATTGGTACTGTATAAATTATTGTCTTATTTTAATTTTATATTTATCTAAATTATGATTTTTTGATTAGATAATAACACCAACCTCCAACATTGGTAATGTATAAATTATTGTCTTATTTTAATTTTATATTTATCTAAATTATGATTGTTTGGTTTATTGTAACAACAAAAATTGAATTATATTACCATAAAAAAAACATTTGGAACAAATAATATATTAAGTTATTTCTTTTTAATCCCCATCATAACACAACAAAATTGTAATTCCTATAAAAAGATAATTGGAGCAAGAATATGTAAGTGAAAAATGAAAAATAAAATTCATGTAAAACTACTTTACAAAATTATAGATAAAAAAACAAAAACAAAGATATTATATGTAAAAAGATAATATTTCATATTTAATGTTTATTTTTTAATTTTTATTATTAATTTATTTATAAAAAATTATAATAACATCATATTTCAGTAATGCTAAAGATATATGATTCATTTTGTGTAGATAAAATTGAACAAAATCATTAAATAAAATAAAAAAATTTATATTTAAGAAAATAAAAAACTACTTTTTTAAATTTACAATACATGTCTAAGAAGGCCAAGTTAGGCATTGATTTTCCATGTTCCTTAACATTAAATGGGGTATAAGATAGCTTAGCGAAATTTAAATATGTTGCTAATCTTGTTTTTCACGAAATTTAAATATAGCTTCCTGAAATAAAACGCGAAATTTAGATAATTTATAAAAGTGACAGAGAGATCCTTCATATATTCCAGAAAGATCATGGAAATTAATGATAAGGACAAGTAAGGTGACTCGAGACTAGCTTCGGTTCAATCAAACAATTAATTCTGTCCACTCAAGTTTAGAGTGGCTTCATTGTTTTTGGCCACTCAAAATAAAGTTGATTAATTATTTAATTAATTTTATACATTAGGACACGTGAAGGCTGTAATAACACTTTCAATATATTATCCAATTAGAATTGAGAAAATTGAGTTTTTTTTATTATATTAAAAAATACATATTTATTTTCTATGTTAAACTTTAGTTTTCATACACAAATTAAAAATTAAAAGAAAACTAATGTAAAGTCAAAGAGCAACTTATTGCTATATTCCCTTCACAGGGACTAATAAGAGAGAATATGATAGGTTCACTTCAAACATCCCATGCTCAACAACTTAGCATTTGAGAAATCATTGAAATTACACCCCAAAACAGTTCTCTTGGGAGTTCAAAAATAATAGTCTTAATAGTATGTATTTCAAAAAATAAAAAGACAACATTCGTCCAAATGGACTGGGATGGGGCTCTCATTGACCATAAAAAAAAGTGAAACATATTTGAACGGTGAACTTGAAAAGAAGAAGACGATTAGAAATCGGTTATGTTTTTTCAAGAATGACACAACACAACTAGATGATTCCTTAACAAGAAGAGAAAAAGAATAGAGAAATTATGAAAGGTGTGATCAGTTTACTCATTGTGATGGATCTCTCTCTCTCTCTCTCTCTCTCTCTCTCTCTCTCTCTCTCTCTCTCTCTGCTTGCCGAGGTTTCTATTGTATTCTCCTTTGTTGGGATTCCTTGACCGATTGTAACTATCTTTTCTTGATCTGGTTCTGTTATTTTGATTATGGCATTCTTTAACCAATTTTCAATATAATCTCTCATAGGCACAACAACTATCTCATGTCTTACTTTTATATCAAATAATGAATTTTCCAGATATAGGAAATCATTTGAAATTTGATGTAAAGTATTTTTAATGTCTTCATTTTTGTTTACATATTTTACTAACCAACTTTCAATTTATAACTCTGAGTACTCAGTCAAACTATTAAATCTTTAGGTTGATGAATATTTCAATAATTCCATTTTTTCTTCAAACTGTTCCTTTGTCATAAATATAAAATTTAATATAAACTTTGGGTTTTAGACTTCTCTGTTTGTTCCAACTAGATCCAACACAATTAATTTTAAATGTGATTCTCCCCTTTTCACACTTAAATTGTCACAATCAAATAATATTTATTTTAAACACTTGATTATTTTAATCCAACATGCTTTGAGTTGTTTAATTTGGACTGCAAAAGGCAAGTCCTCTTCCTTTATTTTAACTTACTCATATTTGAATCTTTCATCATTTTCCATGTCAAATTGCAAGTACTACCTCAGGTTTGTCATCCTTGATCCTAAAGAAAAAAAAATTATTTGTCAATTCCCAAGTTTCAAGGATTAGAGACTTTATTTTCTTAATATTTTCTCCAATATATTTTCTAACATCAGCAAATAAGCTTGATGTTCCTCTCAATATTGAACTAGATTTTGGTGTTCTTTCAAAGTTCTTCTAAGGTTGCATTACAACAATTGGGATGGAAACTATAGGTGGAGGCATCAAAGCACTCTCTAGTTATTTAATTCTATCTTTCAAGGTGAGATTTTCATCCTTCATTTCATCAACAAACATTTTAAAATCATCCCATGTAGCTGATCCATGTGGATATTGGCGGTCACCCACCTATTCCAACTGGATCCTCTTGTCATTTTTTAGTACAGCACATTCTTTTGTACTTCTTTGAAATTTTGGGTTCTAAACTTCTGGACATGTCTGAAGCTCTACACATCTTCCAGGTGGATATTAGTGGTCTCCCACCTAATTCAACTGGCTTGTTTTGTATGTTTTCATGTCAACACATCTTGTTGTACCTCCAAGGTCATTTTGGGGCCCTAAACAATGTTATTTTGTCTCACCATAGTTAAATTGTATATGGAGTCAGATTTTGATAGTGTAATGCATAGTTCTCGAAAATACCTTTCCAATGGGCTATCACGCGCCTAAAACGAAGATAATATGCATAAGTTACGACCCCAGGAAGTTAATGTACTAACTTACCCAAACGGGGCCCACATGACTTTTGGCATTTAATCTCCTAGGGTTAGGTTTTTTTATGTCTAGGGTTTTGACATTCCTTTTTAACATAAAAAAGGCCTGCATAGCCTCATTGTAATGGAATTCTTGCGAATGAGCGTAATCGTCACATCTCTTCTCAGAGATAAAGTTGCCACCATTCTAGCAAGTCTTGCACTCTTTATTATTACAGTCTCTTTACAAGTATTTCACTAATAGAAATCAAGTATTGTTGTATTTCTCTGTTTCTAGCAATTTTCATGAGTGTTTCATTGTAATTTCTTTGCTTTCATTTCGTTCTGCTCCTAAATCCATATCAGTGGTATCAAAGTAGGCTACTCTTGATAGTTTTTCAATGAATGTCCCCAACGAGGTCTGAGTATATCCAGTTGGGTCTCAAGTTTTTCTCTCTTGAGGACAATCACCCTCGCACGCCCAATAAACCCTCTATGGCAATAGGAAATAAAGAAGGCAGAGTAGAAGATTCTATTAACCTGTTGCTTGAGCAAGCTCTCACGTGACAAAGGGATGAAATGATGGAGAATTTTTCACACTTTTTTCAAATCTTGCCGATAGAAACAGGCACATATTCATCAAGCAGCCATTTTGGAGAAAAATCTCCCTTCAAGGTGCAAGTTAATTTTGATATTCCCATATTTGAAGGTCAAATTGATGTGGATGCCCTAGAAAAATGGTTAAATCTATCAGAAGGTTATTTCTCTATTCAAAAATTTTCCGATAGGGAAAAGATCACCTCCGCACTCCTCGAGGCTCTCCCCCATGTCAAACATTGGTGGGAAAATTACTGGGAGAAAAGTTCCACAGAGAAATCAAGAATATATGGGGTCGAGCCCACTTGGGATTTGTTTGTGGATGTGTTCAAAGAATAGTACTATAATGTTGATAACTATGAAGACCAATACATGAGATGGACCACACTACAACAAGAGAAGATCCAAGCAATGGCAGAGTTCACAAATACTTTCCATACCTTGCACACCAAGCTGGGTATCAAAGACTTCAAGCAACATCTAGTTCTGAAATACCGTGGGACTCTGCATAGGTACATCCAAATGGAAATGGATTTCCTAAAAATCTCATCATTGGGAGTTTCCTATCGATATGTTATCAAAATCGAGCAGAAATTTAGGCACCAGAACAAATGGGAATTTAGGTCCACAAATCTTCCACAACCAAAGCATGGTAAAGATGAACCTAACCAAAAACCTCTAGAAATCCAGTCCAAGACACAGGAGAAAAAGGTAAAGGGAAGATTAAGAATGACACTGGGAAGTGGTGTGACTTCTACAAAATCCCCTGGCACAACATCGATGAATGTTTCTCGAAACATTCATTGGTGGATAAGGTCAAAGACACAGAGTTGAACCCTGATTCGAAATATGATCCATAAAATATTGAAAATAGACAGATCATCGATGCAGACCCCACTACTATTTTCATGAACAAAACAATTCAACTAGAAGAATCAGTAGATCCCGAAGAAGGGGAGAACCTCTTCCATTGACAGATGTGGGTGAAGGGGACCCCGTTGCATTTCATTGTTGATAATGGCATGCAGAAGAACCTCATCTCAGCTAAGGCAGTCAAATAGTTGGAGTTGTTGACAACACCACACTCGCAACCATACAACATCAGGTGGCTTCACCAGGGATGATATCTTTGTGTCAGCCATCAGTGTTACCTATCCTATGGCATCCATCCCTTCAAAGATGAGGTAGTGTGTGATGTTTCCCCTCTTGATGTATGTGGTGTTATTTTGGGCCAACCTATATGTGGAGATGTCATTTTTTCTATGATTGTAGACCCCATAGTGTCATTATTAATCTGGAATGTCAGCTCTATAGGATACTAGAGGTAGTTCTGACTACTGCTCCACCAAAACAGTGCAGCAAGGTAATCTCTCATACTACAAAACTCATCCTCTTCATAGTCTCTTCAAATGATGCACAAAAGACCGCTACAACCACTGCAACCTCAACACCTTCTATCCAACAAAAAAAGATGGTTTCTTCACCTACAACGGTGCCTACACAATGCCCCGTCAGACCTAGAGACAACATATTGGTGGAGCATATTCAACCCTGCCAGGAACATGTGTGTGATAGTCTTCCATAGACCAACAAAGAACGTAGCTCACCAAGATTTAGATTCAGAAAATGATTTCCCCTCTTCCCTAATCACTCAACGCAATGGAGACCATTGCTTCCTAATGGGGGAGGATTGTTCCAGGTGAATATTGGTGTCCACCCACCTATTACAATTGGCTCCTCTTGTTAGTTTTTAGTACAAAAAGTTATTTTGTACTTCCTTGTAATTGTGGGTTATACACTTTTGAGGTTGTCTGAATATCTACACATCTTCTAGGTGGATATTAGTGGCCTCCCACCTAATCCAACCGGCTTATTTTGTATGTTTTCATGTCAACACATCTTATTGTACTTCTAGGGATGTTTTGGGGCCCTAAACAATGTTATTTTGTCTCTCCATATCCAAACTATAGATGGAGTCAGAGTTTGATGGTGTAATACATAGTTCTCGAAAAGACCTTTCCAATGGGCTATCATGCACCTAAAATAGAGATCGTATGCAAAAGTTATGTCCCCAAGAAGTTAATGTACTAACTTACCCAAATGAGGCCCACATGAATTTTGGCGTTTCATCTCCTAGGGTTAGGTTTCTGGATGTCTAGGGTTTTGGCATTCATGTTTAACATAAAAATGCCTTTAGAGCCTCATTGTAACAGGATTCTTGCGAATGAGTGTAGCCGTCACATCTCTTCTCAGAGATAAAGATGCCACCATTCTACTGAGTCTTGCACTCTGTATTTTTACAGTCTCTTTACAATTCTTTCACTAATAGAAATCAAGTATTGTTGTATTTCTCTAATTCTGGAAATTTTCATGAGTGTTTTGTTTTAATTTCTCTACTTTCATTTCGTTCCTCTCCTAAATCTAAATCAATAGCTTCGTGAATCTGCGCAATTATGGAAGGTGGAACCCTATTGAGATCAAATTCTGAACTAGATTTTCCTTGACCTTTTTTGTTTTTTGAATGAAAATTTTCAAGAAACAATTTCTTTGTACTCTTGTCGAACACAACACTATGCAAAGTCAGGGATTGTTATTCAAATAAGATTGGTTCCTACATTTCCAATTATGTTTCAACTTCTATGCTTTCCTAAACTCTTTGTTCTTCGTCAGGGAATTCTATATCCTCAATGTTTGCATCCAATTCCATGTCTTCGAGAACAACTTCATCTTCAAGTGTGATCTCGTTTACTTCTTGTTGATTTGTTTTCCTTTTACTCTTATTGGTCACTATAAGTTAATGGGGTCTCTCCATACTTCCCTTAGGAGGATTATGATCATCTCCATCATCAGAATTATCAGTTGAAGATTTTGTTTTCTATTGAGTTGTAAGTTGAGGGTTTTTCTTTGAGAAATATTTGGAGATCGAGTACTCCTTTCATTTACAACTCTTTCATGTTGTCGATTTTGTTCAGTGGTTCTAAAAATATTTTCAATGTCTTCAATAGGAAATTCCTGAGGGTCCTGGCTATCACCTTCCTCCTCTCCAAATATAAAATTATTTGCATACGAGACATTGTAAACCACATACATCATGTGGTTCGTGAATAATTGGTTAGGATCAAACCCTTTAATTTCATCTGCCATATTCAAATTATATTGACCAAACTAAATTACATATTCATCAATGTTTATAGAATTCCTTAATGTTATTTCACCAGTTCTCCATTGCAAGGAAATGAATTTATTTTTCCTCCTTTCATGGAAGAAATGAGCCAAGAATTTGTATTGTCTGCATACTTCAGTTACAAATATCATGTTTGGTACATAGTATGGAAGGTAAAAAGGCCTTTCTCTAGAACAATAAATACTAATAACACTAAAATTCTTCATCGCTTCAAACCTTCCCCTTTTATTCAAATTTTTTTTCGCTTCTAAAGAAAGTCTTGACGTCCTTGGTCCAAATATGAGTTTCTTAAAAGAAGAAACAAATGAATATGAACTTCATAAAAATGATACATGGCCTTTTTCTTCCCTAAGTCAAGGTGCCATGTATGAACTAGGTCAATTTTGAAATTTACTTGTTTGGCTAAATGCAATCTTTTGAAAACATGACAATATGTAATAGCAAATATTAAATATGAGGGCATGTAAAACGTCCTACTCTTTCCAAAATTTTCTAGTTGAAATATATTTCACCAGAAATAATCTTCGCCTAGTCAAAAAAATTCTTCTCGTGAATGGAAAAATATAGAATGTATAGAACCAAAAAATGAATGGTAGCAGTAGATTCTTTCCCAACTACCCTAGAAAAGATCCATGTCATTTATCGATAGGGTTTATTGAAATATTGGTTGTCATTGATGTCAACCCTTGAAGAAGCCCCAACAGTGTGGTTTTGGTACCTGAAGTTGATTGAGGAATATGAACATGAAGGACAATTTAGATGTATGAAATACACTCATAGATGGATAGTATTCATCATGTCGTTTCCGACGATAGGTGGTACACCATGTAGTTCCTCACGATTGAGGAGTTATGGCCTTGTGAAGTTAGAAGCCCTGAAGAATGTGTTGAGCGCTCAACACACCCTAAAAGCTTTATAATATTTTATCACTTTTTGGGTACCACTTGTTTCTTTTACTGTCTGAATTGAGTTCACATGGGGGAATGGTGTATTTTTTTTTTTTTTCACGACTCTTATCAATCAAGCCAGAGTGTCTGAACTTGCTTCATGAAACCTTGTGTCTAAAATAACTTGGCATCCTAACTAAGAATCTTCAGCTAACATTGCACCTAATGCACTTGTGATCGGCGTTGACAAAATTCAAGTAGGTAAAGTGGCCACACAGTTAAAATAGTCATCGATCCCCATCGGTGTTGGCAAAATATAGGAAGGATAGACATTGACAAAAGACGTAAAGAAATCACTGATAGTCAATGACCGATGCGCTTTATCGGGGTTGGGGAAATATAGAAAGGTTAAAACAATTGTTTGTGTCTGCGATAAACATATCGTCGATCAACGATCCCTGATATCCTTTCGGCATCGACACTTTTTCAAGAGAGTCAATCCGAGAGCACTTGGGTAGGTTTATTGCTGATCGTCGATCCTTGATACTTTTCGATGTCGACAAGATAGGATTGGGTTTTAGAACATATAGCTTAAAGAGTTTATTGATTTTGATTAACATGAGTAAATGAAGATGCTGGTCTAGAGTGCCACGTGTCTTTATCACGTAAGGGTTTCGTATGGCCTAGTTTCATATTGATTCATCTTAAGGTTTTTTGTGTCCTAGTCACACCTCTATGTCAGACTTTCCACGTCAGCTCTATATGGAAATATCGATCGGTGTCAGAGATTTTTCAAGAAGATATCAACAAAAAGTGCTCAAAGCAGAATCCCAACCCCCGACTCACCAACTAGACTAGTGAAACGATGGGATGTTTTCAGCATAAGATACGAGATTTCGACATTTAATAGACCAGTTAATGCTTCATGCCTTATTTGTTTCTACCTCATGTGTTGATTGAGCAACATCAAGTTGAAATTGTCGATAGGCCATTTTACAACCTGTACCCAAGCCATCAACCCATGATCGAATTTAATTTTTAAAACATCTTTGAAGATCTTGAGGAAGATTTAATAGAACTACACTCATAACCTGAATTGAATGTTTGATGCAACAGGGTAAGTTCATCCTGTTTAAAATCTCTAGAAATACTTTGAACGATTTCATTCTACGCACAAGTTGAATTCCAGAGCATATGAAGAATCAAAGAAGACATCTCGAGACTGTGTTGATTCTCAAATTATCAAAAACGAGGTTAAACAAGTAGTAGAGATATGTGTTCAAGTTTTTCAATTCGGCGATCGTGATTTGTTATATATCCATCTAATTTCTTACATAGTCTCTAACTATGTTCTAGTTGTAGGTAAAATTTCGTCGAGAAAGGAAACCACCAGACACTCCCCGAGAGAACCTAAGTTGAAGAAAGTAGAAAGAGGTGAAGGCTCTTTTCTTAGTACTATGAGACAATTGGAGTACGCTCCCAGAGAAGAGCCCGTCATAAAAACCTAAACTAAGAAAGATTTTTTTAAATCGTCAGTCTTCGGGGATACAAAAATTAACACTGGATCCAAAGTAATTCTCCCACGGTGGGGGGGGGCTTTCTAACAGAATCAATCGGGAGGAGTACTCGGAGTATATCCCACATAGCGATCTAGATGTAAGGGTACTCGGTGATCAGGTGTTCCCAAATATCTGATGGTCATATTTGCACATAGTATCTTGCAGAACCCCAGTTTTCCCCTGCATGGAGGTTTTGAAGTGGATAATTGACCATACAGACATGCATAAATGATTAATAAATGATGTGAATGGTGGGTGCGTCGGATTTTTCCTCCCGACAAAATTCCAGAAGTATTACAAACTCAGAGATCCAGAAGAGCAGCTAAAAACAAACTTCGTGGTGAAGTTCTACGAATTCCACTAAACCAGTCGGTTTATGGCCTCATGGTGGAAGGAGGAAATTTTTTTTACAAACCGGAGCAATGGCTGGTATGGGACAATCAACCTGAGGGAGCCATACATCTACTTGATGGCTCTCATCTATCGATTATATGGAGAGAAGGACTGCTCCAAGTTTTCAGAAGCATGGATGTACTTGGAATACACAATGGCAATCTCTGGAAGTAGCTTCAACTGGGGAGCAATAATTTCCAAGAAATTGAGAATCTGTGTACAACAGGATCAGACGTTGAAAGAAGGTGAAGCACCTGCCTTCCACATGGCCTTATACCTGCTCGATGTGATCTGTGTGAGAAATGTTTTTGTTAGCATGAACTTAACTTGGCATGTTGCAGAGCTCCATGTTCACGTTTACTTCAAAATACTATGGGATAACATGTATAAAAAATCCTATGCACTCATTTGTGATGAATTCATCACTCGTATTCATTTTATTGTATTTAGAAAGGAGTACCCGAGATTATCTGCAACAACCAAGAAAATGTTAGCAAAGGTAGGCCACTGGTATTTGGATGAACGCTCAACCTATATCAGGGTGTTCAGGGCCACCAGATCACTGCTTCTACTCCCTGCTCACGTCCCAGACTGATTCATTGTAGGAGAAATATTCTATCATACCATCCTATAGGGCTATAATGCCACACTAGTCAAGGACAAGAAGCGTGCTTTCATACCTTACGGTTTCCATGTGGGGTTTTATCTGGTAAAGGAAACTGCTCAAGACAAACAAGAAGGGTTGAGCCAACTTCAATTCAGGTTCATGATAGGACGATTCCTCAAGAACGACCCTAAAGTTATACTCCTCCAACATGCTTCACAGGTGTTGGAGCCGCCTTTGTTTTTTGGCCTGTCACAATTTTCAATTCGATACTTGAAATCTAAAGTTGATTTTATTTTTTCCCTCTGAGATGATGAGACCTCTGAAACCTGGTCTCATGAGCAGTAATGCTTCTCTACTCACGAAACAAGCCCACTTTCGTAAGAATGTTCTCTCCTTTTTGTTTTTCTTCGGGATCTCGCAAGTCGGGTACTTTAATCCATGAGTTCACACTTCCCGAGTCACGAAACGGTGAAGTCGTTTTAAATTTTCACTCTAAGCAATAGTCAGGGTAAAGTTTTTTAACTCGTAATTAGACGTCATTGGAGTTTTGCGCCTCGACGTCTGTCGAACCAAAATTTTCATTTTTACAACCACGAGAACCGAGGACACGAGGCCTTTTCGGGATAACCCTGGTCAAGGATCAAAGGCAAAAAAGCTAACCGTGGTTAAAATCCGTTCTCGGCATTTCACCACTCGACACTATCTTTTCGAAAGTTACGGCATCTAAAACCCCGACTCACAAAGTCGCGATGTAATTATAGCATGATTAATTAATCTCCTAATCCAAGATTTTCTTACTCTTAATTGAGTCTTAATTATCGCCATCTCGCGGTTTCGCGACTCGGCATACTAGTCTCCCAAAAATTTATCTTCGAAGTTCCGAGTCGCGATACGGCGAGTAAAATGATTATAAAATTAATTATGACTTAAATCGCGATTACATTTAATTAAACCAAAGTCGGTCCTCGCGATCTCGCGAGTTGGAGATTCAAAATGTTGAAAGAAAATCCACGATGTAGAGAACGGCAAGAAATTGATTTACGTTGGTAAGATTTGATAATTTAAGATAAAGTAAGATATATCCTGCACCTTGAAGCTTGCACATTTCTTGAGGTATCCATTTTCTCTCCATACTTCGACTGACTGTCAAACTGCCAAAAATTGATGACATTTATGGAGAAGTAGGATAAATCCACGCATATAAGATCGGATTTTAAGCAATAAATTTGTTTCTAATTACGATTTGACAGGCTTATTTCGAAAAGTACCAAAATTTTCAAATATATATAAGAGGTTCATTTTATTATAACGAACGCATTTTCATAAACACGCATAGCTCTCCATTTCCGAGTGAACTAATTTATGCATGTATACGCAGTTCTATCATAGAAGGGCGAAAACACAAGCTTCGGCTATGGCTCCACAGAAAGAAGAAAAAGTGAATGTCGAGGTCACAGGACAAGCCTTAGATAATGTCTCTGACACTTCGCCTCGGAGTGTCGACTCGGTCCCCAGCTGGTCATTTGTTTCAGACATTTTGCAATCAGAATTGGTGAACTATTCAAACTCAGACGACAATGAAAAGGATGACCTGAACACTAAATACAAGATAGTTGCCCAATCCGGAATGCACAGGGTAGAAACCATACCACGGTTGCTCCCATATTATGACATGATCCGATGGGCCTTGAATCACATAGACCTACCCACCAGAACTATCATGAACCAGCGACGGGTCACAGTCGGGACTTTTAGACCAGAACATATCCAAACCATGTATAAGCTCCCGACGACGTCTGAATACACATATGGAGTTGAATTCCTGGAGGAATTCAAAGAAAAGGAGTGCACACAATATGATAAAACCATGCCCAGTTTGATAAAGGATTGGGTTTCGTGCTCCACGAAATTTAGAGCAAATGACCAGGGCATTTATTCAATCGCTTCGCTAGATCCACAGTATAAGTATGTGGCCATGATGACATGTCGACTATTTGGGAGAGAGGAAACATCACATTTTTTCATTGCATGGGTGCCTCTGATGTTTCGGGTTGTAGAAGGTTGCTCGTTTAATTGGGAAAAGATACTCTTGGACAGTTTGGCCAACCGAGTCACAGAGTATCGAGAGCAAAAGGCAAGTGGGAGGCCGTCCTCATTCTTCATGTCTGCATATATCATGGATGCAATATGTTCCATGACACCATTTCCAATGATGAGCTGGGCTTGGACTCCGGCCGAGGACAGACCCGTGCATGTATATCACGAAAGGCTATGGGAAAATAAGGCGGACAGTTTCATATACGAAATTTTCAACTGGGTGATGGTGCCCCTACACATCGCCATTTGTGATGACCCACCACCCCGTATCTTGGACAGCATTGCTGCAAATCTGAGTGGCATAGAAGACTGGTACATGGAGGCAGAGTTCTCGTACTTCAGAGTGTTCGGAGCTGTTGTTCCCCCGCTTTCACTACCATTGTTCATCCCCGACAAGATGGCTTGTCACGAGGTCGTCCGGCAGACAGTAATTGGCAGGGTAAGTAAAGAACTCAAAGGATACTCAAAGAAGGTGTGGCCGTCTTTTCCCATTCGGCTGAATTCTTATTCTTTATTGGATTTCGGGCATGCAAAGGACGAGGCTGTAGCCCTGGAAGACCTGAAGTTGGTCTCCATCGAGTATAAGAAACATGATCCGCAGAGGTTTGTAAACAACCATTTAGCAAATTGTGGGCTCAAGAGATTCAAGCATGAGAACTCACCCTCGGATGATATTTTCCGAGGGGCGAGGTCTTATGAAGAAGTTCTAGCCTGGATCCAATCCTTGGCACCCGAAGACACAACCGTTGTATTGAGATTCCAGAAAAATAGACGAAGCTGTTTCCCCGCTATGTTGGGAGGTTCGGGTGTTTTTGAGACACAACAGAAGGACGCGGAAGGCTCCAAAGATGCTACTCCTGACTCGGGAAAACAAAAGGACAAGGAGGAACCAACGAAGAAGCCCGAAGCAGAGGCACAGACTCTGGACCCGCCAAAGAAACAGAATCCGAAAACCAAGATGAAGACCTATGAACCGCAAGAGAAGCAGAACCCGATCGACACCCCAGGGAAAGAAGCGAAGCAAATCGGGGAACCCATCACTTCTGTAACCCCCTTGCAGTTCGCGCAGGGGGATATCGAAGAAGGATGGATATTTAATGAGGATTTGAGGCCCATAAGAGCAGAAGAACTTCCTCCAAACGAGGTCTTCTTTGATAAAAAGAGAAAAGCGGTAGTAAAAAGGGAATTCTACCAGGAGGGAGAATCGACTGCTAAGAAGTTCAAGGTCATGACTGATGGAAAAAATAAAAAGAATGAGTAATTCTCCACTGATATCGCAGGGACGTTGGGAGCGTATGCATCGATGAATCAGTTTTCAGTCAGACTTTTAAAGAACCAACTCAAGAGGAAAAACCGCCTGATCAGGACTCTCGAGGCTTGATTGGCCTCGACCACGAAAAATGCAAAAGGTCAGGTGAGCACGGAGATAGAACTGGCCCGACTGGCTGATAAAAATGAGATAGAGGTGCTTAAGACCAAGCTTGAGAAAACACATCTAGTGGTCTGAAATGGTCGGATACAGGCGGGCCAACAGAGGACTATGATTGCAGAGCTGCAGGCTTAGGTAGAGATCGTCGAAAGCAGGACGATCGACTTTGAGAGATTTAAATCCCGAGTGATCGAGATTCGGAACAGAATCTCTTCTGCACAACAGAATTTTCTCGCCAAAGTGGGAGCGATCTGAGAGAATTTTTTGTTGATGAATCAGGTTTCCGAGAACCTGATTGTCAGGGAAAGAGATGAAGAAGTGGCTCGGGTCTCCTTCTAGGAGGCAGTGATAGACACGAATAACAGAGTTTCAGCAGGTCCTCCCGGGCTCACCATCCCAGAACAAACCAGAGGTAATATTCTGCTAAAAGATTGGGAGCACAACATTACCCTGGGCAAGGAGCAAGCCCAAAAGGTAACCAATTCATTAGAAGAAGCCTTTCATTCTATAGACGGCGAGCTGTTGGGTATGGACAGTGGAGGCGACGCAGAAACATTGATACAAATGAATGTGGAACAGATCTCACTTGATATGAAAGAGAAAGATGAGAGAGATTCGGCCGATATCTCTCAGATAGATATGGTGGACATGGCCCGAGTTGATAAGCACATGATCCAGCCCAGCGCGCAGCTAAGTGCCCTCGACATCATCAATGCACAAATGGGAGACAAGCTGCAACAGTTAGCCCGTGAATGTTACTTCGTCGATGCCAGCTGTCAAGCAGAGCCTTCACGGCTCGTATCTCATATTTTGGAAAGATGTATCGCCTGCAACGAGTCCGCATGAAGATAAGCACCTGGCACTAAGTGAAGACAGAATAGGGGAAACGGAGCGCTTGCTCTCTCCTCTGTCGTAACTAAAATTTCGCGACTGTTGAGATTCTACCGGCTTTGTAAAAATTGTATAAATATACCCCAAAGAGAAATAAACAGGGTTGGACCCTTTTTGAGTTATTTGTAATAGAGTTTTTACATTGAGAGTTAATACAAGCAGATCTGGAGATTCTCAATTCTGCCACTTCTGTATCACAAGTTTGCTTCCTTGTATCTCATTTTTACATTTCAATTCATATTCATAATTGATGTGATTCGTTGTAATTTAGTACGATCACTACTATAACGAATGAATTTTGGTTTTCTGTAATTGTTTATTACCTTTCCTCTACACCAACTATCAGTTGTGTAAGACCAATCTGCAATTTCGGAATTCTACATATATTCTTTGTTACATTGGTTATTTTCTTACATATTTTCCTCTCCCGTTTATGTCGTGAGTTTTCCACTGGTTGGAACTTTAATTTGTAAATGGCTAAAAATTTTTCTCTCATCTCACCCCTTTTATAAAAATATGATACAGTTACAGGAACGAGCCTTAGATTTGCCTCTATACGTTATTTCTGCAACTATAAGTCCTCTTTTATAAGATCAAACTGAGTCAGCACTTAATTTTTCTTAAAAGTCTTTTATATATTTACTGTTCCCCCATGACAGTTCCCATACCAACTCAACCTAACGTTGAACCTGGATTATTGAACCAAACACACATCGCCCTAACCCTTTTCAACACTATCCTTAAAACAACAACTAACTGGGTCGAACTTGAACAATCATGGGTAGCCATTGAACGAGACATAAATATTCAAGAACAGTTCGAACCCAGACAACCCCAATGAAGAAATCTCCCTTAGTTTCTTTCTCCGAAGGTTGACTCCCTCCCTTCTCCTTATCCTAACCACTTTCGGATGCCTTGACACTGTACTTTTGAGACTTAAGTATAGACTCAGGAACAACATCTTTCTGACACCGTTGTCGGGGAATGAAGTTAAGAAATATTTTTCCCTGGGAAAATGACAAATTGTTTTTCATTGAAAGTGTTACCCTTTGATAGTGAACAAAGAGTACACACCTTTTAAGGCTTTTTATGTTTCACTTGGCGACTCCATGAAAAATAAACTGGCATTCATTCGAAGGAATACCAGACAAAACCTGGATGGTGAGCAGATTACGCCCGTTACCGATCCCAAAAAAATTCTAAAGGCGAGAGGCTCTTTTAATCCTGTCGTTGTTGTTTACCAACATGAAATCCCATCACCGAAGGCTGAGAGTCCTTCCAAATCCTCAACTTCTCTCAGTCCTCACATTCCTTATCCTTCCTCACCAGACTTTCCTCTTCGCGAAGAAAATAAAGTTTCCCTTTTCATTTGCCAAAACCCCCTGTATAACTCCCCACAAACAACGATGGCAGCTGTCGGAGGAGGAGGTATAGGAGGAGGCAGAAGGCTTATCGGAGGAGGAGGGGGAGGAGTCCCTCTAGGAGGAGGTGGAGGTGAAGGCCCCCACCTAGGTGGAGTTGGAGGTCAAGGCCCCCCTCTAGGCAGAGGTGGAGGTCAAGGACCCCCCCTAGGCGGAGGTGGAGGTCAAGGCCCCCCTCCTAGATTTTTCATGAAAGTCGTAGATAGATATGCCCCATTAGTATTTCATGTCCCCCTACATGATCTTCCAGAAAATTACATAAAAAACTTACCGAAATTCACCGGGGAGGGGGATCTGACTGCGGCCGAGCACATAAATTTTTTCGACCAATTTGCAGATATCTTCGGTATCGAGCATGAGGATGTGTATTTGAGACTCCTTGTCCAAACCTTTGAAGGTCAGGTCCGAACTTGGTTTCGGACCCTACCCGCAGCCTCTATCCTATCATACGACGCTTTGGAATATGCTTTCCTCAGACAATGGGGAGAATGAAAATACCATCTCTATTATCTAACCGAATTTGGGTCTTTGAAGAAAAAGAACTTAGAAACAATCATGGAATTCATCCAGAGATTCAATAAACTGTACAATAAAATCCCAGCTGAAGTCAAACCTTCTCAATCCGCGGCCAAAGTGACCTTCGCCGGAACTTTTGATCCAGATTTCGCACTACTTCTGCGAGAACGAAGGGGAGCCACCTTAGACCATATGCAGGATGATGCGGTAGAAATAGAATCTAATATGATGGCTTCTGGTAAACTTAAGGCTAGAGTAGAGACTGGAAACCGAGAGACCGGGCGCTTTAGAGAACAAGCTGGCCCCTCAGGGTCTAACAGATCCTCAGATGATAGGGTGGATGATATGGCTAGAGTGATTAAAGAGTTTTCTAATAAATTAGCCCGAATGGAACTCGAACAGGCCAAGGCTGACTCTTATCCCAAAAAATATTTCAGGAGAAATTAAAACCCTCCTAATCAACAAAGACAAATAAAAAATGAGGATCAAAGGATACAGGCTCCTTTGAAGACTGAAAATTTTATAGGAGAAAAATATTTTCAAGACTACGAAGATTCAGATAATGACGTCACGAACTTCGGTGATGACTGTAGTCAACCATATCTGACTCACGAAGACTATGAAAAGTCCTTACACACTCCAAAGTAGTCAAATGAGAGTGAGGAGGGTGATCACACCGAGATCTGTGACTCTAAATCAGAAACTGAGGTAATGATGGTTGATTTCCAACCAAAGTACAATCTAATGTCTAAAAATAAGCCCACCTCTATGACTCAACCCAAAAAGATCCTTCAAAGAGGCCAAACTTATGAGCCTCCTTTAGATAAGATCCCACTACCAAACAACAAAACCAGGAGAGTAATCACTCAAGAGTCCGAGGTGGAAAAAGTTGGAACTCAAACTCAGGAAACCGCACCCGTAAATAATGCTACGTATTCAACTAAGATCATGAATGATAAATCTGTCCAGACAAATAATTCAGGAAGAAAAACTTCGGAAGTCTCCACCGGAGAAACAGACAAGATGAGCAGAGCTTTTAATTTTGAAAATGAGTTAAACAAAATTAAGATACCGATCCCTTTGGTGGAATTAGTGAAAAACCCCGTTTATTGCAAACAAATTACCAAAATGATAGGTGTCTCTGAGGTAGAAAGCCAGTCCGATGTCATAAACTTGGAAGATGATAGAACAAACATCACCTTTGGTCCCCATTTTGAAGGGTCTAAAGACAACATCACTCCTTTTTATATCACCCTAAACATACATGACCAGTTGCTGCATAATTGTATGTTAGACTCTGGAGCTTCTCATAATGTTATGCCCAAAATTATAATGGAGAAGCTAGGTCTCTAGATCACAAGACATTATGGAAATCTATACTCCTTTGATTCGAGGAAGGTTAAATGCATGGGAATGATAAAATATCAAGTGGTTACCCTAGCACAGGTCCCTGTTAAGAGTATCCTAATGGATGTGGTTATCGTCGATATCCCCCCTAAGTATGGCATGTTGTTATCTAGGTCATGGGGAGCCAAATTGGGGGGTTCTCTTCAGTTAGACATGACTTATTCCATGATCCCTATGTTCGGTGGTCAGTTTACTCGTTTATACAGGGAAACAAGATTGGCATATACGGTCAGTGATCCTCAAAACCCGCATAACTTCCCTATTTACATTGCAGACCAAGATTTGGGAAATTGCATCCTGTCTTTTGATGATGGTCTTGATGGTTGCCTGGAGGAAATCGATACAAAACAAGAAGAGGCAAACCTCATAATAGAAGAGCTATGTAGTACTGGCGTCTAGAAGATGTATTTTGATGGTGCTTCATCTTATGAAGGGGCAGGTCCTGCAGTGCTTTTGGTGGCACCTGAAGGTAAGTTCAATGTTCCTTTCTCTTACCATTTACAGTGGGACATGGATTACACTATTAACGTGTGCGAGTATGAGGCATTGATCTTAGGATTAGAGGCTTCCAAAAAGCTAAATATAAAAAACTTGGAGGTGTATGGTGACACGGAATTAATAGTAAAATAGGTAAACTGACAGTACATGGCCAGGCATCCCAGACTAAGAGCGTATAGAAATTGTACTTGGGATCTCATGGAAATTTTTTTCTCATCTGTGACTATCCATTTTATCCCTCGCGTAGAGAATCTACATGCCGATGCATTAGCAAAGGCAGCTTCAACCTTCTCTCCTCCCACGACCTTCAAATTGAAATATCACATTGAAATCAGATAAAAACCCTCCATACCAGATAATATCCGACACTCGAAAGTCTTTGAAGATGACGAACAAATCAATAAATTCCTTACAGCAGTAGGCGAATTCTCTGAAACTCATGCTGACCAAGAAAATCAGAACGACTCGATGTGGATCATGCAAGAAGGAGAGGAACCTGAAATCTTCCGAGAAAAAATCGCAGATCATTGTATGCTGGTCCTTAAAAGAAATCAGATCCCCAAAGGATTGATTCCTTTGGAAAGACTTTTTGATCAGAACGATGTACCTATAAAGTCCACTTTGCAGCCCCAACCAGAAGAAGTGGAGGATTGTGATTTAGGAACCAAAAAGGAACCCTGGATGGTAAAGATATTGAAGTTCCTCCCTGCCAAAGCGAAATATAAGTATAAATACTTACTCAGACAATACAAAGATGTTTTCGCCTGATCCTATGATGAATTGAAAACGTACGACACTTCCATTATTGATCACAAGATACCCTTGAAGCCTAGGGTCAAACCATTTAGGCAAAAGCTTAGGCAAATTAACCCCATTCTATTACCCGTGATAGAAAAGGAAGTTAAAAAACTCTTGGACACAAAAATAATCGTGCCTCTGAGATACTCGGACTGGGTAGCTAACCTAGTCCCAGTCAGGAAAAAGAACGGGGAAATCTGACTCTGTGTGGATTTCTGAAACTTAAACAAGTGGTCTCTCAAAGATAATTACCCGTTTCCCAAGATGGACCATGTTTTGGAAAAGGTTGTTGGAGCTAATCGAATGTCTATGATAGATGGTTTCTCTGGTTATAATCAGATCGCTATGAATGAACTAGACAGGGAAAAAACTGCTTTCACCACGCCCTGGGGTACTTTCATGTATGACAAAATGCCTTTTGGTTTGATGAATGCAGGGGCCACTTTCCAGCGAGATATGGACATTGCTTTCGTGGGAGAAAGGGACAAGTTCATAGTCATTTACCTTGATGATCTGACGGTTTTTTCTAAAACTGACGAAGAACATTTGATGCATCTAAGACAGACGTTCGAAAAGTGCCGCAGGTTTGGTCTATCCCTGAATCCAAAGAAATCACATTTCGCTATGCGGGAAGGTAAGCTCATGGGCCATGTCGTACCTAAGGAGGGAATCAGGATTGATCCTAAGAGGATTGAAGCAATAGATACTATCACTATCCCTAGAAATATAAAATAAATTCAATCATTCTTAGGAAAGATAAATTTTCTACGAAGGTTCATTCCCAATTTCGCTAAGATTGTCAAACTGATTACAGGAATGTTGAAGAAGGATAGCGGGGTAAACTAGACCACCGAGGCCAGGGTGTCATTCGCACATATTAAAAAAGTCATAAGCGAGGCACCTGTGTTAGCAAGTCCATATTATCTGAAAGATTTTCTCATCTTCTCTTTTGCTTCTGAGCATACCATCATCGTGGTACTCTTGTAGAAAAATGAAGAAGGTTTCGAACAGCCGATAGCGTTTTTCAGCAAAAGCCTCAGAGATGCAGAACTGAAATATGACATAATGGAAAAACAAGCATACACAATGGTAAAAGCATTGAAATCATTTAGGACCTATGTGCTACATTAAAAAATAATCATGTATGTGCCCACCATTTCTGTAAAAGACATATTGGTACAGCCGGATAGTGACGGAAAATGAGGGAGATGGCTCGCTAAAATACAAGAATTCGATCTGGAGGTCAAGCCGGCTAAATTGATAAAGGGGCAGGGTCTGGCCAAACTCTTGGCTCAATCGAATCTTAGAGCTCTTGATATTAATTGCCTGCAAGAAGAAGACGGAGACACACACCCGCACGAGATGGATGACCAAAAAGATCCAAGTAAGGTCGAGGAAAAGTTCATATTGTCAGACTAGTATAAAGACATAGTGTTCTACTTGTTAAACCTGAAATGCCCAAATGGACTATCACCAGCCAAATGTAGAACTTTAAAACTCCATGCTGTAAAATATTGCATCGTCGAAAATCCGCTATACTGGAAGGATCCACTCGGGTTCCTTCTAGTCTATTTGGTTGAGTCGGAAACTCCATGGGTGATAGAGGAATTTCATGAAGGAGTCTGTGGAGGACACCATGCATGGAGAGCCACAGCCTACAAGATCTTGAGGGCCGGATACTATTGGCCAAAACTATTTTCAGACGTCAATGCCAAAGTACGTGCGTGGAACCCTTGTCAAATATCCGCTGGTAAACAGAAACTCCCTGCACTGCCACTCGTTCCAGTCAAAGCCGAAGCTCCATTTCAACAATGGGCTCTAGACTTCATAGGGGAAATTAATCCTCATTCCAGTGCTCAGCATAAGTGGATCCTAACAACGACAGATTATTTTACCAAGTGGGTGGAAGCCATTCCAACCAAAAGGGCAACAGACTCGGTGGTGATCGATTTCTTGGAGGATAACATCTTGTCAAGATTCAGGTGTCCCCGAAAGATAGTCACCGATAACGCCCAGGCTTTCAAATCTATGGCTATGATCAGCTTCTGCCAGAAGTATAATATCGTTCTCGTCCATTCTACTGCATATTACCCCCAGGGGAATGGATTGGCCGATTCATCTAACAAGAGCCTGGTGAACATAATCAAGAAAGTACTAGATGAAAATAAAAGGTCTTGGCATGTGCACTTGAAATATGCATTATGGGCGAACCACATCAACACTAAAAGGTCTATCGACATTTCGTCGTTTCAAATGGTCTATGGGATAGAGGCGGTACTACCTATAAACCTGGCGCTGCCAGTGATGAAACTATGGCAGGACCAAATTGAAGAACTAAATCATATAACCAGGAGAATTAACCAGCTGATCGAGGTTCAACAACATAGAATTGAGGTCGATGAAAAAATGAAGAAGTACCAGGATGAGATGAAAGCACTGTTTGATCTCAAGGCAAAGGACCGAGAATTCCTTCCAGGTGACTTAGTATTAAGATGGGATGCAAGGAACGAGGAAGCCGCGAAGCATGGTAAATTTGACCACCTCTAGTATGGGCCATTCAGGGTCTCGACTCCAGAAGGAAAAAGTTTCTTTCTGCTGGAAAACATCGACGGAGAAGTCCTCAACGCCCCTGTCAACGGGCGATATCTGAAACATTACATGACATAACAGTTGCCATTATAAAAAAATAAAATAATAATAATAATAATAATAATAATAATAATAAAATAAAATTTGTGTACATACATGCATTTTTATTACCTTTTGGACTTTCTGTTTTCTTCTGTTCATAATTTTTAGACATATTTCGAATAAAGTTCGTGTTTGCTTTTACAGGATTCAGCTGCTTACAAAGCTAGTAGGAAGAGTAATTCGCAAGGCGGTGTCAGAAATAAATCGGCATGAAACAGGTGATATCTAAAGTAGCTTCATAATGTACAAAGAAAGTGAAAAGAAAAGGTAAAGGTGAGCTTTCTCAATACACATGTTATGAAAGACTGTTAAAGTAAACCAAGGTAACGTCAGTCAAACTACAATATCGGCCAAAATGTTAGATAATAGGATTATTGCATGGTTTGGTAACCTTTGATTTAAAATGGTTTGAGTGATACACTAAAACTAAGAACAGTCAGTCAAAAGTAACCGTCCCCAAAGACATCTACAAGAGCCAGTCTCGAACTGTTTTGACCTTCTGTATTTTTTATCAATAAATTGTTGCCCTATGTCCTGCTTGTTTTCAGGTCTAACTTTTGACAAGCTGCCATCTTTTCATTTCATTGCGAAGGGATAAAGTTTTTTCGTTTTAAACCTTGTAGGTTTCAAAACAGATCTTGATAAGAAAGCAGGTCTTCACAACTACTTAATCCCCTGCTAAACGAAGGAACGTTTAGAGCGATCCTAACTTTCCTAGGTTTTTCAACAGCATCTGAAGAATCAAAGCTTGCTCAAATAGGATGCCCCTTAAAAAATTATTTTCCTTGTCTCCCTAAGAACGAAGGTGTTGTGAGGGTCAAGGGAAGCTTGGTACCGAGTAATCAAAGTAAGTTGATAGACCTCTGATGCAAAATATTACACAGATATCAGCCCTGATACAAACTGATTGCCCCCATCTTCGCACTCAAAAATTAAATTATAAGACAGGTGGTGAAAGGAAATTCAGAAATGATTGCCCCCACCTAGTCCAGGAAGACGATGAAAGGAAATTCAGAAATGGTTTCCCTTGTCTCAGCATTTAAATGCATAAATATTTTCTAAAGTGGTGAAAGGAAATTCAGTAAAAGGGGCCAGATAACTTCACCGGGGTACTGAACAGGCTCGCTGGCAGTGAAGCAATGTATGAGATATATGTAAGGCCGTTATACATGAATATCACTCTACTCTGGTAACCAATGCTTTCTAAAAACCTAATCCACATCCCAAATTCAGACGGGACTCCCCAATTTAAAATAATATAATCTCATCCTTTTTATGCAAGCCAAGAGCCACAAGATCTGTTGAGTCCCCTAGGGTCGTTTCGACTGTCTTAAAACATACCCAAAGTTAGTAGTGGGAAAGGGAAAATTGTGAAAGAGACTACAGTGGTGTTTGAAAGGAGTATCTGATTTTGAAAAAACTTCTCAAGGTTAAGAATGGAATATTTTCCCCCTTCGATCCTCCTTGCTTGGAACCTTTCTGTCTAATTGAGCTTTTGACTCCATTAACCCAATATTGGCACGTGGTCTACTGTTCTTCCTACGTCACAGGAAGGCGGGATCCCTAGTCGGAGCCTATGTTGGAGCCGCCTTTGTTTTTTGGCCTGTCACAATTTTCAATTCGATACTTGAAATCTAAAGTTGATTTTATTTTTTCCTTCCGAGATGATGAGACCTCTGAAACCTGGTCTCGTGAGCAACAATGCTTCTCTACTCATGAAACAAGCCCACTTTCATAAGAATGTTCGCTCCTTTTTGTTTTGCTTCGGGAGCTCGCAAGTCAGTTACTTTAATCCATGAGTTCACACTTCTCGAGTCACGAAACGGCGAAGTCGTTTTAAATTTTCACTCTAAGCAATAGTCAGGGTAAAGTTTTTTAACTCGTGATTAGACGTCGTTGGAGTTTCGCGCCTCAACGTCTATCGAACCAAAATTTTCATTTTTACAACCACGAGAACCGAGGAGACGACGCCTTTTCGCGATAACCCTGGTCAAGGATCAAAGGCAAAAAAGCTAACCGTGGTTAAAATCCGTTCTCGGCGTTTCGCCACTCGGCACTATATTTTCGAAAGTTACGGCGTCTAAAACCCCGACTCACAAATTCGCAATGTAATTATAGCATGATTAATTAATCGCCTAATCCAAGATTTTCTTACTCTTAATTGAGTCTTAATTATCGCCATCTCGCGGTTTCGCGACTCGGCATACTAGTCTCCCAAAAATTTATCTTCGAAGTTTCGAGTCGCGATACGGCGAGTAAAACGATTATAAAACTAATTATGCCTTAAATCACGATTACATTTAATTAAACCAAAGTCGGTCCTTGCGATCTCGCGAGTTGGAGATTCAAAATGTTAAAAGAAAATCCACGATGTGGCGAACGGCAAGAAATTGATTTACGTTGATAAGATTTGATAATTTAAGATAAAGTAAGATATATCCCGCGCCTCGAAGCTTGCACATTTCTCGAGGTAGCCATTTGCTCTCAATACTTCGACTGACTGTCAAACCACCAGAAATTGATGACATTTATGGAGAAGTAGGGTAAATCCACGCATATAAGATCGGATTTTATGCAATAAATTTGTTTCTAATTACGATTTGACAGGATTATTTCGAAAAGTACCGAAATTTTCAAATATATATAAGAGGTTCATTTTATTATAACGAACGCATTTTCATAAACACGCAGAGCTCGTCATTTTTGAGTGAACTAATTTCTGCATGTATACGCAGTTCTATCGTAGAAGGGCGAAAACGCAAGCTTTGGCTATGGCTCCACGAAAAGCAGCAAAAGCGAATGTCGAGGTCACAGGACAAGGCTCAGACAATGTCTCTGACACTTCACCCCGGAGTGTCGACTCGGTCCCCAGCTGGTCATTTGTTTCAGACATTTTGCAATCAGAATTGGTGAACTATTCAGACTCAGACGACAATGAAAAGGATGACCTGAACACTAAATACAAGATAGTTGTCCAATCTAGAATGCACAGGGTAGCAACCAGACCACGGTTGCTCCCATATTATGACATGATTCGATGAGTGTTGGATCACATAGACCTACCCACCGGAACTATCATGAACCAACAACGGGTCACGGTGGGGACTTTTAGACCAGAACATATCCAAACCATGTATAAGCTCCCGACGACGTCTGAATACACATATGGTGTTGAATTCCTGGAGGAATTCAAAGAAAAGGAGTGCACACAATATGATAAAACCATGCCCGGTTTGATAAAGGATTGGGTTTCGTGCTCCGCAAAATTCAAAGCAAATGACCAGGGCGTTTATTCAATCACTTCGCTAGAGCCACAGTATAAGTATGTGGCCATGATGACATGCTGACTATTTGGGAGAGAGGACACATCGCATTTTTTCATTACGTGGGTGCCTCTGATGTTTTAGGTTGCAGAAGGTTGCTCATTTAATTGGGCAAATATACTCTCGGACAATTTGGCCAACCGAGTCATAGAGTATCAAGAGCAGAAGGCAAGTGGGAGGCCGTTCTCATTCTTCATGTCCGCATATATCATGGACACAATATGTTCCATGACACCATTTCCACTGATGAGATGGGCTTGGACTCCGGCCGAGGACAGACCCATGCATGTATATCATGAAAGGCTATGGGAAAATAAGGTGGACAGTTTCATATACGAAATTTTCAACTGGGTGATGGTGCCCCTGCACATCGCCATTTTTGGTCACCCACTACCTCGTATCTCGGACAACATTGCTGCAAATATGAGTGGCATAGAAGACTGGTACGTGGAGGCAGAGTTCTCGTACTTCAGAGTGTTCAGGGCTGTCGTTCCCCCGCTTGCGCTACCATTTTTCATCCCCGACAAGCTGGCTTGTCACGAGGTCGCCTGGTAGACAGTAATTGGGGAGGTAAGTAAAGAACTCAAAGGATACTCAAAGAAGATGTGGTCGTCTTTTCCCATTCGGCTGAATTCTTATTCTTTATTGGATTTTGGGCATGCAAAGGCCGAGGTTGCATCCCTGGAATACCTGAAGTTGGTCTCCATCAAGTATAAGAAACATGATCCCCAGAGGGTTGTAAGCAACCATTTAGAAAGTTGTGGGCTCAAGAAATTTGAGCATGAGAACTCACCCTCGGATGATATTTTCCGAGGGGTGAGGTCTTATGAAGAAGTTCTAGCCCAGATCCAATCCTTCGCACCTGAAGACACAGCCGTTGTATTGAGATTCCAGAAAAATAGACGAAGCTATCTCCCCGCTGTGTTGGGAGGTTCGGGTGTTTCTGAGACACAACAAAAGGACACAGAAGGCTCCAAAGATGCTACTCCTGGTTCGGGAAAACAAAAGGACAAGGAGGAACCAACGAATAAGCCTGAAGCAGAGGCACAGACTCCGGACCCGCCAAAGAAACAAAATACGGAAACCAAGACGAAGACCTCTGAACCTCCAGAGAAGCAGAACCCGATCGACACCCCAGGGAAAGCAGCGAAGCAAATTGGGGAACCCATCACTTCTGTCACGCCCTTGCAGTCAGCGCAGGGGAATATCGAAGAAGGATGGACATTTAATGAGGAGCTAAGGCCCATAAGAGCATAAGAACTTCCTCCAAACGAGTTCTTGTTTGATAAAAAGAGAAAAGCGGTAGTAAAAATGGAATTCTACCAGGAGGGAGAATCGACTGCTAAGAAGTTCAAGGTCATGACTGATCGAAAAAATAAAAATAATGAGCAATTCGCCACTGAGATCGCAGGGACGCTGGGAGCGTATGCATCGGCGAATTAGTTTTTGGTCGGAATTTTAAAGAACCAACTCAAGATTAAAAACCCCCTGATCAGGACTCTCGAGGCCCGATTGGCCTCGGCCATGGAAAATGCTAAAGTCCAGGTGAGCGCAGAGATAGAACTGGCCCGACTGGCTGATAAAAATGAGATAGAGGTGCTTAAGACCAAGCTTGAGCAAGCACATCTAGTGGTCCGAGATGGTATGATACAGGCAGGCCAACAGAGGACTATGATTGCAGAGCTGCAGGCTCAGGTAGAGATCGTCGAAAGCAGGACGATCGACTTTGAGAGATTTAAATCCCAAGCGATCGAGATTCGGAACAAAATCTCTTCTGCTCAACAGAATTTTCTCGCCAAAGTGGGAGCGATCCGAGAGAATTGTTTGTTGATGAATCAGATTTCCGAGAACCTGATTGTCAGGGAAAGAGATGTAGAAGTGGCTCGGGTCGCCTTCCAGGAGGCGGTGATAGCCACGAATAACAGAGTTTCGGCAGGTCCTCCCGGGCTCACCATCCCCAAACAAACCAAAGGTAATATTCTACTGAAATATTGGGAGAACAACATTATCCTGGGAAAGGAGCAAGCCCAAAAGGTAACCAATTCATTATAAGAAGCCTTCCATTCAATAGACGGCGAGTTGTTGGGTATGGACAGTGGAGGCGATGCAGAAACATTGATACAAATGAATGTGGAACATATCTCGCTTGATCTGAAAGAGAAGGATGAGAGAGATTGGGCCGATATCTCTCAGATAGATATGGTGGACATGGCTCGAGTTGATAAGCACATGATCCATCCCAGTGCGCAGCTAAGTGCCCTCGACATCATCAATGCACAAATGGGAGACAAGCTGCAGCAATTAGCCCGTGAATGTTACTTCGTCGAGGCCAGCTATCAAGCGGAGCCTTCACGGCTCGTATCTCAGCTTGTGGAAAGATGTATCGCCTGCACCGAGTCTGCGTGAAGACGAGCACTTGGCACTAAGTGAAGACAGAATAGGGGAAACAGAGTGATTTCTCTCTCCTCTGTCGTAACTAAAATTTCGCAACTGTTGAGATTCTACCGGCTTTGTAAAAATTGTATAAATATACCCCAAAGAGAAATAAACATGGCTGGACCCTTTTTGAGTTATTTGTAACAGAGTTTTTACATTGAGATTTAATACAAGCAGATCTGGAGATTCTCAATTCCGCCACTTCTGTATCACAAGTTTGCTTCCTTGTATCACATTTTTACATTTCAATTCATATTCATAATTCATGTGCTTCATTGTAATTTAGTACGACCACTACTATAACGAATGAATTTGTGTTTTCTGTAATTGTTTATTGCCTTTCCTCTGCACCAGCTATTAGTTGTGTAAGACCAATCTGCAATGTCGGAATTCTACATATATTCTTTGTTACATTGGTTATTTTCTTACATATTTTCCTCTCTCGTTTATGTCTTGAGTTTTCCACTGGTTGGAACTTTACTTTGTAAATGGCTAAATGTTTTTCTCTCTTCTCACCCCTTTTATAAAAATATGATACAGTTATGGGAACGAGCCTTAGATTTGACTCTATACATTATTTATGCAACTGTAAGTCCTCTTTTATAAGATCAAACTGAGTCAGCCCTTAATTTTTCTTAAAAGTATTTTATATCTTTACTGTTCCCCCATGACAGTCCCCATACCAACTCAACATAATGTCGAACCTAGATTATTGAACCAAACACACATCGCCCTAACCCTTTTCAACACTATCCTCAAAACAACAACTAACCGGGTCGAACTTGAACAATCATGGGCAGCCATTGAATGAGACATAAATATTCAGGAATAGTTCGAAGCCAGACAACCCCAATGAAGAAATATCTTTTAGTTTCTTTCTCCGAAGGTTGACTCCCTCCCTTCTCCCTATCCTAACCACTTTCGGATGCCTTGACACTGTACTTTTGGGCCTTAAGTACAGACTCAGGAACAACAACAGGTATCATCATGTTGGCCATACGTGCATGATAAATTTGAG
Source organism: Picea engelmannii (assembly GCA_009831015.1). Taxonomy (NCBI): domain Eukaryota; kingdom Viridiplantae; phylum Streptophyta; class Pinopsida; order Pinales; family Pinaceae; genus Picea; species Picea engelmannii. The sequence continues at coordinate 174,908 of ML777947.1, read as the reverse complement.
GATGAAATTTTCACAGTCTGCGCTTAGGACTAGGAGGAGGTAGTACAGAGGATGGCCAACCCAAATATGACCAGGTTCAAGTCCATGAGCATGGATTAACAATTGAAACAATAGATAAGTTGGCTCAAGAGGCCCTCATATTGCAAGAAGAGATTAGAGTGGAATAAACTACAGAGGCACAAAGAAGATGATTTCTCTTGTTAGAAAGGGTGCAGATAATCATCGAGGAGTTACAGAATGATCATGACCTTGTATAGATGTCAAGTATCCCCACTGATGACCCAATCGCAAGTAGAGGAGATCCAAGTGGCTTATATCCAATACAACTTGAAGAAATCACCAGGCCTGAAAACCCTGAAGTTCCATTACCGCAGATCAGATCATCAAGGGTAATTTCAACCCAGTTTGAGATATCGAGGACACCAGGTAGGAAAAGTGTACCTAATCCTTTGTTAGACTTAATAACCATATATGATGATGAGGAGATTTAGGAGGTTTCCCTGGTAACTCCAGTGCGGATTACAGAAGAAAGGGAACCTGAGAAAGCATCTACCCCGGGTCTCGATGCTCTAATTCAAAGCCTTCCACAGAGCGACCATGAGGTCGAAAGTTCCCTAGACACTGAGCTACTCAACCTGCTGGGAACCCCAATGGATAGATCAAGGGATGAGCTGGGATCGAGAGGTCAGAAATAGGAATTTCCACAGCAAGGAATCAACACATCGACAGTCGATTACAAAGTAAGTACTGAATCTACCCCTAGTGCTTCAGTTTTGGTCAATACCTCACCAACCAATGAGAAACAAATGGAGGTCAAGCCATCGGGAAATATGGAAGAAGTTCAGGAACCCATACTGGAATAGGTACACACAATTGGGAGCCTGGGAAATACTCTAACCTAGGGAGAACAACAAATCCTCAAACCGTTCGATGAGGTCACCAATATACAATAAATCGCCTATGACTGAAAGAGAAAATCCATCATGAAGAGGACCACTAAGAAGAGGAGGCTTACATTGGACAATTCGATTCTCATCATCACAAAGGAGAAGTTTCTCAGCAAAGAGCATGCCAACACATCTAAGCTTATCAATGTAGGGATGGCTATCACAGATGCCACACTGGATAGAGAAAGAAGGGATGAAAAGGAGTCGGATACTGCACTTAAAGAGTTAGAGCATCTGCGCCATTTGGAGAAATATTATCAGGACTCCACACAGGCCACAGTGTTTTTGAGAGGTGATTTTCAAGATTCCTATGACAATTTCATGAATGAAAAACACATTTTCACTGCAGCAATAGCCTACTTTCAATAAGGCACCCTTATGGCACTAGCGACTTGCAAGGACGTGGAAAGGTGGTACGTGAAGTCTCACCAAGAAGTAGAAAGGATTCACTACATCAGCATGGTTCAAAAGGGTCGAGATGCCAAAAAGAACGACATTTGGGTGCTAAGGGACAACAACATAGATCGTATCAGGAAATCGGTTGAATACTGGGTTAATATGGCGTAGGATCCTCATTGGGAGATTCAAGAGAAGTGTGTGGATTGCGAAAAGAGATGGGAAATGATTAATCGAGATATGAAAGACATCGTCCTCCCAGAATTTGGCTCACCCAAGGAATTTGTTGAATTGCATGATATAGTCAAGCAACATGTAGAACAAGACTCGACATGGACAACAGAGATAGAAATGGTGGCCAGCATGGCGCCAGGTCAAGTACAACAGTTCGTGGAGCGTCTGATCAAGGATCAAGCAGTTTTGCAGCGATTAAGTGTCAAAATAGTCAAGTACCGAGCACATGAAGTAGAAGTGAAAGAAATCCTTTCAGCCCCGATGGACCAACACAGGTTCCCATATGCCAACACATGCGAGGAACTATTCGTCAAATGGTCAGAGTATGAGAAAAGTCATCCACTTCAGTAAAAATATTTGATGGTTCTTAGATGACAGAGAGATGAAAGTGCCTTGTGGCGATATTTTGTTTTACTTATCTTGCACTCGTAGTATCTATTTTTAGCTAATGATTCATTATAAATAAGAGGATTAACCTTTTAGAAAAGGTCGATGGTTTTTGCAAAGACCCTCATTTTTGGAATTGTAAAGAACTATTTCTAAACTACCTTAATTGAGAAGTCCTATTTAGGACCAGAGACAAACTTTTGTTTTTCATCAAAGGCATGTGTGACTGGACCTGAGGAGGAATTACTTCCAACTTTATTTCATGAATGGATGTTGTAATGAGTAAGAGTTTTTGAATCTGTTGATAAGTTATTTGTTTCAACATTTTTTGTAGTTCTTGTCTCTAATGATGAAATCAAATCATTGTGTTAATTTTTTATTAATGCTAGAGATAAGGAAACTATTTTTATTTCCATCATTTTATTGCATGTATGTTTTCTTTCGATAATTGTGTCTCAATCAATAATTGAAATACCAACAAGTTGGTGTATTAGTACTAGGCTTATCACAGGTGTGAATATCTTTGTCTACATGCTTGAGCATAAGGGTTATCCCAAGCTCATCCTTCTTCATTAGTTAATATCCCCCCTTTTTTACCAGTTGGTTTATACCATCACACATCTTTTCATCAGACCATTTGATAAAAGTAAATACAAAAAAGAACGTTCAAACTGAAGGAGAAAATTTCACAAGAAGATATCGTGTAAATCACTACATAAATCCCATCAATAAATTGGTTGGATTGAGAGATCTAGAGAACCATTCCACCATTAAATGTTGTGGAGTCTAATTGGGCCTCCGTGGCGGGTTTGGTTCTTGTTGTTGATTAAAAGGGATTTAGGACCCCTCAATAGAATTGGCGCTAGAACGAGGCCCTGTGAATGAATGGATAATAATATTTCTGATATAATAGCCTACAGATTCAAAGCAACCCACTGTTGGAATATTGGTTGTTGTCATTGATGTCAACCCTAGTCATGGGTTTTGGACCGCAATATTGATAAAGGTATTTGGACATGAAGGAAAATGAACATGTAGATACAAAACCCATGGATGGATAGTATACATCATTTTGTTTCCAGTGGTATGTGGCACGTCACGTGGATCCTCATGGTTGAGGAGAAATGAATTTTTGAAGATGACAAAGTGAATTGAAGAAGGAAGTACATGTAGGCCCTGAAGATAATTAAAGAAAAGAATTACAAAATAAGAAATTGTTAGTTCATCCCTAATGTTAAAAGGAAGTGACATAAATGGTATAAATAAATATCATTATACATTCATTTGAAACACAATTCAAATTTCATAGGAAATCATAAGTAAAGAAGGCCAGATTTCAAGGGAGGATGAAGTCTTTTGGTGATGTATTCTAAGGTATGTTATTTTCAGGTCATCTTACCATTTTTTCTATAACTTTTTTTCTAGAATGATTCAGATGGTGAAAATTCTATAGTATTGAGAAGAAATATCAAGGTACCTATTATCGGACTAATCGGTAGGTGCGGACACTAACTAATATCCCTAGATCCACCTAGATTTAGAACAAAACACACCAGAACATGATGCTTTCCTTAAGTTTTAGATATTGAATTTACTAACTAAAGAGGGATAGGCGACATACCATTTAAACGTCACTTCCTCTCGCCATCCTAGCTCCGTTCCAATGCTCATACAATGATGAACCTACAAAATAACACAACCATCCAAAGTGATAGAAATAGCATAAACTCAATATAAACCTATGTATGTGATCAAGGAATCATACAATAAAACACAACAAGCTTTATAGGAAAGAATCATATTACTGTATCATATTAAATGTGAAAGAGATATTACAACCATGGCCTTGATGTCGTAAGGTCCCTTCCAACTGTCCTTCGTTCCCCACACACTTCTTTATCCAAGGATTTTGAAACCATGGATCTGATAGCTACTCACAATCTACCTTGACAAAGCAAATCTCAAAGCCACTCTAACCAAGCTAACAATTCCAAGCCAAATCCCACTTCAAGCTCCAAAATCAAAAGCTCAAAATCTAACCAAAGCTAAACCTAACTTTCTCCATGAGAGCTCCTCTCCTTTTATAATTTGAAGAGGATAAGGTGAGGAGGTTAGGATGATCCCACTAAATCATGAAAGCGAGTAAGATCCAAACCATTCGGATGCCAGCTCACCCTGGAAGTTTCTCCTTCTAGAAGATTCGAGAAAACGCTCATTTTTCCCACGTGTAAGCATTCTCGTACCCTGCCTATAGAGAAACCTGCGAACCTCTCGCAACCCAGCTATGATGCAACCTACGAGAATCAAGCATTCTCGCACTCTGCCTATATAGAAACCTACGAACTTCCTTTTTTACAGGGTTTTTACAAGGGAAAATGCAACTTCTTTTCTCAGGAAAAGTTCTTCTCCCTTCTCTCTTCAGGAACTCAAGCCACTAACCCCTCTGATGGCAACAGATAGGTTTACATCATTAACAGTCATAGGGATGATGAAAATAATGTGTAACAGAGAGCACCCCAAAGTATGAAGTTAGAACAGAGTGATAGAGGAAATAATTTGTCGAGTGTGTGTAGGGAACAAGGAACAGTCGGTCGGAAACCTGTCAACAAACAAGGAAATATAGTACAATAATATATCATCACTGAGGTAGGCATTCCCATACTCAGATTACAAATGACTCAAAGCATAAATGCCAACATGCAAAGATCCATGTCAAGTAAGACAGGTCATGGCCACCAAACATACAATGTGGATCCACGCCAATATGACTCAAATCTGAACATAGCCACCAAAAATACACTATGGATCTATGTGTTAAAGACTCAAATTTGAACATATCCCCCAGACATACAATGTTGATCTATGTAATAGTACAAACTGAATATACTCCAATGCAACTTGAATCTATCAGAAAATATCCAGGGTCTTCATCTCCACCACTCTATAGTACGAATCTAACCATGTGAATACATGTGTCGAAGTCGAACATGGTAGAAACCACTTGATTATCGGTCATTAGTGTATACCGTTAACGAGTGCGAGGGAAATCACCATTAATGTCAATGAATCCCAAGGTACTCTGGTACAATCCAATGAATGTGAATCAATAAATTGAGGTTGAACACTCGACGAAATCTCTCGATCAGGGGTCGATATTGAAAACCCATTGTCGAAAGTGAAGAAACCTACCATTGAGGCATGCAAGTTCCAAGGTACCAATTGGTTTCTAAGTCTAAATCCTGGATAATGAGTTGAAGTCGACAGGAAAAGACTCATCACAGGAGGGCCTTAATGTATCCCACATCAATGACATGAAACAAGTAACAAGATTTGATGTAGATCAGAGTAACAAGTGATTCAGGACTGACTCAGTGATGGCCAACGCAATAGAAGGCTTTAAGGACTGCAGAAATGGCCGACGCAATAGAAGGATTTTCGGGTTGAACTTCTCTTTGAACATATTGACGACACGACAACTGTCTTGGAAACACTGACTCAACAACAAGGATCACAGACCAATTTTTAATCTTATAGGAGTATGATCAGGAGACAAGTGGATTTTCTAACCTAGACACAAGGCAAGTGAAAGGGTGTCATGTTCAAAAGTGACTCTTTCATGGAATACAGGTTTAGACACAATTCTTTCTCAATTTTTCCCCCACCATTTCTGGCAAGTACCTCTTTATTTTTACGCAAGCTTGAGGAGGATAACATATGCTTGTAATGTAATCTCATCCTATGGGTGAGTCCTTCGGAGTATGTTTAACGAACCCTAGGAAGGAGTGGTTCAGTCCCATATAGGCCTTTCAATGTTTTTTTTACGAGTCCAAAGAAAGAAAAATCAGGGGTTTTTCATGTTTATAGAGTCTAAAAAAACACTTAAAGAGAACTCTCTCAGTTCCTTTTTTGTAAAGTAGTCTGATGAGATCAAAAAAGAGATAAAATATCGCTCAAAAAACGTTTTCTTCAAATATTGTATTGAGCGTGAAAAGAACAAGGTCGCTCGGCAATCTTTTCATGCTTAGAGAGTCTGGAAAGAGATTAAAGGGAACTCCAATGGGTTCCTTTTTTGTATAACCTTTACGAGTCCGAAAAAGTGATAAAAGTATACTCGGTTACATTCTCATTGATTTACGAGCATGAGAAAGAACAAATACTAAGCTCGGTAACTTATTCTCATGTATTTACGAGCATGAGAAAGAACAAAGACTAAGCGCGGTAACTTATTCTCATGTATGTATGAGCATGAGAAAGAACAAAGACTAAGCTCGGTAACTTATTCTCATGTATTTACGAGCATGAGAAAGAACAAAGACTAATCTCGGGATTGTTTTCATTTTTACGCAAGCTTTAAAACAAAACAAAACTATGCTTGGACCTGGTTTTATTTTTACACAAGCTTGAACCAGAGGAAACTATGCTTGAGGTACGTGGTTTCATTTTTACACAAGCTTGAACCATAGAAAACTATGCTTGTGACTTCCCAACGCATAACACAGGGATGGTTGGTACTTAGCCCCCAGCTTAAGAAGCTAGCGGCTTAACTTCAGCATGACTTCCCATTCTGTTACCCATGATTTTGGTCATCTTGATGGTGTATTGATGATGGTTTACTCAGGCTCCTAATAAGAACTTTCTCCTGAGAAAAGTGACATTCATATCTTCCTAGAAAACATATTTTTGAAGAGAGTTCGCAAGTTCCTTATATCCTAGGGTGCGAGAATGACCCATTCTCGAAGGCTGCCTTCAGCTAGGGTGCAAACTTCTCACACTGTGCTACATAGCTAGGGTGCGAACTTGTTCTCAAGCTTGGAAAAAGATGAAGTCTCGATGGTTCTAGAAGGGAATCTTCTAGAGAATAGGTGGCATCCGAATGGTTTGGATCTTACTTGCTTTCATGATTTAGTGGGATCATCCTAACCTCCTCACCTTATCCTCTTCAAATTATAAAAGGAGAGGAGCTCTCATGGAGAAAGTTAGGTTTAGCTTTGGTCAGCTTTTGAGCTTTTGATTTTGGAGCTTGAAGTGGGATTTGGCTTGGAATTGTTAGATTGGTTAGAGTGGCTTTGAGATTTGCTTTGTCAAGGTAGATTGTGAGTAGCTATCAGATCCATGGTTTCATAACCCTTGGAGAAAGAAGTGTGTGGGGAACAAAGGACAGTTGGAAGGGACCTTACGACATCAAGGACATGGTTGTAATCTCTCTTTCACATTTAATATGATACAGTAATATGATTCTTTCCTATAAATCTTGTTGTGTTTTATTGTATGATTCCTTGATCACATACATAGGTTTATATTGAGTTTATGCTATTGCTATCACTCTGGATGGTTTTGTTCTTTTGCAGGTTCATCATTGTATGAGCATTGGAACGAAGCTAGGATGGCGAGAGGAAGTGGCGTTTAAATGGTATGTCGCCTATCCCTCTTTAGTTAGTAAATTCAATATCTAAAACTTAAGGAAAGTGTCATGTTCTGGTGTGTTTTGTTCTAGATCTAGGTGGATCTAGGGAGATCAGTTAGTGTCTGCACCTACCGCTTAGTCTGATAACAAAATTGGTGACTCCACTGGGGAGTGGATTGTTTCCTAGTTAGTCTAGTTTCCCTTGATTTGATTGCTTGTTTTTTGTTCTCTGAGTCTGTGGGAGATCCATCCAGACTCTTTGGATCTGAAAGTTCACTCAAATTTAGTTCTTTTTCAAATTTTTGCTTGTTTACAGGCATTATCGCACTCTACCCTTTAGTGGCCTGCAAGAAACACATAAGTTCGCACCTTGGTGTTAAGTCCATTGCGAACCCCTCGTAGTCAACCTTTGTTCAGCCTATGAGAATCTTTGATTCTCGCACTGTAATACACTGCCAGCCTGCGAACTTGTTTGTAAATTTTTTTGGATTGGGTCTTGTCATTTTTTTATGCCCATATTTGCTTTGAACAGCTGGATTGAACTTTGTGAGCCTATGTTGATTTGTTTACAGTCTTCTTGACATTCTTTGAGTTGCTATCATCCATCTTTGCTTTGTTTGGTTTTGAAGGATTAGTCTCTTGCTTTGAGTATCTTTCAATTACAAAGCGTGTGTTTTCTTTAGAATTGTTTAGGGAAAGATCAGATTTCTTCTGAATAGTTTGCTTTAAAAGAGAACTTTTTGTTTGGGTTTCTTTGTTTCAAGAAAGTTCATTATTGCTTTTAGTGAAATTTTTGAAACAAAAAGATTTAATTTCTTTTTTTATATTAGATTTGGGGCATCCTTGCATTTGAAGTAGCGAAATTGCATAATTCTTGGCATTTTTTGATCTTAAATTATGAAAAAATTTCCCCCTCATGGCCAGGGGGGGCCATGAATCATGCATTGGTGTTTAGTACCTTTTTCTCATTTCTTGAGAATCTTGATATTGATGAGTTTAATATATTTTGGGACATTGTGCATCTAGGAATGATAAACATTTTCTCCTTCTCATAGCATATCTTTCATCGAAATGAAAAGATTGCATCTTCATATCTTTGCATAATTTTTGAGTCAGTCAAAACACCATATTGTCCACGCCATCTTCCTTTTGAGTAACAACAACCATAAAATAAAGCGCTTATAAAAATTGATTAGACATTTTTATCTTTTTTGGCAGCAAACCTACATTAGATTAGTTGTAGGGCTTTGGAATAGGTGTGAAAGATAACTTTCCAAAGTTGCAAACAAACATAGAATCTTGAGTTAGGGAGCGGTTAAATCCACTTATTACATTTTGTCCTGGGAAGCCCTTCTAACACAAGGGTCAATCACGAGGTTGCATTGAGACTAGGAGAGTTGCTCAACCTTCTTTGTTGGTCTTGGTGTAGAGATTACGTGTATTATGGGGGTCGCTTGAGAGGTATACCCACAATGATGAGTGGAATCCTTTTAAGTTGTTTTCAGGCTAGATACCCTGCCCTTGCACGTGGATTAGACTGTCGATTGTTTCCCTAGGCATCACTATAGTGATTGGTAACCTTAGTGGTCTTTCTCTTTAGGTTCTTTACACGAGGTGACTGTGGAGGGGCAAGTCTTCACGGTACCTGGAATCGATGTTGACCAAACTCACTCGGGCTCCTTGGAGGGTATACCCACGATTATGTGTGGGAGATTTCACTAAGGTGTAAGTCCGTTAAGCAGGTCATCAACATAACTTTTCCACCCGCTCTATCTCATCCCCTTCTTACATTGTTCCCACGATGTTGGATTTCATCACCAACTAGTGTGCTCATTGTAAGAAGGTTTTGTTTGTTTGCTTGCTTCCTAGATTTTTAGTGTGTGCTGATTGTTTTCCCTAGCAGACTCTAGGTTGGATTTATTTAATGGCGTCAGTTCCTAGAATGACCAATGAAGGAACCCCTGCTCCAGGGGAACCTTTTGTTTTTCCTTCTTATGGAAACATTGGTCCTCCTCACATCACTACTTTGAGCCTTCCAGGTCTCACTATTGGATTACTGGTATGGTTGTTTTCCACTCAGGTAATCTGGAATGTAGTTAGTGCTTTAGTCACAAGCCCTTCCCCCCAAGAGAATCAACCTCATGTTGATCCTTCACCTTCTTCACCAGTAAGGTCTTTTTCGCCTTCTTCGCTTGCAATGTCGCCTTTCGTTTCATCTTCTTTGTCGGGTGAAAGTTCTGAAGCTAGTAACCCGATGAATAAGAAGAAGAAGAAAATAAATATTAAGAAGAAGAAAGATAAGCGAGGGTCAAATCCTCCAACCCTTGTCAAACTTGTTGGAAAACAACCAGTTACTGTTAATCGTGCTGGGAGTGTTGATGATGTCAAGATCACCCAAACAACCCGTAAGCCCAAGTACCCTTGCATGCTTTGTAAGGGTAGCCATGTTCCTAAGGATTGCCCTGGTCTATCCAAGGTTATAGAAGCTTGGTCTACACACCCTCGCCAACCCGTGTCATCAGCCTCTAAAAAACATGTTGATGACCTCTTGTCAACTAGTCAAGATACCGTTGCAAAGAAGAAAAGTAGAGTCAAGTTCCCGTGTCTATTATGCCAAGGGAGTCATCTAACTCACCTTTTCCCTCATATGGAAGAAGCCTCGAAATTCCTGGAAGACATACTTGTTTCACAACCTCAACTTCCAGCTGCTTACCGTAAGCTTTCTCTCAACCCTCCAATAGTTGATGGAATGATCACTTCAGTCCCTTCACCAATCAATCCGGTTGATCATGTCGTCAATCTGGTCACGTCCTTAGTTGAACCAATTGACAAAGTGGTTGATCCGATACCTTCCTCAGTCAATCCCTCTCTCCCCTCAGAGAGTGAAACTACAACGGTCGATCCCACTCTCCCATTAGAGAGTGTCACCCAAGTGGTCAATCTGTTTCCATCTGTCGACCCCATTCTCTCCTTGGAGAATGAAACTCAAGTGGTTGATCTGATCTCTCCATCAGTCGATCCCACTAGAGAGTAAACCCGATACTGCCCATGTTTTTCTCGTTGATACAGAATCTCCTGTGCCGAGGGGTATTCCTCCTTCTCTCGTAGGACCCCCTCCAGGTAATGAGGCCATCTGTTTTGATTGGGGTGTGCTAACTGAACCTTGTCTTCCCTCTCACATTCCTTTCCAAATTACAGTACATGTTTGTGGTCGATATGTTCCTCAGACACTGATAGATGAAGGTGTGTCTGTTAGTATTTTGTCCTCTATTGCTTGGCAGGCTTTGGGTTGTCCTCAGCTTGTGTCAGTTACGCAGAATATATTAGCTTTTAACAGAAGAACCAGTCAACCTTTAGTGACCCTTCCTCAGTTTCCTGTAACTTTGGGAGGGAAAACTGTCTTTCTTGACGTCATGGTAGTCCAAGACCCCTTGGATTTTTCTTTACTACTTGGGCGAGATTATGTCTATGCCATGAAAGCTATTGTGTCTACTCTTTTTCGTGTGATATCTTTCCCTCATGATGGATGAGTTGTGACTATTGATAAACTTTCATTCATTGACCCTGACTGGATTGCCTCCCTAAATGTTTCTTATATGCAGATGGTATCACCCCCGCCACAGATCAATTATGTCGCATTGTCTCCCATGGCTTCGACTTCTGATGACTTAGATCCAGTAGTTGACATGGTGATATCTTCGATAGGGTTCTTAGAGCCTGATCTCTTTAATCTTGTCGTGACCCTCGACATGGTGTCCTTCTAGAGTGTGTTTCTTCCTTCCAATGAAGACCTCTTGGAAGCTATGACCGAGTTTTATCCCTTGACATGGTGTCATTCCAGAGCATTGTCCTCTTGGAATCCATGATCAAGAAACCACTTCCGAGGATAGTTTTTGCATCTTTGTAGAAACCTCATTAAAAAATGAAACAGAGGTTCCGAGGATAGTTTTTTGCATCTCTAAGGCAACCTCATTAAAAAATGAAACAGAGGTCTTTGAGCATAGTTTTCTACTTTCAAGCTCATTAAAAAATAAAACCACTTACGAGGATAGTTTTTTGTCTCTGTGGAAACCTCGTTAAAAAATGAAACAGAGGTTACGAGCATAGTTCTTGTTTTTGTGTCAAGCTTGTTAAAAAATGAAATAGTTTTCCCCCTCTCTGTTTGAGTCAAGTCCTTCATCTAGTATTTCAAGATTCATTTCATTCTCCTTTGTAGTTGGATGAAACGAAGCTTGGGGGGCATTTTCCTCGGCCTCTAGACTTCATGTTGAAGTTGAGCCGCTAGCTTCTTAAGTTGGGGGCTAAGTACCAACCATCCCTGTGTTATACGTTGGGAAGTCACAAGCATAGTTTTCTATGGTTCAAGATTGTCTAAAAATGAAACCACTTACCTCAAGAATAGTTTCCTCTTGATAGACTTGCTAGAGTCTCCGAGCTCTTATTCAAGCTAGGTCCTTCACACAATTCTTTCACCAATTATCCAATGAATCTTTCTTAACCTTTTCCATGAGAATTCCATCAATATATAGGAGAGGATGAGATGGTTACTTGGATAAGAATGATCGCACAATATCAGGGAAACCAGTACAAAGATAACCAGTACAAGTAAAAATTTGAAAAAGGACTAAATATGAGTGAACTTTTAGATCCAGAGAGTCTGGATGGATCTCCCACAAACTCAGAGACCATAAAACAAGAAATCAAAGCAAGTGAAACTAGACTAACTAGGAAACAATCCGCTCCCCAGTGGAGTCACCAATTTTGTTATAGGACTAATCGGTAGGTGCAGACACTAATTGATCTCCCTAGATCCACCTAGATCTAGAACAAAACACACCAGAACATGACGCTTTCCTTAAGTTTTAGATATTGAATTTACTAACTAAAGAGGGATAGGCGACATATCATTTAAACACCACTTCCTCTTGCCATCCTAGCTTCGTTCCAATGCTCATACAATGATGAACCTACAAAAGAACACAACCATCCAGAGTGATAGCAATAGAATAAACTCAATATAAACCTATGTATGTGATCAAGGAATCATACAATAAAACACAACAAGCTTTATAGGAAAGAATCATATTAAATGTGAAAGAGAGATTACAACCATGGCCTTGATGTCATAAGGTCCCTTCCAACTGTCCTTCGTTCCCCACACACTTCTTGCTCCAAGGATTCTGAAACCATGGATCTGATAGCTACTCACAATCTACCTTGACAAAGCAAATCTTAAAGCCACTCTAACCAAGCTAAAAATTCCAAGCCAAATCCCACTTCAAGCTCCAAAATCAAAAGCTCAAATGCTAACCAAAGCTAAACCTAACTTTCTCCATGAGAGCTCCTCTCCTTTTATAATTTGAAGAGGATAAGGTGAGGAGGTTAGGATGATCCCACTAAATCATGAAAGCGAGTAAGATCCAAACCATTCAGATGCCACCTATTCTCTAGAAGATTCCCTTCTAGAACCATCAAGACTTAATCTTTTTCCAAGCTTGAGAACAATTTCTCACCGTAGCTATGTAGCACAGTGCGAGAAGTTTGCACCCTAGCTGAAGGCAGCCTACGAGAATGGGTCATTCTCACACCCTAGGATATAAGCACCCTGCGAACTCTCTTCAAAAATATGTTTTATGGGAAGAGATGAATGTCACTTTTCTCAGGACCTTGACAAAGAAAATCTCAAAGCCACTCTAACCAAGCTAACAAATCCAAGCCAAATCCCACTTCAAGCTCCAAAATCAAAAGCTCAAAAGCTGACCAAAGATAAAGCTAACTTTCTCCATGAGATCTCCTCTCCTTTTATAATTTGAAGAGGATAAGGTGAGGAGGTTAGGATGATCCCACTAAATCATTAAAGTGAGTAAGATCCAAACCATTCAGATGCCACCTCACCCTGGAAGTTTCTCCTTCTAGAAGATTCGAGAAAACACTCGTTTTTCCCATGTGTAATCATTCTCGCACCATGCCTATAGAGAAACCTACGAACCTCTCGCAACCCAGCTATGGTGCAACCTGCGAGAATCAGGAATTCTCGCACTCTGCCTATATAGAGACCTACGAACTTCCTTTTTTACAGGGTTTTTACAAGGGAAAATGCAACTTCTTTTCTCAGGAAAAGTTCTTCTCCCTTCTCTCTTCAGGAACTCAGGCCACTGACCCCTCTGAAGGAAACATATAGGTTTACATAATTAACAGTCATAGGGATGATGAAAATAATGTGTAACAGTACCTTTGGTAAAACGTTCATCTCTTGATTCTCTATAATTATGGAGATACACTCTGTGGAAGATAGGGTGTGTGACCAGTCCTGAAGCTAGTCAATAAACAGGTGTTCCGGGTAAAATAGACATAAATTCTTCATCGAAAATCAAAATGAAGTGGGAAAAATTTCATATTAAAGAGTACTGACTTTAGTTTCTTTTGTGAGATTTTCAGAATCTGATGTTAAATATTGAGCACGGGGCATTCTGTATAAGTTCGGTCTCCTGAATAAACCAGAATTGAACAAGGTCTACCATTCTCTCTATAACTTATTTTTAGCGAGGATTCAAGGAGTGAAACTTGGAGGAATTTCAGAGAATACATTGAGTAATATTATCTATAGGATTAGAGTACTCCAAGAATTGAAGAATTCCAGAAATTGAAGAAGTCTCAGGAATCATTAGCAGGTTCTATGTGATGATTGGTTGATGGTGATGATTTAATGTAAAGTTTTATTATCTCTCATATATTCTTGGGTGGAAAGAAGGGGAAAGCATGGATAGTTCAACTCTCTCTTGATATTGGAGGATTGTATCTTCCTCTTGGAGATTTATCCCTCCCTTTACATTTGGAAGTTGTAGCTACCTTTGGAAGTCATTACTTCCCTTGAACAATAACTATTGATTATTTATCATATATTGTGCATGGTGTATTGTGGTGTATTGGTGTAACTCTTATACTATTTTTCATTTATCATTGGATACAATTGAATGGTTTAAGTATAAGTTGAAAAGGGTTTTAAATTTTACTTGATATTGATTCACCCCCCTCTCAATATCAACAATTGGTATCAGAGCGGGTTACCTTCAGTACAGTTTAACCACTGGAAGGAAGATCCTAAGAAGAAATGGAAGACAAAATTCCAAATGGGATTCCACCATTTGATGGA